>CM054130.1:77823839-78423839 GCA_028751855.1 Ambrosia trifida
CGACCCACCGACCTCCACATCCGCACCTCAAGGTGATTCCTCGAGACCACACCAAAAGGTCTAAGAGGGGAAGGTGCACATTAGGCTTCAAGCCTAAAGTGCATAAATCTTACTTCTTTATGTCATTCTAACTCTAAACTAGTCTAAACACTGGAAATACAAACTTAAAGTAGATTAAAACCAAAACCCCATAATTTTACTCTACCCACCAATCACACACACCTTAGATGTGGACCTTACCCTTTCCCCGTTTCTTTTTTCTTCGGCTACTCCTCGCCGAAATATGGAAGCCGATTAAAGCTTCATTAGGGTGGTGGCACCTAGCTGATTGAGTGAAGCCGCATGTACCCGGGGTCCCCTAACAACACATATGATCTCTTATACTACTATTATATACTTTATGGTTCGGATACAGAAAAAATAAAGAAGCCGTATGTGTTAATTTTTGCAACTTTAGTAATTATGGGTTGGTATCTTTCTGATTTTGTTAAGGATTTTTTACATATTTTCCTCTGCTGAGCCTCCTAATTACATATTTACCTAGCTTTTAAAGTCAATTACATATTTCTCCATTTCCTGGGATGGGAAAATATGTAATTGACTTGCTACTTGTGTATGCTTTAGGATGGGGAAATATGTAATTAACTTTTTAAGTTGGGTAAATATGTAATAAACCCTGTCTAAAAGACTTTTACTTTTTTTTTTTTTTTTTTTTTTTTGAAACAACAACAATTAAACTAAGACAAAACAAGTTACATTTAGATGGTGGGTAAGCGGGAAACAAGTTGTGCCGCTATCCCTTTTGAATCGCAAAGCTTATCCTGCTAAACACAAACTCTTGGTTCTTAGGGCTCTGCGAGTCACTATGGACCACCTTCTGCACTCGTTTTAGGAACCGTACTACCTCATGGGCCAGAGATCCAAATGTGTCAAAAGCAAACGGCAAGAACACATGTTGATTCTCTAAACATGCTGTTCCATGCTTAGCGACCTTCTTAGTTTATGCCCTCAAAACTGTTTGCCCCGGTACAAAGCCGTTGTCGCGCAAACCTACCAAGGGGGAAACCCCTGTCAGGTCAACACAAGCAAGCTGCCCCCAACCCATCCAAACACAAGAACATCCGCAGGGCGCAAGGTAGATCTCCCCTCCCGCGGATCAGTCAGAAAATTGACCGGTGCTTCTTTCTTGGCTGAGAACCCCGCACTTCGAAGCACATCCCATAGAACATCTCTGACCAAATTATGGAGGTACTTGAACCCCGATAATTCCTTGCAGTGGAGCGCATGCTCGCCAAATTTATCCAGACATGCTCTTTTGCAAATGGGGCATGGTTCATCCGGGGGGAACAGAGGTATCATGAGCCGGTATTTGAGAATAGCCCTGTATTAGATCGCCGACATCCGCTGCCCAAGCCCTTCAATGGGCACGACAGTCAGAAAATCTTGAGCATGAGCCTCTTGAAGACATGCTAACACTGCCTTTTGTCGCGAAGTCATATCAAACTGCCCCTCCATAATCTGCACGTGTTTACCATAAAGAGCACTCGCCAAGGTTTGTTGAGATTTCTTGGGGGCGGTCTCCTTATCAATATAACCGCCTAGATCAATTTCCGGAAGAACTGTTTACCATAAAAAACGATCTTAGCAGGGGGAAGTATGTAAATGACCATTTTTGTCACACCCTCAAATTCCACGTGCGGGGTTTTACCGCGAGACGCGTGACAAACCAGGATCTCAGTCAACGGTCACAAAAAACGACACTATATGATACGTAAAATTGACATAAACAAACCAACAAGTTTTCATAAATAATCAATTGCTGCGGAAGCGTAAACTTTATTACAAACCCAGAATGCAAAAGTACGTAAGTCTGAAAAGCTAAGTAAAATGCATATGAATCCTAGAAGCCGTGAGACTCCGTGCGCCTATGATAAGCTGCTACCTCAACGACCTGAGACAAACATGCTAAAAACGTCAGCAAATAATGCCGGTGAGTTCACAGGTTTTATGTTAAACGTTTAAGTAATAAAAGCCATCATGTTATCACTATGTTAGAAATGATAGCGTTAGCTAGACGCATGAGTAATACTACTACGACCGGAAACCATTACAGACAACGATATATGATTTTTGCCCGAAACGATTATGCACTACCCCCGGTAGCGTTATGACCGAGATAATATGCACTCGCCCGGCTCCCAGCCGACGGGTGGGGTCTGTCAGTCCCAATAGATCTATCCACATTTCCCCGGTTGTGCCCCGCACATTCATGGTTTCCCCGGGACTTTACGTATCGTATAGTATGTAAATGAATTAACACTAGTATAACATGATAATTTATGAAATAAGTATAAAGCATGTGTCTCCCCCCGAAATGTAAAAACGTAAAGTGGGGCCGTGAAACTCACCTGAGGCTGCTCCTCGCACTAAGACAAGTAAACCTGCTCAATAGACGGCACCAAATACCGGTGACCTATCATGACGAGCGTATAAGGTGTTAGACTAACAACCCGTAGGTTGATTAGTCCCTAGTAGTCCAGACCATAACCGTGTACATATGAAATGATGTTTAAACGTTTAACCGACCACACCAGACAAGACCCGACATCCCATTGGTGACCCGACATCCCACGTGTTAGCCGAAAGCAAGATATCATGCAACATATGCAATTAAACACTTAATGCGCGCAAGAGTTCACCTAATCTAACATAACAGTCAATTAACGTATAACTAAGTCCGAACACGTGTTACCAAGTCATTGGACATGTCCCGGGGTTCCTTACATGTTCCTAGGCGTCAATCCGGATTTCGGGATGTTAAAATATACATACAGCATCACTACACACGATTAGGAATCAAACTAGCATTTAGGATTGTAATCACTAGTAAAAGTGGGGATTAGAATTGTATTCGCTAGTTGTTGGGGCGAATAGGCTTCTATTCGCATGAACTTCAGGCGATTAGGAGCTAATCGCCTATAACACTGGCGATTAGAACTCCTACTCGCTAGTACAGGTCTGTTCCATCCTTTTTGCGCGTTTAATCCTCCAAATCAGATCTGGAACATGCGTAAACACCCAATACTCAACCTAAAACATTAACCCAACTACTTCAAGCAAAAACCCCTAATTTATCATCACCCTAGCCGTCCCGAATGCATGCGGTTTCCCAAAATAGCATAACTTGCATGTAAGCATCGCATCAACATGTAAAACTTACCCTAAATAGCAAATACTCAGATTTCATCACATAACGACGTTATCCGACATTATCCTACTGTTCTAGCATCATCCTAGAGTAAACCCTATCCTTAAATAATCAACAAAACACAACATATCATCATCAATCCACCATAATCGCCCAAACGGGTCAAAACGCCTAATATCAATATTACACATCTATGAACCTTCAAATTCCTAGATTATCATCATGTTAACTTATCTAGATCAGAAACATATCAATAACACAAGAACAATCATGTTTAAACGATAAAAATCCTATCTTGCATGAATACATCTCATATAATAAGTATAGATGTGTGGGTTTGTTTTAAAACTGATTTTAATAAGTTTTCAAAGACACAAACGTTTATAAATCAGGTCTGGACCTTTAGGGATCAAAATAACATTATTATAGAGGTTTGAGATGAAGAACACACCTTGAAATGGTGAGATTGTGGGTTGTAAGACTTGGAAATATGATTTCTTGCTCAAAAACGTGTTACAGAGGTTGGATAAGGTGTGGGGTGGCTTTGGGGTGTATTAGGGTTTCACAAATATTGTTTTGAAACATAAGGGTGGTATTTATAGGCGTTTCTAGTTGTGACCTGCAGTATAGGCGAGTACGGGGCTGTTATTGGCGAGTAGGGATCCTATTCGCTAGTAACAACTAGCATTTAGGCCCTACTCGCCCCAAGGGTCCTTCTACTCGCATCATTAGGGGCGATTAGGGCTATCCCACATGCCCTAATCGTCTATAGCCTAAGTGTCCGAGTTTTTGGCGCGTTAAACCCTATTTTAACATATATAAACACGTTTTCACATAACGACAAGTTGTATAATGATTATAAATACGTAGTGCATGATAGCTAACACGTTCCCACCCGATCACCAATTCCCGGGACCCGAGACTCGCGTATGTGCGTTAAACCCGACGATTCCACGAATCCCCGATCCTTGTACACATGGTTATGGACCGACACCTAATGGTCCCTCGGACCATTGTAACGACTCCCGATGATTCCCGAATCATCGGTACGACTCAACCGACCCGGTCAAGTATGATATTAACTAGTTGTTTTCAATGTTTTCTTTGAGGTAGACTCGTATGTATGAAAAGTATGAAACGTATGTATGTAAAGTATGAAACGTATGTATGTAAAGTATGAAACGTATTAACCTGAATATGCCGGGTGTCACATCATCCCCCAGTTGAAAGAATTTTCGTCCTGAAAATTTCCCGAAGTAAAAGAGAACGAAGCGATAAAAAGAAAAATTTCCCCAAAAATTTCCCGGTCGTCACATCATCCCCCTGTTGAAAGGAATCTCGCCCCGAGATTCACTCTTCGACAGTGATGAGTGTCGACCTAACCCAAGTATCGTTTCCCAGAATGTAAACGAAAGGATAACAGCGAACGAAGAATGATAGCAACGGATACTCTATGTCGGGGACCGCCCTCCCCAAAGTGAATACAAAACAATGAATCCTCTTGATCGAAGGCCTACCAGAGACTACTGTGATCGGTATAAATGATACACCGGTACCGTCCAAGTAGCATCTCTAAAGGACCCACATCAGACCGATGAATGCAAAACGATGATCAAATACCAAACTGAATGCATACAATGAATACGAATTGCCAAGCAATGTGAATGAGAATGAATACAAGTATAACGAGAATCAAGAAAAGAATACTCACCGGTAACAGTATCAGGATCCTCCTGGTTCTCCCTAGCACCGATGACATAAGCACGAGCCAAAGCAGTTCGACCGCCACCCTCGCCTTGCTTCACCTTGGGACAGTCCCGCCTGAAGTGCCCAATATCGCCATAGTGATAACATCCCTGATTTCCCCTGGATGCAGCAGCGGCAGTAGTAGCAGTAGTAGGGGCAACCACCTATTGCTGAGCCTGAAGATTCACCCTGCAGCTCTGGGCCTGATGCCCGTTCCTCTTACAACGGGTACAATAACTACAATCCCCAAGATGATGGTACCCACAATGATCACACCTAGGCAGTCTCCCAGTATACCCACTCTGCCTTTGCTCAGAAGATGCACCCGTAGCCTCAAATTTCCTCGGCTGCTGCTGCTGAGGCTGAACTGTACCCTTACCCGCGCTCTCCCATTTCCTCTTGTTGCCATCAGAGGTCTTCACCACAGTACCCTTAGGAGGCAAAACACCCTCCTGAACCTTCTGCTTAGTCAGCCTATGAGCCAACCGAATGGTATCTCTAAGTGTAGTAGCATCATTCGCGGTCACCAACCCGCGAACCTCAGGCACCAACCCACTAATGTAGAACTCAATAGCCTTATATTCAGGCGTCACAGAATCCGGGCACAAAAGTGCCAACTCATGATAGCGAGTGGTATACTCCTCGATCTCAGATCCCACCATCTGATGATTCCATAGCTCATGCTCCAAACTCTTAATCTCATCCCTAGGGCAATACTCCCTCTTCAAACGAAACACAAACTCGGTCCATGGCAATGCATGGTGTAACATCTTAGAATTTCCCATATATTTTAGTTTATTTATTCAATAAAATCTAATTTAATTGGGTTTTATTAAAAATTAAAATCAGTAAAAAAAAAATTATAAACTAAAGGACCACTCCTGCTATAACTCGAATTCTAATTTAAAAACAAAAACCAATTCATTTTCCTAAAATTGCGTTGACCGTTTCTTGATTGCTAATTAAAAAAGGTGAGTCCTCATCACCAATAATTGAGAATTAATAACCACATTAACTACAATTAATTTTACAACCCATCTAACATTGTGGTTAAAAGCAATCTTTGGCTGCCATCGTTGTGCTAATTATAAAAGGTGAGACCAACACGCGACCACCTTACACACTACGTATCATAACCTCTTGAACCAAAATATGGCGTAATGGAAGCACCACACACACCGTCGCAACCATAGGGGAACAACCGCCTTGCCACATCGCCCTCATTACCACTCATCAACCTCCTTGACCGCCTCCGACCATGAAAGTTCCATAACCACCGTCACACCATAAACCTTCGGGTATCATCCACATCATCAAACACCATCGTATGCTACCAAGTTGAGGTTACCACTACCGCACGCACCCGTAGTGTAACCATCGTAGCTACATCGTTGCCACCACAAGACGCCACTCCGTCCATTCGGTTCACGCTGCTTACAAAGGTTTCTTTCGCTTTTCGCCGATCAGGTAACTAAATCAATCCTCTGTTTTCGCTTTGAACCATGTCCTGATGGATCGTCACTTGAATCCGATTATGGGGTTAGTAACAAAATTCACATTGGTTCAGTTGAAGGATAACAAATAACCATTTAAAATACAAACCATGCGTGACTGACTTATATCCTCTCATTTAGTAACAAAATTCGTATTGGTTGAATTTTTTTTTTCTGATAAGGAACATATTTGCTTCTTCCATGCATGGCACATGCGTGACTTTTTCTTGGCACAAAACCTTATCTTAAAAATTTCTATGAACACCTTATAAATAGATTTGTTTATAACATTATTAAATGGAGGTCATATTATAAGAATTATATATAAATGATGACTTATGAATGATCAAATGAGTCTTGAGTTGCACCATTTTTTTTAACGATTAAATGAGACAATTATTATTATTATTATTATTATTATTATTATTATTATTATTATTATTATTATTATTACCAAGAATAAAATCAATCAAAAGTTATATGCTATGTATGAACACTATGCCCATAGATACTAAAGCAATACCCTTAATTAGGTGTAAGCTTAACTCGTTGATTACCGTCAACTACGTGCAAGTTCATCGCGATGAAGGTGAGTATTTCTACCCCTTTTTGCCTTTATACATTTTTGGGGTGTTACATGTACACTATTACAATTTCAAATACAAGTTTACATTTTTACAATACAATTCTAGTACTATGTGCATTGCTTACAACGTGCTTTATGCTTAGACATTACATGTGGATTACATTTGTACTTAGTGAAATCATTAACATGGTACAAGCCGACCTTAACATTGGATAGCGCTATTTGGATTGACAACCCGCCTAGATTGATTCTCCCCCTTTTTCATCGGAGAATCCGTGGCCAGTGTTAAGTTATCATCCATTTATTGGTTGAGTACACTACAGTTCATACAGTACATTATACAGTCACAGGGTTGATTTCGCTCATTTGTATGATACATAGTTTACATAATTGCACTGTAGCTTGCACTTGAATTGTATAACTTTTTAACCTACTATATATATCAAAACTAGGAATGCTCACCAACATTTCATATGTTGACCAAATCTATTTTGTACATGTTTCAGGTGCAGTTTGATCTAGTGCTTAAACAAGAGACATTTAGTGCTTTATTTTAATTCAGTTATTTCAATATTTACATTTCATTTAGACAATGTATTTCCATTTCCATGTAAGACAATTTTTATTTATTCAATAATATTTACATTTTAGTACCATGAGCTTTTGAACGATCGTCACTACGTGGCACCTCGATAATTCCGCCATCGGTTGGGGTGTTACAGATTGGTATCAGAGCCATGGTTATAGGGAATTAGGTTATTAGATTGCCTTTTAGCCTAGTCTATAACCAAGCTTACATTCACGAGTCCTCTCGTGTTTATTTCTCTTTATCCTATTATTTTCTTTCAAGATATTTTCGCTATGATTCTTTGTCGTTATTCTTTCGGTGTGTTGTTTAAAGAAGAAGATACTCGTATTTCACAAACGAAACGATATCACCAAGTTAGGAGTGACATCCATACCTTGGTGATTAGTTTCACTCCTCTATATGTTATTTATCTTAGGAATATATCTTTGAGATAGGAGTGACATCCACACCTCAAAGAGTATTTCTTTCAAAAAGGAACTTAACCACTAAGCTGGGAGTGATATCCTTAACTTAGTGATTGGTTTCATTCCACAAACGTTTTCAATTTTGAAATACATCTTTGAGTTAGGAGTGAAATCCAAATCTCAAGGATTTATTTTTGCATCTCGTTTTTAATCTCGCTAAAGTTTTGGAATTCACTATTGATGGGGCACGTGCAATCTGGAAGGGTGAGCGCCTGTGTCCTGAGTTTTTTTGTCTAGGCCTGGTATTTCGTATAAATCCCAATCAGACGAGGGAACCGTATACCTACCTGGGAACTCTTGGGATGAGCATTCACTTATAGGTTAAAGTACGCCCCCACAAGTCACTAGGAAATTTCAAATACTTGAGTTGGTCAAAGTTTCCTATAGAAACAATTCTAATGTTTTATATCATTGATATTTATGTTTGTTTATCATTTGAAGATTACATTTAATCACTTGATGTTTTATATGCCATTATTCATTGATCATTCGCTTTTGAATCCCTTATTATCATTACTAAAAATTTTGTTCGATATATTATCGCATTAAGGCTTACACTATTTCACTTATGCTCATGATTTTTACACTATAAGGTATTACTCGTTTTGCGTTAAAACATTTTTACCCACGACTTAAGTTTTAAACTCTGTGTTTAAACTTTGATATCATCCTGATTTTAGGAATGTTGCGTCATCATACAGTTAAAAATGAACATGGTTTTTTTTTTTCCAAACTTATTATTTCAACCTGTTTTATACCTTCATGTTTACAAACTTACTTGATCGAAGTCACAGTATATTCTCATATACCTAATACTAATATTGCTGCACCCAATCTCCTAAGCCATAGCCAACTACCATTAGTTAGAACTTCTTAGTCAGACTAAACTCATACATAAATGCCTACCTACACGATACGCACTAGTACACTACTCTCTAAAACGTTTAATTTGACAACTTATTCTATAAGTCTTTTCACAAAGCCTATTCGCCAAATTAGAACACACTTTTCATACACCTTGTGCCTTGAAACAAATAGCCTGCTATGAGCCCAAAGAGATGCCTTAACAATCCTGCAAATAAATGATCTTTCAATGTATAAATTTCGTAAAAGTTTGAAAATTTAAAAGGTTTCAAGTTTACCCAGTCTTAACGGGCAACACTTCGATTTTCTCAACATTTCATAACAATTAAAAATTTCTGACTTTTCAACCCACAAGTTAAAGAAATGTTTAAATACAGAAAATTTTATTTTCCAAAATTCGTCAAGGCATCTGGGATCATTCACAACTTTCACATCATTTTAACTCTTGGTCTTTCGAAACACATTAGATTTACACACACTTCATGAAATGGTTTCATCTTGCATTTTATAAACTTGCCTTGCATATTTTACAAATCAAATGTAAATCTATATATTTTCATATAACGTATCCAATATATGTTTTCGGGAGGAATTTGTAACTAATAATATACCTTATAACACTTTTCAAACTCGACTTCTCTTAAACACATGAAAATGTGTACCTACGAAATCTTTTCAAGTGAATCTGTTTTGGAACTTAAAACATTCTTCGGTTTCCAAAAAGTTATCCTCATACCAGTAGACTATACGTTTGTTCTGCGCACTTTCATTTACAGTAAATTTCATTATTTTTTTACACCATTCTATTTATAGTTACGTTCGTACATTATCTTATCATTTTTGTATTATTCTTTTGTTGGTAGTTATTTTCACGCGTTATTCGTAACTATTCTCGCACTAGTTATTAGTAGTTATTCTTACAACACTAGTTTTGAGCATTAATTTAACTCGATTACTTTCATGTTGTGCAAATTGTGCGATTTACTCAATTTACGTTATGCTATTCTTTCAATCGAAATTTTATGCTATACTTATATACTTGCATGAATGCATATTTGGTATGCATATATATATTTTTTTTGTGAGCAAAACCCTGTTATACTTTACATTATTTTGTTCATCATCATGGCCAACAAACATACTAATTGATAGCTCGTATGAGATCTAAGCCAGTTCCCATGTACGTCCCGGTTCAGAGTATTCCTCTAACCCGAGGGGAACGGTGTAATCCTTAGAGTTTATCAATATGGTCGTTTAGAGCCCAATGATGTGAACAGAAATTTAGTGGTTAAGGGTGAACCCGAAAGGTGAAGAACCCCTAATCATGTCTTATACTTACACATTAATCTCATTACGGTTAAAGGGTGAACCTGAAAGGGGAAGAACTTCTAATCGCATCTTATACTTGAGCAGTATCTACTACTTAACACATTTTGGTTGCACGCATTGTTTCTTGTATTACTTATGTTAGTGTTATGGAAAAGCATAGCACCCTAGTGTAAGGTAAATCGATGATTACGGTCCGGAACGCAATCATGGATTTACAGGTACATGGGGGTGGTGTGTGATTCTACTTAGGCTATTGGTAGACAATCAGTACGAGTCCAAAGTATCAGTAGTGTGGTGGATTAGCTGCGGTACACCCTATATATAAACACGAGCGATACTGCGGGAGCGGACTAGGAGTCTGACCAAGAACCTACCCATTACTATCTCTTTATTAGATCGTTGACTAATAGCTAGCATTTTCGATAAGAATGTTCTTACACGAGCTTAAATTCGACTTCCTAGAGTCTTTCTCTAGACCATCCACACAGAAAACCTTAAACTTTGTATACTCTTACACTCTCTGTTGGTCGAAATCCTGTTGCATGTCCTTAATAATGTTCGGTCAGAAACCATTAGAAAGTAGGGGAGACTGCTTCATTAGTACCTCTGCCCTTCACCAGTTACACATTCCCAAAACATTTCTCACTTACACTCTCAAGATTCTAACCTCGGGTTAAACGTCAAAGATATTCGCTTTAAACACCTACTTCAAAATTTGTCAAATCAACTCATGCATTTCTTTTAGGATTCCTAAAACTTAAAGTTTAGGGTTTTGCTAGATTCTTATCTCCTTGTTATTTTAAGACGAACCTAATCCAATCCTTAAAACTCACACATATCAAACCTCTTATCGGAATTATTCGAAACAGTTTATTATATTACCTACAAATTCATACCGTGCCTTAACCCCAAATTTTCCAAACCACAGTTGTCCTAATTTCTACTCAATCACCCTCAACCCTGTGTTTTTTTAATAACTTCGGGACGAAGTTTCCAAAAGTAGGGGAGACTGTAACATCTTAGAATTTCCCATATATTTTAGTTTATTTATTCAATAAAATCTAATTTAATTGGGTTTTATTAAAAATTAAAATCAGTAAAAAAAAAAATTATAAACTAAAGGACCACTCCTACTATAACTCGAATTCTAATTTAAAAACAAAAACCAATTCATTTTCCTAAAATTGCGTTGACCGTTTCTTGATTGCTAATTAAAAAAGGTGAGTCCTCATCACCAATAATTGAGAATTAATAACCACATTAACTACAATTAATTTTACAACCCATCTAACATTGTGGTTAAAAGCAATCTTTGGCTGCCATCGTTGTGCTAATTATAAAAGGTGAGACCAACACGCGACCACCTTACACACTACGTATCATAACCTCTTGAACCAAAATATGGCGTAATGGAAGCACCACACACACCGTCGCAACCATAGGGGAACAACCGCCTTGCCACATCGCCCTCATTACCACTCATCAACCTCCTTGACCGCCTCCGACCATGAAAGTTCCATAACCACCGTCACACCATAAACCTTCGGGTATCATCCACATCATCAAACACCATCGTATGCTACCAAGTTGAGGTTACCACTACCGCACGCACCCGTAGTGTAACCATCGTAGCTACATCGTTGCCACCACAAGACGCCACTCCGTCCATTCGGTTCACGCTGCTTACAAAGGTTTCTTTCGCTTTTCGCCGATCAGGTAACTAAATCAATCCTCTGTTTTCGCTTTGAACCATGTCCTGATGGATCGTCACTTGAATCCGATTATGGGGTTAGTAACAAAATTCACATTGGTTCAGTTGAAGGATAACAAATAACCATTTAAAATACAAACCATGCGTGACTGACTTATATCCTCTCATTTAGTAACAAAATTCGTATTGGTTGAATTTTTTTTTTTCTGATAAGGAACATATTTGCTTCTTCCATGCATGGCACATGCGTGACTTTTTCTTGGCACAAAACCTTATCTTAAAAATTTCTATGAACACCTTATAAATAGATTTGTTTATAACATTATTAAATGGAGGTCATATTATAAGAATTATATATAAATGATGACTTATGAATGATCAAATGAGTCTTGAGTTGCACCATTTTTTTTAACGATTAAATGAGACAATTATTATTATTATTATTATTATTATTATTATTATTATTATTATTATTATTATTACCAAGAATAAAATCAATCAAAAGTTATATGCTATGTATGAACACTATGCCCATAGATACTAAAGCAATACCCTTAATTAGGTGTAAGCTTAACTCGTTGATTACCGTCAACTACGTGCAAGTTCATCGCGATGAAGGTGAGTATTTCTACCCCTTTTTGCCTTTATACATTTTTGGGGTGTTACATGTACACTATTACAATTTCAAATACAAGTTTACATTTTTACAATACAATTCTAGTACTATGTGCATTGCTTACAACGTGCTTTATGCTTAGACATTACATGTGGATTACATTTGTACTTAGTGAAATCATTAACATGGTACAAGCCGACCTTAACATTGGATAGCGCTATTTGGATTGACAACCCGCCTAGATTGATTCTCCCCCTTTTTCATCGGAGAATCCGTGGCCAATGTTAAGTTATCATCCATTTATTGGTTGAGTACACTACAGTTCATACAGTACATTATACAGTCACAGGGTTGATTTCGCTCATTTGTATGATACATAGTTTACATAATTGCACTGTAGCTTGCACTTGAATTGTATAACTTTTTAACCTACTATATATATCAAAACTAGGAATGCTCACCAACATTTCATATGTTGACCAAATCTATTTTGTACATGTTTCAGGTGCAGTTTGATCTAGTGCTTAAACAAGAGACATTTAGTGCTTTATTTTAATTCAGTTATTTCAATATTTACATTTCATTTAGACAATGTATTTCCATTTCCATGTAAGACAATTTTTGTTTATTCAATAATATTTACATTTTAGTACCATGAGCTTTTGAACGATCGTCACTACGTGGCACCTCGATAATTCCGCCATCGGTTGGGGTGTTACACATGGGCCTCCAGTAAACCAATAGTCTGCACAGTCGAATTCCACCAAGTCAAGGCACGTCCCTCAAATGTCCCTGAAGCATACTTCACACGATACTCCTCTGGGCAGTTACACATGGAGAAAGCAGACTCGACTTTCTCCAACCAACAGAGTAGTCCCACAGCTCCCTCAGTCCCACTGAAGTTATGGGGCTTGCAGTCCTGGAACATCTTGTAAGTACAGTGGACTGGAGGAGGTGGAGATGGTGGAGGATGAAAAGCACCCCCTGTTACAACAAGCAACACGGGTCAGAAAACGAACATCACACGACCAAAGATGAGGAATGAGGGTAGGGGTAATTAAATTACCACCATGGCCCTACTGGGCGGCCTGCTGCGCAGCAATAGCAGCTGCCATGTGCTCCTGGATCAGATTATTCAGCTCCGCCCGGGTCATGCTGATGTTACCACGACCCCCATTACGTCCACCTCCATTCCGGCCACCAACACGACCACCAACGCGACCACCACGACGTCCTGCCATCTTCTATCAAGGTCAAAGACAAGACATCAGATTCCAGAACAGATAACAAGAAATCATAAGTAACAAGGTCAACCAGAGAACTGGATTCCATCATGATCATCAGATCAAACACAGAGTCCACCAGGATTTCCACGCATTTCAACTTATTATTTCGTGTGCACCCGAAATGATAAGTCGCTCTACATGGTCCCCGAGGCGTGCTCCTAGCTTGACTTTCAAACCACAAGGCACCCATATCCTATAATAGATAAGAACTCCTAGGTGATACAACACCAAAGATATAGAACAACAAGTACAAGTGTGCGATGATGTGTGCGAGCAAGTGTGTCCATTGGAGTATAGAAAGGGGGGATGTCCGAATCTTAGACAAATCTCCGAAGAGTGCCGAAGCCACTCCAATGTACGCCACCGCCGTGCAAGGATAGTAAGCCTCTTCGTCTTCAGTACGAAGATGAAAGATAGAATAAGAAATAAGAATAATAGATAGATGACGTAAGCATAAATGATAACAACGAATGTAATACTAACACCCCGGCAAATCTAAATATGGCATGACTTATATGAATGTGACCGTCTAATGTGTGTGACTCGGCTATAGACTTGACTCAACATGCAGTCCTAGTTCACTATAACCATTGGCTCTGATACCAATCTGTCACACCCTCAAATTCCACGTGCGGGGTTTTACCGCGAGACACGTGACAAACCAGGATCTCAGTCAACGGTCACAATAAACGACACTATATGATACGTAAAAATGACATAAACAAACCAACAAGTTTTCATAAATAATCCATCGCTGCGGAAGCGTAAACTTTATTACAAACCCAGAATGCAAAAGTACGTAAGTCTGAAAAGCTAAGTAAAATGCATATGAATCCTAGACGCCGTGAGACTCCGTGCGCCTATGATAAGCTGCTACCTCAACGACCTGAGACAAACATGCTAAAACGTCAGCAAATAATGCCGGTGAGTTCACAGGTTTTATGTTAAACGTTTAAGTAATAAAAGCCATCATGTTATCACTATGTTAGAAATGATAGCGTTAGCTAGACGCATGAGTAATACTACTACGACCGGAAACCATTACAGACAACGATATATGATTTTTGCCCGAAACGATTATGCACTACCCCCGGTAGCGTTATGACCGAGATAATATGCACTCGCCCGGCTCCCAGCCGACGGGTGGGGTCTGTCAATCCCAATAGATCTATCCACATTTCCCCCGTTGTGCCCCGCACATTCATGGTTTCCCCAGGACTTTACGTATCGTATAGTATGTAAATGAATTAACACTAGTATAACATGATAATTTATGAAATAAGTATAAAGCATGTGTCTCCCCCAAAATGTAAAAACGTAAAGTGGGGCCATGAAACTCACCTGATGCTGCTCCTCGCACTAAGACAAGTAAACCTGCTCAATAGACGGCACCAAATACCGGTGACCTATCATGACGAGCGTATAAGGTGTTAGACTAACAACCCGTAGGTTGATTAGTCCCTAGTAGTCCAGACCATAACCGTGTACATATGAAATGATGTTTAAACGTTTAACCGACCACACCAGACAAGACCCGACATCCCATTGGTGACCCGACATCCCACGTGTTAGCCGAAAGCAAGATATCATGCAACATATGCAATTAAACACTTAATGCGTGCAAGAGTTCACCTAATCTAACATAACAGTCAATTAACGTATAACTAAGTCCGAACACGTGTTACCAAGTCATTGGACATGTCCCGGGGTTCCTTACATGTTCCTAGGCGTCAATCCGTGTTTCGGGATGTTAAAATATACATACAGCAGCACTACACGTGATTAGGAATCAAACTAGCATTTAGGATTGTAATCACTAGTAAAAGTGGGGATTAGAATTGTATTCGCTAGTTGTTGGGGCGAATAGGCTTCTATTCGCATGAACTTCAGGCGATTAGGAGCTAATCGCCTATAACACTGGCGATTAGAACTCCTACTCGCTAGTACAGGTCTGTTCCATCCTTTTTGCGCGTTTAATCCTCCAAATCAGATCTGGAACATGCGTAAACACCCAATACTCAACCCAAAACATTAACCCAACTACTTCAAGCAAAAACCCCTAATTTATCATCACCCTAGCCGTCCCGAATGCAAGCGGTTTCCCAAAATAGCATAACTTGCATGTAAGCATCGCATCAACATGTAAAACTTACCCTAAATAGCAAATACTCAGATTTCATCACATAACGACGTTATCCGACATTATCCTACTGTTCTAGCATCATCCTAGAGTAAACCCTATCCTTAAATAATCAACAAAACACAACATATCATCATCAATCCACCATAATCGCCCAAACGGGTCAAAACGCCTAATATCAATATTACACATCTATGAACCTTCGAATTCCTAGATTATCATCATATTAACTTATCTAGATCAGAAACATATCAATAACACAAGAACAATCATGTTTAAACGATAAAAATCCTATCTTGCATGAATACATCTCATATAATAAGTATAGATGTGTGGGTTTGTTTTAAAACTGATTTTAATAAGTTTTCAAAGACACAAACGTTTATAAATCAGGTCTGGACCTTTAGGGATCAAAATAACATTATTATAGAGGTTTGGGATGAAGAACACACCTTGAAATGGTGAGATTGTGGGTTGTAAGACTTGGAAATATGATTTCTTGCTTAAAAACGTGTTACAGAGGTTGGATAAGGTGTGGGGTGGCTTTGGGGTGTATTAGGGTTTCACAAATCTATAATTTTTTTGGAGGCGAAAGTCACGAGACCGTTAAAACAGTGGGGGCCAGACGCAATATCTATAATTTTTTGGGGAATTGGATTTTAATAACCTGAACTATTTGAAATTGGCCATTGGCACCCCTAACTAAAAAATTGGCGATATATAACCTGAACTCTTAACTTATTGGAATCTAACACCCATTAACGGTTAAATCAATAACACCGTTAGTGGGTTTGCTGACGTAGCATGCTGACGTGTCAATCCACCTGTGCACACATCAGCGTGCCACGTCAGCAACTTGTGCCACATTAGCGTGCCACGTCAGCTACCCAACTAACGGCGTCAGTTAGTTGGGTGCTAGATTCCAATAAGTCAATAGTTCTGGTTATATATGACCAACTTTTTAGTTGAGGGTGCCAATGACCAATTTCAAATAGTTTGAGTTATTAAAATCCAATTCCCCTAAAATTTTCAAATAAAAACATATAAATTTACAGTACTAAAAAAAATAAAAATAAAATAATGGGGCCATGGCAACCAACAAGCCTTAATATTCTCCACCCATGGTTTGGAGGACATCTGTTTTATGGGTGCCGACTGATGATTGTTTTAGATCCAGCTGATACCATAAACTGTTTGGAACATGTTTCATTCACTTCTGTTAGTTCCCCTTAAATGCTATGTGCTTGTATTATTACATATAGGAAAGGTTTAGAAACTAGAAAATAGTGTAAGGTAATGAATTTTTTTCATGATGGAACACCCGTATTTTAGTTATTGTTGGAGAAAATAAAAAATAATGTGATAGTCAAAATTTTATAAAAGTTTAATAGAAATCAAATATTTGAAAAATAAGATAACAAGACAAGGTAGTTAGTACTTTTTTCTAACGGCTAATTTTCTCTCTAATTTTTTACACCCCTATTTTGCATCCCTTTAATTACACCCTATTAAATGTCTACCACCAGGTTTAAACTTGGGTACTTTCTCTCAACACCATCGTGCTATGACCCAAGTGGCTAAGGAGTTAGTACTTAGTATAAGAGAATGATCAACCACATTTTATTCATAATTCATACATGATATATATATACAATGAAGAAAGACATAACCTACAAAATATTAAATACTAATAACAACTTTGACTATGACCTTGACCATGACCAAGACTTTGACATGGAAATACATATACAAAATATACAATTATAACAATGGAAAATTTGGTACATCTCTAATACTTAGTAGTTAAGATTGTAAATTGAAGAACTAAAAAAATACAAGTATATAGATGGAGAATGAGATGTGGGTATAGATAGATATTTTAAGTTACTAAAGAATGATATGTATGATATTTTGATTTTTGTTGTGTGTATGATATTTAGAAAGTTTATCGGGTATATAACAACGTATCCACACTATTACACAAATGATATTTATGGGGATTGAACATACGTTAAGAATATAGCATTATAGGAAAAACAAAATATCACTAGACGTCGACCATTTTTTGACATGACTAAATAATAAAGAACGTCGGTGTATATTCTAATAAAAAAAAATAATCTCACTATGATCTAAATATCATTCACATTGAAAGTTCCTCAATTCGGTAACTTTAGGTTTTCGCACTAAAGCTCTTTTATAAAGATACCCTGTCTGATCTAGGTCCATAAAACCTTACGACAGAAAATCAGATAGGCTATCCCCAGATAACTAATAACATAACGACCCAAAACCTCCGAATTTTGTTCAAAAATCTTATCAAACGAAATTATGGTACTAAGACCATATGCCCATGAGGTGTTCATCCACATGACAATTCGTTTGATATATATGTATCCAACACACAGTAATAGGTCTACAAAGCCTTCCAGCACATCGCATAGACTCAACACACGCCTTATATAACATTCCAAAGTTTTAGCATGTGTCAGATCCCCACTGATGTACTATCATTTCCTCTTTTAATCCTGGAAAATCATTTTGGGTTTTTCTGATTTTTATGGTTTTTTGGATTTTTCAATGTTTTTGGCTTTTCTGAAAATCTAAAGACTCCCCCTAAAATGTAAAACATATTTTTGGGTTTTTGATTTTTCTGAAAAACAGAAAAAACTAAAAATAAAGTGATAAACCGAGGTGATGATCAGTCTTGTTTCTCTTTTACACCACTAGCTTTTAATAAAAATTCGAATCGAGATCTATCAAAAGCTTTGGTAAAAAGATCAGCACGTTGGTAATCAGTGTGGATTTTGACCATATCAATCAACTCTTTGGCATAACAATCACGGATAAAGTGATACTTGATCCGGATGTGCTTAGCTTTCGAGTAATTGACTGATGTGTCGTAAAACACATCTATTTTCCTATGTATTTTGAGTTATAATTGAGTCTTTTGTATATAGTTTTTAGTAGTTTTAGGCGTGTACTCGTTTGTTTGTCTATTTGTATCATTGTATAGTTTTTATTAATTTTTAGTACTTATTTATTTATTTTATATTTTATAGGTGTTCGTAGAGAATGGGCTTAAAAATGAAGAATTTTAATTGAGACACGAACACTTGAGACAAGTGTTCATGGACGTTGGAGCGTAAACAAGTAACTTTGGTCAAGTCAAGAACACCCGAGTCAAGAGCACGAAGTATAATACTACTAATATAATAATAATAATAATAATAATAATAATAATATAATAAAAAAAATGTTGAGACTTGGGCCGAAGCCCCAGCCAAACAAATGATAAACCTAAATTAACAATTAAGAAGGTCGGTCATAATATATGTGGGATATGTATGCATATTTTGGGGACGGACTAACATTGATGAGAGGGAATCAACTTCAACAAAACAGAATCACATTATTCTTGAAGTCAATTGAGCCGCAACAGAGTTGATCGACCAAAAAGAGAGAGGCTGCCAAATTGATCCTAAGGAGCTTTGAAGGAGAGAAGGTACCGGGTTCACGAAAGATTAATTATTTAAAGACCCGGGGTTTGTTTTATCGTTTTAATTATTTAGAGACATGATGAAATTGTTTTTCATAGACTTTGAATTTATGTTTCTAATTATAATTATGAACTAAACTTTCATGGTTGCTTAGGTTTATGAACTAGACACGTCTTATGCATTATTTAATGATTTTTGGTTCTTAACTTTGATGTGTAGAATACATGATTTTAATTTTATTGTTGGATTTGATATATGTGTGTTGGTGTTAATTTTATTTGAAGTTTGTTTATTGGTTTTGTGGAGTTAGGCATGTAGAGATACCCCCTAGGTCTTGAAATCAATCTAGTTCGTCAACTTAGGTTAGCGTGCTAGTATTTGGAATTGGAGTATGACACAAGTATAACAAACTAATATAATAGATTAACTAAGATGTGCAGTCCATTCTTGAGGGTGAGAAATCTAACTCGAGATTGCTAGGTAACTAACTAGGCATTGTTCGGTAGTTGGCAAGCGCTAGGGCGGGAGTCGCTACTTGTCCGTGTTTAGAGTTTTCCTAGGTTTTCTTCAGTAGAGTTTAAGTCTGCTTCATAGTTTGAGGGTTTTAATCCAGGAGAGGTTTTAATCTGATTTATGTGGGATTTTGGTACGCTAGGGCGATCCAGATCCATCTTAGCATTTCTACACTTGTCCCGCCTTACGTCTAGTGAGCTATCTTTGACAGGAGGTTTATTAGATAAGAATAGGGTCTCAAGTTAATTACCAGATTCAGGATTTATTGCTAGTGTCTAGGGATTTTACCTAAGTAACCAGCTTTCTTCCTATCCGATTTCTCCAAGCTCCTAGGTTCGTATACGAAGTTGAGGTTATTTTAATTTAGTTTCTTCTAAGTTTGTAATTAGTAGTTTAAAATACCCCCCATTTAAGTATATATTTATTTAGGCTAGTATTCGGTATAGGTTGTGATCTAGAGTTGCATTCGCGTCTTTGGGTTCGATACTCGGTCTTATCTGTTTACTGCTTTGCGACCGGTACACTTGCCGTGCGTGTGTAGTTTTTAGGTGAGTCGTTTTAATTAAAGCTTGTGTTATTTTTATATATACATTTACACATATCAAGTTTTTGGCGCCGTTGCCGGGGACGGAATTGGCACTCTTGAGAATTATCCGATCCGTTTCTGGTCTACTATTTTGTGAATAATTTTTGCTTTTATTTATTTTTATTTCTTATTATTATTATTTTTCATTCGTAATATATAATTCTTTATCATGTGTGAGATCTGTGGAGGACCCCATTTTACTATAAAATGCCCAAATTCATCAGGGTATTCCACAGATTATTATGCTAACACGTATTTGCAGCCGCAGCCATATCAGTCATACCAGCCTTCATACCCACAGGCTAACCGGTGGTTTAACCCTGCAGCATCTGAGTCACTAGATAGAATAAAAAGTCGGCCTGATCGTCTACAAGCTGAGATGCATGAGGAAAGGCATAGTGGTAGCTCGTCAGAGTATCCACCTAGCCAACATTTGTATCCACATCCCGATTATCGGGATGTCTCGTCTCACACCAGGCCCGACTTTGCTGCCCTTGTTGCTAAGCAAGACGTCTTCCTTGCTAATCAGCAGTTCATGCTCGAGGATATGCGTTCTTTGCTATCCATGCGCACCGACTATTTGAGGGAACAAGATGCGGCACTTGAAAGGCTACAGGCTCAGGTGGATGAACTGAAGACCATAATGGACGTTGAAGTCCCACCTCCAGTTCAGCAGGTTTATCGAGATGGTAACACTTACATTACCTGATTGTATTAGGCCCGCTGCTGAAACTGTTTGTCCTTACTCATCTGATTCTATGCATGATTTAACTGACCCATATGATTCTTTACACTTGTCTTGTGAGGATGATATTTTGCAGGATTCAGGGTTAGAGCTAGAGACCATAATGGACGCCTTAGTCCCACCTTTGGTTCAGCAGGATGAGCAGCCTTGCCAGATCTCTAGTTCAGCAACATATCCTTGGGGGGCAGATGTCTGGAGGGAGGCTGAGGAAGATATGGATTTTTCAGAATCCACAGGCTGGCTGTTTGAGGAAGAAGTGATAGAAGAGGAAGACACCACTGACCTGCTTGAAGAAGCAGCTGATGGGTAAGCAGAGTTTGGTGACGAGTTGGTTGATTTGTCAGCTCCAGAAGTGGACAAAGATTTTGACCAAGTGTCTCCAAACAAGGAAGATGAGAAAGAAGCAGTGGTGGAAGAAGAAGAACACCACAGCCGGCCCGTGCAGGCATTGGATATTACATTGCTACTAGTGCTACCACCATGGCCACCACCACGGGAGAAGGCGAAGAGGCACCTGGACCGACACAGGGTGAGGGTCAGGAGTTGTAGAGATAACAAGTCCCCTCATTACATGCCAAGAATCAGGTTTGGTCCAGGTAAATTTAAATATTGGTGGTCCGACCCATTTAAATTCGATAAAATATTTTTCAATTCCACTAATGTAATTTTGCTAAATAATATGGACCGGGTGGAATTAAACGGGTTGGATCGGGTCCAGATAAAAGAGAAGCCCCCTGATTAAGTTTAAGTGTGGGGAGGCTCTGTAGAGAATGTAAATTTATATTTATATCTATTTTTTTTCTAGCTTTTCATTTTTTTTTATTTGTGGTCCGTCCTTCGGTAGTGGTTCATAGGTTTTTATCTTTCTATTCTATCTTTGTTTTTGTGTCTTTGAGTCAGTTAGTAGGTTTGCGTGTTTGCTTGGGTAGAGGAAATTTCACAATGAGCGGATCCCATGTATTATCCTTATATATATTTTTATGACTGGGAGTTTTGGTAGAGGTTTGGGTAATAAAAGAGAATTTTTCTTTAAAAAAAAAATTAATTAACTTTCTCTGAAAAAAGACTTTTCACGTAATGTGGGGAGCCTGGGCTGACCTGTTCGCCTCATGCGACCAGCTATTACCCCGGAAAGTTATATTTTTTTTTTCGCTTGCAACGCGTGTTGTGATCACCAGTGTCCTTCACGTTGAGCGAGAATCATAATTTTTTTTCTCTACCCATTTGGTTCTACCACCATTCACCACCATTTTGCCAAGCAGGTACGTCTTCTTGTTTGTTGTTATATTATGAGTCTAAGTTAGTAGCTTGAGTATTTTATTTTTGTGTGGTTCAGTATTATGCTCGGGTTTTGTTTGTTTCATTTTGTGCAGGTTTGGATTCTACCGCTCGTACTCAATCTCCATTCGGGCGATTCTGGAGTTGTACGTTATATTGAAGCAACCCGAGAGTTTACCATGTGTCAGAGCCGATCGCGAATGAAATGCTATACGATCGAGCTGGACTGGACTAGTGTTTTGGATCTTACGAAGAAAAAAAATTTAACCAGCTAAGTCCTTTCCAATTTGCCCTCATCTTTTTATTTTGTATTCGGAATTTATTTTTTGTTTTGAGTCGTTTTCTATTCCTACATTGAGGGCAATGTAGAGTTTAAGTGTGGGGATGGGAAACTGTCGTTTAATCCGTATATAGAGTCGTTTTGAGTAAAAAAAAAAAATCCCTGATTTTGAAGTTTGCGTTATAAAATATGGGAAATGATAGATAAAATCAAGTGTCTGGTTTTCAAATATTATATGTATTAGAAGAATAAATAATCGAAAGCGTGTTGACTTGGGATGTGTGGGTAGGCCCAGCCGGTAGAAAAGTTTCCTTTGAGCTAATACACCTAAATATATTAGGATACTTTGTGGGTTCTCATCTAGGAAAAAATGGGGAAGCTGAAACCGCCAATAATAGTATAAGGAATGCCGTTATAAGTTTAAAACCGTTAGAATTTCTAATCAAAAGTTGAAAAAAAAGGGCTAGATATAAAATAAGGGCAAGGCCAATGGTGTCGTTTCTAGGGATAGTGACTTCGGACTCGACTCCCTCTAGGATTGTCTGAAAATAAATATCTAAAAAAGCTCATGAATTAAATAGAAATCAAAGCGAAAATGCTGAAGCTTAAGGTGCCTGGCCACTGGGATAGCGACTTGGATTGGTCACACCCTCTGAGTTAAGTATGCTGAGATGAAAAAAAAAAGAGAAAAAAAAAACAACAAATGATTTTAAATTCTCTCGGTTTTCTACATAAAACGGTTAGGAATAGTCAATTGGTTGTTCCTTTTGTTTCATAAGCTTGAGGCGGGATTAGGTGAAACTGTGGTTTCTTTAGTGTGAGACCCTAGGTAGACTAAATGAACCTTAAGATAAACTAACATGATAAGGGGCTTAGAAACCGGCGGTTGGGTTTAAGAGGACAAGTATACCTGCAATCGCAGTTGGCACGTGATTAGATTTTTAAAAAATAAAAGTAACCTATATTTTGAGGCCAGATTATTTGATTGTGATTCCATTGCATAATTCTTTTTCAGGGACGAAAAAGAGTCAAGTGTGGGGATGTTTGATGTGTCGTAAAATACGTCTATTTTCCTATGTATTTTGAGTTATAATTGAGTCTTTTGTATATAGTTTTTAGTAGTTTTAGGTGTGTACTCGTTTGTTTGTCTATTTGTATCATTGTATAGTTTTTATTAATTTTTAGTACTTATTTATTTATTTTATATTTTATAGGTGTTCGTGGAGAATGGGCTTAAAAATGAAGAATTTTAATTGAGACACGAACACTTGAGACAGGTGTTCATGGACGTTGGAGCGTAAACAAGTAACTTTGGTCAAGTCAAGAACACCCGAGTCAAGAGCACGAAGTATAATACTACTAATATAATAATAATAATAATAATAATAATAATAATAATAATAATAATATAAAAAAATGTTGAGACTTGGGCCGAAGCCCCAGCCAAACAAATGATAAACCTAAATTAACAATTAAGAAGGTCGGTCATAATATATGTGGGATATGTATGCATATTTTGGGGACGGACTAACATTGATGAGAGGGAATCAACTTCAACAAAACAGAATCACATTATTCTTGAAGTCAATTGAGCCGCAACAGAGTTGATCGACCAAAAAAAGAGAGGCTGCCAAATTGATCCTAAGGAGCTTTGAAGGAGAGAAGGTACCGGGTTCACGAAAGATTAATTATTTGAAGACCCGGGGTTTGTTTTATCGTTTTAATTATTTAGAGACATGATGAAATTGTTTTTCATAGACTTTGAATTTATGTTTCTAATTATAATTATGAACTAAACTTTCATGGTTGCTTAGGTTTATGAACTAGACACGTCTTATGCATTATTTAATGATTTTTGGTTCTTAACTTTGATGTGTAGAATTACATGATTTTAATTTTATTGTTGGATTTGATATATGTGTGTTGGTGTTAATTTTATTTGAAGTTTGTTTATTGGTTTTGTGGAGCTAGGCATGTAGAGATACCCCTTAGGTCTTGAAATCAATCTAGTTCGTCAACTTAGGTTAGCGTGTTAGTATTTGGAGTTGGAGTACGACACAAGTATAACAACCTAATATAATAGATTAACTAAGATGTGCAGTCCATTCTTGAGGGTGAGAAATCTAACTCGAGATTGCTAGGTAACTAACTAGACATTGTTCGGTAGTTGGCAAGCGCTAGGGCGGGAGTCACTACTTGTCCGTGTTTAGAGTTTTCCTAGGTTTTCTTCAGTAGAGTTTAAGTCTGCTTCATAGTTTGAGGGTTTTAATCCAGGAGAGGTTTTAATCTGATTTCTGTGAGATTTTGGTACGCTAGGGCGATCCAGATCCATCTTAGCATTTCTACACTTGTCCCGCCTTACGTCTAGTGAGCTATCTTTGACAGGAGGTTTATTAGATAAGAATAGGGTCTCAAGTTAATTACCAGATTCAGGATTTATTGCTAGTGTCTAGGGATTTTACCTAAGTAACCAGTCTTCTTCCTATCCGATTTCTCCAAGCTCCTAGGTTCGTATACGAAGTTGAGGTTATTTTAATTTAGTTTCTTCTAAGTTTGTAATTAGTAGTTTAAAATACCCCCCATTTAAGTATATATTTATTTAGGCTAGTATTCGGTATAGGTTGTGATCTAGAGTTGCATTCGCGTCTTTGGGTTCGATACTCGGTCTTATCTGTTTACTGCTTTGCGACCGGTACACTTGCCGTGCGTGTGTAGTTTTTAGGTGAGTCGTTTTAATTAAAGCTTGTGTTATTTTTATATATACATTTACACACATCATTGACCGTGTCTTTAGTAAATGCAATTGCGGCTTTGTTGTCACAATGAATAGGGGTTTTTAGAAATTGCAAACCGTAGTCAACCATCTGCTGCTGAATCCACAGAACTTGTGAGCAACAACTAGATGCTGCTATATATTCTGCTTCGCAAGTAGATAGTGCGACCGCTGTCTGCTTCTTACACTGCCAGGTCACAAGCCTACTCCCCAAGAATTGACATCCAGCCGTTGTGGATTTGCTATCTTTGTCACAACCGCCCCAATCTGCATCACTAAAAGCAACAAAGTCAAAATTATCATCATTAGGGTACCAAAGTCCTCTCGACGGACAACCCTTCAGATATCGTAGGATCCGCTTGACAGTTGTAAGATGGCTTTGTTTCGGCTTCGACTGGAATCATGCGCAGAGACATGTAGCGAACATTATATCTGGTCTAGATGCTGTGAGATACATCAGAGATTCGACGATTGCTCTGTATGTGAAAGGATCTGTCAGCTCCCCCTTAGCGTCAACTCCAATCCCATGATTAGGTTGTATCGGAGTATCCATCGGCTTCGAATCTACCATCTGGAATCGGCTCAAGACTTCAAATACATATTTGGTCTGGTGAATGAAGATGCCCGTTGGCAATTGATCCACCTGCAAGCCTAGGAAAAACTGCATTTCCCCCATCGCACTCATTTCGAACTTTTCCTGCATTACTTTTTCAAATTCTCTGCATAAAAGTTCGTTAGTGGATCCAAAAATAATATCGTTAACATATATCTGGACGAGAAGCAAGTCACCCTCTGTACTTTTGGTGAAAAGAGTACAGTCTACCAAGCCTCGTTTGAATCCTTTGGACAGTAGGTACGTGCTTAGCTCCTCATACCATTGGCGTGGAGCCTGGTGCAACCCGTATAGTGCTTTGTTTAGAACGTAAACCTTATCCCAGTGGATAGGATATTCAAAGCCTGGAGGTTGACCTACGTATACCTCTTCCTTAACCACACTGTATAGAAACTCGCTCTTGACATCCATTTGATACACCTTGAATTTCTTGTAGGAGGCAAACGTTAGAAACATTCGGATAGCTTCTATACGTGCCACAGGTGCATATTTCTCATTGTAGTCTATTCCTTCAACTTGATGAAAACCTTGAACTACCAATCAAGCTTTGTTTCTCACGATTACGCCTCGATCATCCTTTTTACATTTAAAAACCCATTTGGTTCCTATTTTCTTCCTTCCCGGAGGTAAATCTGTTAGTGTCCAAACACCCAGTTTCTAGAACTGCAACAATTCTTCTTGCATCACCTCAACCCAAGCATCATCCAAAAGAGCCTCCTTGTAAGTCCGCGGCTCAACCTGCGAAACATAACAAGCAAAGGACAAATCATTCTGACAACCAGATTTTTGAATTTTTGTATATAAAGCTAAAGTGCCAAGATTTTCAGGTGAGTTTGCACTACGAAGTTGTCCTCTAGTCATGACACTACTACCAGGGTCACCAATGACTTGCTCCAGTGGGTGAATACGATGAATCCGAGATTCCGGATGATCGGGTACTAGAACTCCCGTTTGAGTAGTCAAATTTTCTGCCGAATCCAGATCATTACCCATGTTAGACGATGAAGCAACATCTGGATTTGGGTTCACTGGTGGTGCCTCTGTTGCCTGATCTAGAATAGCTTCACTTGTGACATCATCATCATCTTCCGATTCTGATGAATTAAGAGTAGTGGAAGCTTCCTGGAAAACTTCTTCTTCAGCTGTAGGAACATTGGTATCATTAGAAGCTGCTGGAGGATTTACGGTGATTGGACGCACCAACGGTGAAGTCACCGCGTTTTCACACTCATAATAAAGTCTTAGAAAAACCTCTTCAACCAAGTTATCTAGATTGAATGATTCAAAGAAGTCTTTGCAATCAAACATCCAATCTGGACCGCTTCCCTGTACGTTCTGAGTATATCGTTGAACTTCAACGTTAGCCCACTCCTCTACCTGACGAGTTCGTTTGTTGAATACCCATTTGAGCGGGGTTGCATATCCAACAAAGAATCCCTCTTCAGCTTTTGGTGCAAACTTCTCAGATGGATTTAGCATAGTACAAGGTGCTCCAAATGGTTCTAGATACTCCAAATTTGGCTTACGTCTGTTCAACAGTTCATAAGAAGTTTTGCCAAACTTCTTCACTGTTAACACACGATTTAATGTGTAACAAGCTGCGTATATGGCTTCATTCCAGAACATTACTGGAAGATTAGAATCCGCAAGCATTGTTCTCGCCGTCTCTATTAGAGTCCTGTTTTTCCTTTCTATGACACCGTTCTGTTGAGGGGTATACAGAGCACTATATTCATGATGAATTCCTTTATCTTCACAAAGAGCATCCATCTGTGCATTTTTGAACTCCGTCCCATTGTCACTCCGAATTCTTTTGATTTTCAATCCATACACATTCTCCAAACGAGTGAACAGAACTTTTAAATTGTTAAACGTGTCGCTTTTGTATTGCAAGCACACTACCCACGGAAATCTAGAATAATCGTCAGTAACCAAAAGGCAGTAAAGCTCTCCGCAATGACTCTTACGCCTGACAGGTCCGAATAGGTCCATGTGCAAACGCTCAAGTGGCATTTCAACAGAATTCACTTTCTTTGGTTTGTGGGACTGTTTGTGCTGCTTCCCCTTCTTGCAACTCACACACTTGTCATTGAGATGAAAATGTTTGACATTAACGCCTTCAACAAGTCCATTCTTCACCAAATGATTCATTTTCCTGAGGTGAATATGTCCCATCCTCCTATGCCACATAATTGATTCTTTCTCTGTAGCCTTGGAGAGGAAACATATAACTTGGCCCTGAGTTGTCATCGCCTTCGACATATCAAGAATGTAAAGATTATTCACTCTTGGTGCTTTCAGCATGATCCACTCCTTTGGAATAACAAATCTGGGTTTGAGGATATAACAAAATTTGTCATCGAAGTGCACAGAAAACTATTTGTCGCAGATTTGACTCACACTTAACAGATTATAGTCAATTTGTTTCACATACGAAATCTTCTCAAAACTAACAATCCCATTACTAACACTTCCCTCCATCGTGATGTAACCGCCTTTATTTCCAGCAAACGCTACATATCCTCATCCTCTATTGATGTTCTTTATATCGAATAGCAGTGTCAAATCACCAGTCATGTGACCAGAAGCTCTACTGTCGACAATCCAGAGACTGCTAACAGGGCCAGCTGGAGCTCCCTACACATATCAAGGAAAACAGTAGTTCTTTCGGGGGGACCCAAGCCTGTTTGGTCTTGGGTCTTTGAACATTAGATTTCAAAGATTCATTCACACAAACATTAGAATTTGAATTGATCTTTTTCTGATCTATCAAACTTTTCTCACTTTGAGGTTTTTCATTAACCTTTGAGGTAGAAGCACCCGGAGAACCCACCGGTGACCAAGATTGTTCCGAACGTTTTAGAATCCTGATATGAGATTTTGAAGTCTCAGATGGTTTCTTTGTATCGTTCTTGAATGAAACTTTCTTAGTTACCTTATCTGAATTAACAGATTTAGGTCCAACTGATGATTTAACAGCAGGTTTTGGAAGAACCTTTTGTTTATCAACAGTTGAGTACACCACTGGTTTCTTCAATGGTTTTTCCATAGCAATCCGGTTTCGACGATCATAGGCAAATTGACGATTATCCCTCCTTTGAAAATAACGACTTTGATTATAAAATGGTGTAGGTTGAGGGACAAAGCGTCTTTGAGGATAACAATGATTGTCAACTGGACTTCTATATGTTTGCTTCATCTCAACTTCGTGCCTTTTATGCCTCATGTACGAGGAGTGAGCAAGTAAATGCCCTCTCTCCCCGCACTTGAAACATGCACGGTATTCCTCAAAAACATTCTTGGCATTCGACTTAGCGTAAGAAGTGATAGGATATTGATCATCCACACAGCTTCGTCTCAAACTCTCAGGAGCTGGATCCTTTGAATAAGTCGGCTCAAGAAAACCATTAGTCTTATCTTTCGGCTTAATGAACTCAGTGACATAAACCTTAGGTTCTTTTGGAGCATCTAGATATATTTTCTCTAAAATTTCTGGAGGTACATCATTGGTCCTTTCATGTTTAGGAAACCAAATAGTACTTTCCTGCCAGATTTTCTCGATTTTGAATAATTGGCAAATTTTATCGGATACTCCTCGTCAAAGATAATCTTATCGGATCCTTCCATCCAATAAAATACTTTGACGGGTTTGTCAACTGATTCATTTTTCACTTCTTTCTTTACTGATTGATTCATTCGATGAGCATTTGCCATTGGATGTGAAATTTGAGAAGGTGATATTGGTTCATTTGTGATTATGTGATTTTCCATAGGAATATCACTCACTTTCTCAGGTTCCTCATCATCTGAGTCTGAATCATCAGTCACAGCTGTCACTCCCTCATCATTCAATCCTAAAATCGGTCTTACATCGGAATGTGGATCTCCAACACTAGAAGTGTTAGATTCATTATCTGATGCAGAGTCAGATTTGATTGAACTCTCCGGTGTTATTGAGTGTAAATTGTGGTTCTCAAATAACACTGGGGATGGAACAGCCTTGTAGTTTGCACTACAAGGTTGTGAGGGTTCTTCAATGATATGGTCAATCACATAAGCAATGTGTTTGTAACTTTCAAGCTTTTTGTTGACCTTTTCAGCAAAGCATTTGATGGTTGCCATTTCTAATTTTGTTTCTTCAAGTTCATTTATATAACTGTTTATTGCAAGTTGCTTTAAAGAAAGAGTTTTCTTTAGATTGGAAATGTCCTTTTTATAACCATCAAGCACTTTGTTAAACTCATGGACTTCCTTGCGATAAGATTGACAGTTGATTCTCGCACTCTCAAGTTGAACCTTGAGTTGCTTGTTTTCCTCTGTCAGTCTATCACAAGTACCACAATACTTATCACTGTTCATATCAATTGTGGATTCAGAACTTACCTGTTTCGGAGGATCAGTCATAGCCATCAAAGCAAAATGTGCTTCCTTTCCAGCAAAGAACTTTGAGTAGTCAATCCTTGTGAAAGCGTCATCAACAATGCATGACTTCCGAGTCATTAGAAATTCAGCTTCGGCCAGGAGTTGATCAATATCATCATCTAATGAATTGACACTAGCTTCCGAATCTGTTTCACTCTCCGAATCAGAATACGCCGAATCATGCTCATCAGGAATATCAGTGACAGAGTCAATGATCATTCCTGAAGTCTTCTCAACTTGTGATTCTTCAACAGAAATACCAGCTTCATCTACCATCTCCTAAATCTTTACTTCAGAAACCTTCTCTGTCTCCAAAACATCTCCAACTATCACCAGCTCCTCTAAGTTAATCTTCTGAGCAACACAAGCTACATTCCCAGCAGTAATTTCTTCAACACCAAATTGCATCCCCGTCCAGTCAAAACCTTCGTCTTTTTGGATCACCAAAGCCTGATTTTGGTTTTCGGGTTGTGTTTGGCTATTTGGTGTGGAAATAGGAATAATAGTTCTGGTTGGGTTATGTGGTGTTTGAGTTTGAGTCTGGTTGGGTGTAGTTGTTTGTCTAGCAGAGTTATTTTGTGAGGGGTTCTGTCGATTTTGGTAATTGTTTTGTGATTGATAGTTATTGTTGTTTTGGCTTTGAAAAGTTACCTGATTCTGAGATTGACGGTTTTGATAATTTGAATTGAATGGATTCCTATTACCTTGTTGAGCTGGCTGAGTGCATTCTCTCTTGAAGTGACCTTTAGCACCACAATTAAAACAAGTGACTTTGGCTTTGTTGAAGCCATATGTGGTGTTAGGTGATGTAGCCAGATCAGTTCTTCCTGTTTTCTCAATAAACTCAGTTGCTCGTCTCATAACACTCGCAAAAGCCCATTAGATATCGATAAGCTCCATTTCTTCTTTATCAATTTGAGCATAGTCTTCATTGGTTAGATTGTTGTTACCAATTTGACTAGCCACCAAACCATTGTATGAAGCAACCATTGCAGAAACTAATGCAACGTGTTGCTGAGCAACTTCAACCGTGACATTGTTCATGTTGGAAGTTTCCAACACGACTGGACTTTGACTTGGTTGAGTTGGGTTCATTTGAGGAATGTAAGTTTGTTGTTGAGGTTGATTCATGCTAGTTGTATAACATGCTGCTTGTTGCATTGGTGAAAAAGGTGGAATGTAAGAGGTAGTATATGATGGTGGTGTGTAGGATGAATTTTGAGCAAGGTAGTTTATCGGGTTTTTAGGTGGTTCCATAACACTTGATACACATGCAATGTGTGGTGCAACAGTACCACTAGCACTTGAACTAGCCAAAGTAGAAGATGTATCAGCATGATACAACTCCGGATTCTGAGGAAATTATGATCTCTTTGCTTTCCTCTTCTCTTCTAACACTTTGTTCTCTAGCTTTTGAATAAGCTCATTGATAGTCCAATATTGATAAGCGTCTTTCTCCTTTAAAACCTCAATATGTTGGTTCCAATACGGTGGTAGAAAATCAGCAAATTTGTCTACCAACTCAGACATTGGAATCTGAATCTCATAATTTGACAGTTCAGTCAAAAGATGACAATATTTGGGAATAAGCTCCTTTAGAGTCTCATTTCCAACATAAATGAAGTTCTCAAATTCCTTCTTCAATTCTTCAATCCTCAACTTTCTGGTTTTCTCATACCATCATGACGATTCTTCAACATATCCCAAAGCTGTTTGGAAGTATTACATGATCCAAACTGGTGTAGAAGATCATTAGTGATATCTTGAGATAGTTGGGAGAAAGCCTTCTTCTCCACCGCAAACTTCTTCTTTTCATCCTCAGCTAAACTCTCAAGCGGAATTGGTTCACCTGTATTCTCCAACACTGGTGCAACATATCCTTTAGCAATCATTTTCCATGCCTCTGTACCTTCTAATCCCATTCCTTCCAAGTGAATCTTGAACTTTTTCTTCCATTGGTTGTAGTCTATCATCTCCATCAGCTTCGGTGGACGACTCCCGCTACTTGAAGACAAATCATTTATTAGAGTAGAAATAACATTGGTAGTTTGAGAGTGTACCGCTGCTGCTGCAACTCCCCAATAATCATTCATGGGTTGTTGTGGAGGTTGAACAACACTCTGTGGAATCGAACTACTCATCGCGAGGTAATTGATCGGTTGAGAAGGTTGAGTGTTCGTCTTTTGTGTAGATACAGTCCAAGGATCCATGGTAACGTGTTGTTGCTGTGTAGTATTAGGCTTAGGTGTTGCTGGAAATCCCCACATATCGTCTATAAAGTTCGAAATGCGAAACACTTAGAAAATTTTCAATCAGATTCTACGTTCGACCCTTTTCAACAAACAGGGGTTCGAATGTGGAAAATGTCCAGGTTCGACCCCTTAGACTAACTCGAATGTAGAGAGTATAACCTCTTACTCACGTTTGACCACTTAATCCCCACGTTCGACCTCCCGTAAGGTCGAATGTACCAAACACTGGTCGAATGTACAAAACAACACACATAACCTCTTGGTTCGACCTAAAATGATTCACGTTCGACCTGAAAAAGCTAGGTTTGACCCAAAACACTACACGTTCGACCCTTCTCTCCTAGGTTCGACCTGACCCATTTGAAAAACGGTTATTCTTTGAAAATCAGTTATTTTGATCCTAATTTTTCAAAAGTTGATGGATTTTGATGATGTTTTGCAGATTTTACTTCGGAATTGATTTGGAACAACTTTAATGAATAGAAATCTTGATTTTATCCGTAAAATCTAATGCGAATCAATCAATTTTCATCAAAACTCATTGTTCATTCAAAGCAGAAAAATTTTGATCAATTTTGAGTCCAAATCAGTTCAAAAACTATCAATTCGTAGTTGTATGATCCGTATAGGCTCTCATACCACCTTGCGGAGGATCGTTTTTACAAAAACAAGTTTAGTCAATCATACAAGTCTACTAATCTAGGTGCGGAATCCCTAGATCAGTTACAAAATGATAGTAATCGAGTTAAACACGCAAATTCACCTTTTCAATATCCATTTCATTCATAAACATTTGAGATAAACCTTACAATTGTTGTTTAAGATGAAATAAACAAGTTTCAGACACTTCTTAATAACCTAGAGAGAATACAGATCGAACCAGACACAAATGACCAAAAAGTTAAACACAAAACAAAATTTCAGCTATATATAGACCTGCACATTCGCCACCCCCCGATAGGGTCGAATGTGCAGGTTCGACCCTGCAATGGTTCGAACAAACACAAATAAATCTGTCTTCCACATTCGCCCTGATCCTCTCTACCTTCGACCTTCAATAACCACATTCGACCTTCCTGAAATCCACCTTTAACCCCATGTAATCAGCTAAGTAACATAGAATATACAATCCAAAAGCATTAGTCGCAAAACATGCATCAACAAAATGTCTTATTTTTATATTTTTATTGATTTAATTTGTTTTAATCATATTTAATTGATAAAAAAATATTTTTATTGATTTTTATCTCAAAATTTTTGATAAATTATTTCTAATCATCAAGAACTGAAATAAAAATTATTGGTTCAGAAAACATTTATTTTTATTGATTTTCCTATTTTTAATCATTTAAACATGATTTAAATTCATTAAATCAGTTTTAAATGCAAATAAATTGAGAAAATTGCTTTCATTTATTTACATCAGAAAGTATTCATTTTCTATAAAAATAATATTTTTGGATCATGTCTGGTATTTTTAGTCTTATTTACGTTTAAATAGACATAATTAAACATTTATTTATTTCTACTATTTAAACATCTACTTTATAAATACTTTTCTTATAAAATAGAAATGTTCTTGTGTTTTAAAGTCTTAATTATTATTTGTTGGATCATTGTGTAACTCATAATTATTTATTTATACATTTATGATTATTGTATTTATTTTAATTTAGTTAAAGTAGTTAACTAAATTATTTTGCCTTAGTTATTCCAAAACATATTTTTATCTAAATATTCAATTGGTAATAGTTATATTACCTAAACCATATTTACAAACTTCGATATATTATCTTTGGCATATAACTTTTACATTATTGCGATTTATCATAAAAACTCTAATTCCCCAAATCGACTTAGCAAACCCTAATGCCTTAGACCCTAGATACCTTAGACTCTTATAATTTTTCCTTATTAGTATTCTTATACATTATAGGTTGAATTCCTCGGAATACCCATTACTTAGCTCACGACCGCTTAAGTTGGATTTTGATCGCTGTCGCAAACTGTGAGTATATCTTTCCCCGTTTTCATTTTACTTTTGGGGCTACTCATGTACTTATATCAAGTTTCTATTTCCTTTTACTAAAATAGCAATTGTCATGTGTGTTTGCTTGTGTTATTTTGTGTATCTATGACTTGTCAAATCATTAACCGTTGCGGCCTAGCATTTCAATGAATAGTACTATAGTACATACCCCTTGTGACTCTGTTGAGAGACCTTGGTCATTGCTATGTGTTTCATTTCTACTGTTACTAGCGCATACTATATATATTTCATTTCATTTCTTAGGGTTGATTTTGAACCGGATACCACTTATTACATATTTGCAAAAACTATATAACACATGAGTTGCTAACTTTTCCTTACTATATGTATCAAACGGGTATGCTCACCAATACATTTTGTATTGACAAAAAATTATTTTCGTACATGTTTCAGGTTGTTATGAGATCACTTCTAAGCTTTTGGAACTTAGACTTAGATTGAGATTTACTGTATTTTAGTTTAGATTGCTAGTTTTTAATTGTTGTATTTCTTTCAATGTAATAAATTATTCCATTTAATGTATCAATATTTACATTCTAGTCCATGAGCTATTGAACAATCGTCACAAGGTTTAAGTGGTTCGGTCTCGTTGACCTACGTCCACTGTAAAGATATGATCTTCTATTACTCGGAATATTACAAATGTAACTTAGAGAAAATACAAATTGGTAATACAAGTGTGCATGTATGATTCGAGAATTGTTCGACCTGTTAAAAGGTGTGCGAACCCTCCTTTTATAGAGGTCTTGTGAGCCGGAGACTTGTGGCCCACTTTTGGAGAGTTGGGCCCGGGCTTTGGAGTTGGGCCGGTCTTCTTAGAGGCTCATCCAGTTGGATTTGGATCCTTAGTTAGATAAAGCAAACTAGTCAAGAATGTTGCCCAGCAATTGGTCCACGTGGCGCCCCGTGGTTGGCTGTCAGGGGCAGTGTACTGCCATTGGTACACGTGTCGTCAAGTTGTGGTCTACAGGATCTTCCTTTTCCTCCTGGTGGCAGGAGATGTCAGCTGAGGTGACATCTGACACCCGGGGAGGCGTGCAGCAAGTGGAGCTTCAGGGGGATGCATCTTGGCGGAGGATCTTTCCGCGGAAGACGATGCTCTTGCTTCCCTGCATAGCCTTGCTGACGCGTGGTGTACAATTTTGGCAGGTTGGGTGCGCCTAAGCGCTGGTACCCTACCCCTTCACCCCCCAGTCCAGTGCGTTTCCTGGGCTTGCCGAGAGGTCTGGTGGGGTACTGTATTAAAAATGTGTTGGGTGTTGGATGATAGCTCATCCAAACTGAATGTGCGACATATATGTGTTCTGAAGAGAGTGCTCGTTGCACTTCTAACATATATGAGGATAAAAAGAGTGCGCTTTACAGCTCTTCGGCATATATGTGTTTTGAAGATAGTGCTCGTTGCACTTCTAACATATATGAGGATAAAAATGAGTGCGCGTTGCAGCTCTTTGGCATATATGTGTTTTGAATAGAGTGCTCGTTGCACTTCTAACATATATGAGGATAAAAAAGAGTGCGCGTTGCAGCTCTTTAACATATGTCAAGATAAAAGCGTCCATTTATCTTTGCATATGTTCCTTTTTAATGTAAATGATGAGAGAGAAATAACCTTATTCTTCCCTGAGCTCCTTCGGCTTTAGGGGGATGGGGGTTGAATTTGCTGTGTCATCATTTACGTTTTTCCTGTGCTGTCCCTGTAGGGAAAGCGGGCAGGAGTCATAAGACCCGCGCCAGGTGATGATGTGGCATTCGTGCTGATGATTAATGAAATCCGACTGAGAACGTCTTTGGATTTTACGTCAACCTAGTGCCAGATGGTGACGTGGCACGGTGGCTGGTGTAATGTAAAATCTGGCGGAGAACGTCCTTGGATTTTACGTCAACCTAGCGCCAGATGATGACGTGGCACGGTGGCTGGTGTAATGTAAAATCCGGCGGAGATCGTCCTTGGATTTTACGTCAACCTAGCGCTAGATGATGACGTGGCACGGTGGCTGGTGTGATGTAAAATCCGGCGGAGAACGTCCTTGGATTTTACGTCAACCTAGCGCCAGATGATGACGTGGCACAGTGGCTGGTGTGATGTAAAATCCGGCGGAGAACGTCCTTGAATTTTACGTCAAGCTAGCGCCAGATGATGATGTGGAACAGTGACTGGTGTGATGTAACGGCGGAGAACGTCCTTGGATTTTACGTTAACCTAGCGCCAGATGGTGACGTGGCACTATGGGTGGTGTAATGTAAAATTCGGCGGAGAACGTCCTTGGATTTTACGTTAACCTAGCGCCAGATGGTGACGTGGCACAGTGGCTGGTGTAATGTAAAATCCGGCGGAGAACATCCTTGGATTTTACGTCAACCTAGCGCCAGATGGCGACGTGACACACTGGCTGGTGTTGTGCAATCAATGCGCAGCCAAAGTTGCATTAACTATAGTAATGATTTGGAATTAATGCGCCTTGAATTTGTAAAGGTGTCATAAATTGGAGGGAAAACTGAGGAGGCGTGTCTTGGAAGATGAGAAGGTTGGTAGACATGTCAGGTGGCAGGAGGGATGTCTGTCTGTTGTCAGTCACGTCAGCACGTGGGTGGACGTTTTTTCGTCATGTGTTAGGCGAGTAGCCGCCCACGCATGTGAGTGGTGTGTGCATTCCTCCACAAGCTGACATGTGGTGAGTGCCAGGGGGCTGTGTCAGGCGAGTGAGCACCACGCGAGGTAGACAGTTGTTTTTGTCCCCTAATTGATGCCACGTGTAGCGTCAGGATTAAGCCACCGGAGGAAGATGTGTGGTCGTTTGCCAGCTGTTACCCATCGCAATTAATGCGATGGGTAGAAATAGGTGGCATTAGGCCTATAAACGAATCGAACGAACACAAACACATAATCGAACACATTTTTGTGTTCGTGTTCGTTCATTAAGAAACTTGTCGTGTTCGTGTTCGTTCATGTTCGTTCATTACATCAATCAGCTTTAGCTAGAACAATCAATGGTGGATGGCATATGCCTAGCTTCTAATCGTGGTAAATGATAAAACTCACAAAGCTATAGAGAAAAAATGATGAGAGAATGTAGGTCATACTTACGGCGTTGTGGAGGTAGGAGGCTGGAGAGTGGAGACGGGGCTGTGGAGGTGGCCAGCCGGAAGTGGAAGAAGGTAGGGTTGTGGAGTGTGAAGAAGAAGGGAGGTGGAGTTGTGAAGTGTGGAGAGCGGCTGATATGTTTAGAATGTTAGGGTTAGGTTTAAGTTTTTAGAACATATCAAATATATTGTATGTAGTATAATATGAATTAATGTTACTTTAAGAAAAGATAAATAAATAATAAAAATAAAGTAAAGTTTAATCAAACGAACAAAAATAAACAAACGAACATAAGCGAACATAAATAAACGAACATAAACGAACGTTCATGAACATAAATGAACGAACAAAACGTGTGTTCATGTTCGTTCGTTTAATTAAACGAACAAAAAATTGTGTTCGTGTTCGTTCATTTATATAAATAAACGAACATAAATGAACTTCCCGCCGAACAGTTCATGAACGTTCGGTTCGTTTACAGGCCTAGGTGGCATCATACCTTCTCTCCTCACCTTTTGTCACACCACGTCAATGGCGGAAACACGTGGCGCGACGGTTCAAGAGCATAAAGTCAAGGTTAACGCAAATCACAAGTAATTTAAGAAAATGGGTCATTTATTTAGGCGTCAAATCTTGTTCAAAACATTACACAAAAGTAAATTGTTTATAACACAAATGGAGGGGTTTCTCAAATATATCCCATAGCCTTGGGAAATAAAGGTGAAACCCCGCAAAATATCCAACGCCGCATAGGAGAATTCCGTGACCCAGTCAGCCATGAGTGTCTTCGCTTAATTACCTGAAAGATATGTTTAAAGTTTCGTCAATATAAATATATTGGTGAGTTCACAGGTTTTTAGTTTCCAAAACTTGAATACTTGGGAAATACCATGTTATGACAACATATAGGAGTTGCAAATTCCTATAAATCTACTTGAGACTATAATCAAACCAAGACGTGTAATAATAATGCCCCGCTCCAAGTCGTTACTCGGTATCCTACGACTTAAGTTCAGAATATATGCACCCCAGGCATACACTAATGCATAATCGACGCTATCGATTAGGGGTGGGCCTTGTCAGGCACCAATAGTACTATTCAAATATTCCACCAGTTTCATTTCCCTGAACAAATGATTATAGAGGCGAGGACTCAACCCCGAGTGGCGGTCACACCTCAAGTAATAAATCCGTCAAACATTTTCCCTAACATATCTTTCCCCCGAAAACGTAAAAATAGTTTAAAATGGGGCCGTGAAACTCACCTGAATCGACGTCCAGCTCAACTAAGTAGATAGCAAACGGGGTCTCGCACCTACAAACGTCCTAGACGTATAAGTCACTATCCCTATAGTGCATGTGCCTTGGCAAGTTGTACACCCAACTCCCGACCATAAGTTATTCCAAATTCCGTTTAATTTAGCGCGTATCCTAGGTTTCGTTGGCGTTAGATTACCCTTTGTATTACAAGTTATATATTACTCTTGTTAATATTTCCTTAACTTGTACATTAATATCATCGACTTGACTTCACTTAGCGTATAATTATTTTCCCATTTAAATAATTATACCTAAGATCGCATCGCTCGATATAATATATATTTCAATACTCGACCCGACTCACTTTGCCGCACATTTATTTTCCCATTTAAACAAATATGCTAAGATCTTGTCGTTCGACTGTATATTCTCAACACCCGATTCAACTCACCATACCGTATATTTATTTTCCCATTCAAATAAATATACTAGGATCTTGTCGGCACGGCATTCCCATATATATATATCTTCGTTTACTCGTCTCGGTTTTCCTTCCCACATATCTACTTTCCCATTAAGTAGATATACTAGAATTTTGCCGAGACGAGCGTATATATATATAAACGTGTAATTTTCCTTGTTAAGTCTATACGTTTGTTTAACGTCTTACTTGTTTACGTTATGTTTTTCTCCCACGAATAATTCCTTCAACACTTAGGAAAGTGTTTATTAGTTTTCACCCATGAAGTATATATATATTTTACTTTCTAAAAATATATATTTTCTCATCTTGCCGCTATGGCATTTTCTCATGTTTTGTCCGTGTACGGTTCGTTAACGCGTCTTAGCTCGATATCTTAGCTTGATTAGTCAATTTTTCCAAGTTTTTCCCAACATGTGTTTTATAGAAATATTACTCATATTTCTTCCTCCTAACTTATGTTACTTGGAAGGTTTAAAATACTTTTGTATTTTTAACTCAACTTGTTAACTTAGATACAAAAATGCTTCCAATACTTTTATATTCCCATTTATATAAAAGTAATCATTTTTGTATAAGTTTCTCAAGTTTTAATTTTTGTTAAACATTTTTATAAAATCTCTATTTTATAAAAATCCTTATGTTAATACAAACCCATATTCTTATAACTTTCACTTTTATAAAAAATATACTTTTTATACAAAATACCCAAGTATGTTTACTAGTATTTACCAAATCAGCCTTGGAAAATTATTACTTATACTTTTGACACCAAGCTTTCCATTATTGCATTTTTGGACTAATAGTTTCTAAAATGTTCATTTTAGTCCTCTAACTTTCAAAGTTACAATATTAGTCCCTTAACTTTCAAATGTTGCATTTTTCCACTCTAACTTCCAAAGTTAGTATTTTTCACTCAAGATAGTGGACTTTGAAGATTCATCTTTTTATTGCTAAGTTATTTTTGCACCAAAACACTTTTAATAGTCTTATATTTCATATATAAGGCTACTTGTATGTGTGTTTTATGTATTTGTCCATTATATCAAAATCCCATTCTTCTAAGTAAGTAAACTTTAACTTTTCAACTTCTTCATTCATGACATCCTAATATATTCCATCATATATTATATCATGGATGATCATTATAAGATGATTAAAGTTACATTTTAACACATTCAAGTTTATTCCACAAATCTTAACCAAATCATCATCCTACTTAGTGTATGTGTAGATTATATACATTTTCATGAACACTACTTTATCATCATCAAATCCATGATCCATTTACATATCTTTAACCATCCATTTTACGCATGTAAAATCTATTAAAGTTATGTTTCAAAACCACATTTTAAACCCTTCATGTACAACTTGCTTCTAAGAACACATACATGAATATTAATAATCAAAACAAGGTTAAGAAGCTTACTACTAGCACAAGGCTAGGGAAGACAAAACCTTGGATTTTGAGAGGGGTTTAGTGTGTTCTTCCTTATTGGTTAAGCTCCAAGCTTGAAACACACAATGGGGGTTTTGATGGATGGATGTTTGGAAGTGATTTGTATGTGTTAAACTTGAAAGAAATGTGTGTATGGATGGGGTAAAACTCACGGCCACAAGAGAAGGAAAAGGAAGGAAGAAAGCTTGAATGTGTAAGTATCTAACACATGTTTATATAATGCTATCACATGTAATCTTCCATGGATTGCACATAATCTTCCCAAAGATATAAGAGATTGTGTTGTACAAAAATGATCTTGGAAGATTATGTAAGTGTGTGTGTGTGTGCCGTGGGATTAGAGAGAGAGAGAGGTGTTGCTTGTGAATCTTTGCTAAATATTTGTGATCTATCATAATCTCACACTAGATCTTTATACAAGCATGTGCACTAGTGTAATGATAGGATTTATCTATGCCTTGGATTATATGGCCATAGGGCCGAAAATTCTCTTACAAAGGGAGGCAACTTGTGCATGCTTTTGTACTACAAAATCTTACACCTTTTGTTCTTCCATGCATGCTTGTTAATGTAGGTTACTAGGTTATTATTAAAACAAGTAATGCAATTAGATTATATGGCCATTAGGCCGGCCCCTTTGTGGGCTTAGGTGGGGTCCACAATTCCAAATATTTACCATTATTATGTTAAGTTTAATTCCTCGTCGTTCGGGTGTCGTTCGGGTATTTTTCGGGATTTAATCGCGCGTTATTCGGACATTAAAAATACCTTTAATAACCCTTAAATATAGTCTAATTTAAGCGTTGATTGGTTATTTTGGCTCTTGCCGGGTGAAATTATGAGTTATGCGCGTATCGGGTGCGGTACGCGCACTTTATTCGTTACCGGGAGATTTGTATGAGACGTTTCCACTTATGGTTTTGGAGTTCCAAAACTCATTATATTTTGTGAAAATACCCTTTATTTTATATCCTGGGTGTCCGGGATCCTTTTCGTTTATTTAATTATTACCGGGTAATCGCCAACATCCATACCGGATAGTTTATTCGCTCATGATCTTATCATGTTTTACCATTAAACGTATGCATTCCTATGCATTATTTGGAAATTGCTATCTCCTAGGGCCTTGATAACTAAATCACACATAATTGCATTTAATTACGTTAATCATATATTAATTAATTTGTACGGAATTACCTTATTTTTGCCGGTTGTTACACCTTTTCAACTATTTCTCTTTCCTTTATTCTCTCTAGATCTTCATAGTTTCTTTTGGGTTTAACCAGATCTCTGGTGAGTATTCAAGGTTTTCCGTTGATCTGCTTCTGTGATTCTTACCCTTTTCTGTTACATAGCAAAAGATGTTGGAATCTTCACGTGTTGGTTCTCCCGGTGGTGGCCAGAATCTAAAAAGGCACCTAAAAAAGGGCCGGAGAAGACGAAGGGTGCTGCCAAGTTAATGTTTAATACTCCTTGTAAATGGAGTGATAAATGCTTTGCCATGTTCGTCAAGGCCATGGAGTTTGATCCCGCCTGGGAGATTGAACTTCTGACTCGAAAGTCCACTGCCCTTAGTCCTCCGACTGGTAAAATGACACTCTACAGTGTTCATTTTGCCTTTTGTGGATTCCGGTTGCTGGCCACCAAATTTCAGGTGGATATGTTGGTGGAATATGGTATCCATATAACCCAACTGAGTGCATTTGGTATGCTGAGGCTTGTACATTTTGAAGCCTGTTTCCGTGCTTTGAATGTTGAACCTACTTTTGAAAGGTTCAACGGTTTTACATGATGACCTTGGAGCAATCTTGGTTCAATTTTACCCCCCGCTCTCAGGTGCAGGGATGGGGACAAATCCTCCCAAGTCTCTTCATGATTGGAAGGAGAAGTTCTTCTACATTAAGCGCGGGGTGATCCTAGTGGACATGCCTTGGAAAGTTGTTGCTGGGTGCCAAAGGGTGCCGGATTATCCCATTATGGCGGATTTCAAGGAGGAAGAATGGTTTAAGCATCTTACCACCAACACGTCCCCATATGACTCCACCATGTGTACAGAGGCGATGTTGGCGCTTCTTGGTTTGAGCCGTATACAGATGGTACCCGGGTATGAGCCTGTGATTGTGGATCCTGGTAAGGTTTTCTCTTTTTGATCTTATTTTATAGATTACTTTTGTTTTGTTTGGCATTTGTGTTGACTGGTTGTGTCTAATGCAGGGGTTACCAAGTTTGAAGCTTTTCTGGCGCGTGATAAGGCGAAACTTGAATGGAGGGCGCCTGCTGAGGGTAGCGTCCCTATTGTTGATGGATTGGTGGATAGATTCTATCTACCTAATCTTGAATTCAAACCTGCTGGTATAAATATCTCACGTGAGCAACCTTGTAACCCTGACTCTTTGTCATCATATGCACATGGATCGATTCCATGCGTGGTTATTTTATCTGATGAGGTGTCTACAGGATCCTCTGAGGAGCTGGTTCATCCAGCGCGTCCTTCCAGGATTCCTGGTAGCCGGGGGCGTAAGCAAATGGCGCCCCGAACTCATAGGTGTAATATATCGACCCGATCTGACCCTGCACCTTTGAGTGTAGGTGAAGAGGGGCCGCTGCTTGGTCAGAAAGACAAGTGGAAGGATTCGTCTTCCTCTGCTCCGGATGAGATTGAGGCGCCTGAATCGCCTCAGAAGAAGAACCGAAGGCTGGCGAAGGGGCCTAAGGCTTCCGGTACATGTGAGGGAAAGTCTGGTCCCTCTAAGGCTGAGTCAGTGGACAAGACAGTGAAGGCGTCATTTTCCTTCACTGTTTTCCCTCCACCGGAGCGCAGACCTCTTATTCAGAAGAGTGTGAAGAAGGTGACTGGTAGGTAAGAACGCTGTTCTTTCATGTCTTTATTCTTTACATAGTTTTCTGAATTTCCCTTGTCTTTCTTTTTTGTAGTTGTGTCTCCTTCAATCGTCCCTACCTCCATTTCTGCTCCACCTCCTTCTTAGGCGGAAGCTCTGAAGAAGCGGGAGGAGGAAGAGAGGATCAGGAAGGAGAATGAGGCATCAGAGGCCGAGAAGCGGTCCCATGAAGCTGTCGCCTAGAAGGTTGAGGAGGACAGGATTGTGGCTGAAAAGTTGCGTTTAGAGGAACAAAGGCTGGCAGAAGAAGCCAAGGCTAAGGCCGAGGCTATTGTGACGACGGCTGAACTGACCCAGCCGTTTACCGAGTCGTCCCCTGTTGGTGGCGGGGGGGGGGGGGGAGGGGGGGTTCCTTTCTGGCCAGACGGGAGGTATGCCGTCTGGCTCTTTGGAGCGAGAGCCCCCCCCCCCCCCCCCCGCAGTTTGTGACGAAGAAGACCCCGCCTCGTTCGGTGGGGAGAAAAAGTGTGGAGAGACTAACTACCAGTTATTCCGAGGGTGATGCTATCTAGCGCCCTCACTGGAATATCCGGGAGAACTCTCGGTTTGCTAATCCTTTGATCGCGGAGGAATTTATGGATGAGGTCGTCCCTCCCAAGGAAAGGGAGTATTAGGAAGGTCTTGAGCGGTTCGCCTTGATCTCCAACATCTGCGTCGCCCAAGCGTTGCAGTTTGCAGCGATGGGTTCTCTGAAGAGGCGTGATGCTGCATTTGCTCGCAGCATTGCCGATTTTAATGCTGAGAAAGGGGCAGAGGCACGGAGGGAGGAGAGGCTTCAGTCAGAAGAGGAGCGTTATACAGAAAGGGCCTATAAGGCGGAAGACAAGATAAAGGTCCTGGAAAAAGATCATGCCTTGGCGAACAAGAGATGGGTGGACTCTTGTCAGCTTACCAATCTTTAGATGAAGAAGTTGAGGGATGAGATTCAAGCTCTAAATAATGAGAATGCTCAACTTTGTTTGGCCGCCGGAAGTCATACAAAGGCTCTTGCGGAAAAGGATTCGCGGGTGGCAGAGGCGCGCTCTGAGCTCCAAACTAAGGATAAGGAGCTACTTACTGCAACCTCCCGCCTATCTGTGATTGAATATGAGAAGGTGGCCTGGTTGAAGGAGAAGGCGGCCCTAGAAGGTGAAAGGGCTTCACTGGAGGAATCTCAAACGGTGGCCCAGACTGAGGCAGAAAATGCCAAGACTTTGCTTGATCAAGCCACCGTTGCGCAAGAGACGACTCAGGAGTCCATCCGCTGGGTGATGACCGCGGACATTGCCGGGGTAAGTGCCATAAGTTGTCTTACATATGTTTGTTTATATTAATGATTTTTCTAACACCTTTTGTTTTTGCAGATCTTCAAGCGGTTCTGGAATGAACCCAAGCTTGGTGATCAGGAGGCCGCCATTGTTGCTGCTGCTCGAGCCGCCGGGGAAGCTGAGGGATTTGATAGCGGGGTTCACCATGCTTTGAACCGTGATCGTTTAGAGCAAGGTCCGCATTGTGGGAAACCGCGGGAGAATGAGTATATGGCCGAACTTACGAAGTTTGACCAAATTGAATTCCATATACTGAAAACAGTGGAAGACTGTAATTAGTACACTGATCCGGCCGGCGCCCTCCGTTACTTTATTGAAGAATCCGACCGTTTGGGTGCGGAGGCGCGGGAGAAAGCGCAACGGGATGAGGAAGAGCGGTTAGCCCAAGAGCGTGCAGCGGCCATGGGTGAAGGTGCGTCTGGATTCTGGAACGGCGCATGATGAAGAAGAGCGGCCGGTGGACTTTGATGGCTCTGATAGGGGATAGTTTGTTGTGTTGTATGTTCCCTTTTTGTGTTTGTAATTATCAAGGCGGTATATGCCTCTTTTTGATGAATGGAATCATTTCTTCTTTATTATGTGTGCACACTTCGCTTTTTCACTTAAATTTTCATAGTCCGGCGTTGATTTTGAGATAGCCACGCCTTGAAGACCAAAATTTTAAGTAGTGAACACAGTAAATAGATAGAAAATATTTACTTGTAAATCAGAAAAGAAAGGCGTGTATAGCCCTGATATTAATATGGCAATAATTTACATAAAACAAGTGCGCATCTGTGCCGCATTCCAAGAGCGTGGGATAGGGGTTCCGTCTAATTTTTCAAGTGCGTAAGCGCCCTTTCCCGGGACCTCTTGGATTCTATATGGTCCTTCCCATGTTGGAGCTAGTTTTCCATATTTTTCTGTGTTAGAGGCTTCATTGTTGCGGAAGACGTGATCTCCCACGCTGAATTGGTGTAACTTGACCTTTTTATTATAGTAGTGTTCCAAGTGGTTTTTGTATCTAGCCTCTTTGATTGCTGCGAGTTCTCGCCGTTCTTCCAGTAGGTCTAGGTTTAGGCGGAATTCTTGTTCATTTTGTTGTTTTTCCGCCATGAGTACCTATGCGGATGGGCAACTTATCTCGGCGAGGATGACAGCTTCGGATTCATAGGTAAGGCTAAATGGGGTTTCGCCGTTGCTTGATTTGTTGAGAGTGCGATTGGCCCATAAAACGTGTGGAACCTCATCAACCCAGCCGGTTCTTTAATACCGAAGCGCGTCTTGATGCCATCGAGTATGCTTCTGTTTGCTCTTTCGACTTGTCTGTTTCCTTGTGGGTGCGCTACAGATGTAAAAATCTGTTGAACTCCCATTGGTGCCAGCCATTCTTGTAAATGTTGGTCTGTGAATTGAGTTCCGTTGTCGCCCACAATTTTGTATGGTAAGCTGAATTTGCAGATGATGAATTCCTAGATGAATTTTTTGATGTGCGCCACGTCAATTTTTGCTAAAGGTTTGGCTTCGATCCATTTGGTGAAGTAATCGATGGCCACTATTAGAAATTTGACGTTTCCTAGCGCTGTAGGGAATGGGCCAACGAGATCCATTGCCCATTTTTGAAATGGCCATGCTGAAGTCACAGGTACTAAGTCATTTTTCGGGCGTAGTGTATTTGGAGCGTGATGCTGGCAGGAGTCGCATTTGCGAAACACTGCCACTGCGTCCGGGTGCATTACAGGCCAGTACTACCCTGCGTTCACGAGCTTGGCTACCACCATTCTGGGCCCTGCGTGTAACCCGCAAATTTCCTCATGAATATCTCGAATGAAAATGAGGCATCGGCGGAATTGACGCAGCCTAGTAGCGGGCCTAGGTAGGATCGGCGATAGAGAACGCCGTTAGTGAGTTGGTAGTGTAGGGCTTTGTGCTGTATTTTCTGAGCCTCTGCTTTGTTCTCGTGCAGGGTTCCAGAAACTAAATACGCTTTTATGGGTGTCATCCAGGACGCGTTGCCTGTTTGGATGACATTTACTTGTCGTAGTGGGACAGATGGTTGTTCTTGCAACTCGACACGGATATCTTTACTCATGTGTATGCGGGTTTGTTCTCACTCCTATTGATATGAATAATAGTACAAGAGATGAACCTGCATATGAGCACCTTGGCCTGTTGAAGGTAGAGCGCCATGGTGGCGTCGCGTGCATCATATGTTCCATTAATGTGTCCTGCTACAAGCATTGAATCCACATGCACCTCTAGATGGGAAGCTCCCATTTTGTTCGCTATTCGGAGGCCTGCCAACAGCGCCTCGTATTCCGCTTCGTTGTTTGTGGCGGGGAAATCTAGGCGGATAGCGTATGTGTATTCTTTATTGTTTGGATTGACTAGGCGTAATCCCGTGCCTACTCCATCGCTATTTGAGGCCCTGTCAATGTATAAGGTCCATATTTCAAGTTCATTGGTGGGGAGCGCAGGTTCTTGCTCTGCCAGGCAATCTTATACTTTTTTCGCCGAAATTTCTGTTGCAAAGTCGGCGAGCACTTGTCCTTTTATGGCGGGTCGTGGTTTATAATTGATGGTGTGTTCACCAAGTTTAATGGCCCATTTTGCTAAGCGGCCTGACATTTCTGATTTTCGGAGTACGTCATTGATTCTGTAATCCGTTAGGACATTGATTGGGTGCCCGTGGAAATACCTATGCAATCTACGCGAGGCGTGTATTAGTGCTAGCACTAGTTTTTCCATTGTCGAGTATCTTGTTTCCGCGTCTAACAAGGTGCGGCTAATGTAGTAAATAGGTGTTTGAACTCCATTGCGGTCTACGAGGAATACCGCGCCAATGGCCCTCTCCGTGACGGAGAGGTATAGTGTTAGCGGCTCTTTGGGTAACAGCGAAGTAAGAGTGGGTAAATTTATAAGACACTGTTTCATTTCTTGGAAAGCTTTTTCCGCCTCAGGTGTCCAGCGGAAATTACTTTTTTTCAGACAAGTTTTTAGAGTGTCTACAAATGGAAAAGATCTAGATGCATAATTGGAAAGGAAGCGATTGAGGGCCACCAGGCGGCCCATCAGTGTCTGTACTTCCTTAATCGATGCAGGGGAAGGCATTCTTTCGATTGCTAATATCTTGTCTGGGTTGGCGCGAAAACCGTCACATGTGACAATGACGCCAAGGAATTTGCCTTCTTCCATGCCGAATGAACACTTGCTTGGATTGAGCTTCATGCGCACCTTGCGCAGCTGATCAAATGTTTTCTGAATGTCTGCCAGCATGTGTGCTTGTTCTTTGCTTTTGATGACGAGGTCGTCTCCGTACACTTCCAAGCGTACGCCTATCTCGTTGATGAATGCGCTATCCATTAGGCGCTGGTATGTGGCTCCCACGTTTTTTAGGCCGAAAGGCATCTTTGTGTAACAAAATGTGCCCATGTCTATGCGGAAGGCGGTTTTGTCTTCATCTTCCTTTGCCATTTGGATTTGGTGGTAGCCTTTGTATGCGTCTAAGACGCATTTATAGCGGTAAGGCGCTAGGGAATCCACTTTGAGGTCAATTTCCGGCAAAGGGTAGCAATCTTTTGGACAGGCTTTGTTCAAGTCTTTGTAGTCAACGCACATGCGCCATCCGCCGGTTACTTTGCCTACCATGACTAGGTTGGCGACCCAGGTTTGGTAGCGGATTGGGCGGATGATGCCCGCGTTTAAGAGCTCGTTGACTTGTTCATTCATGGCTTTTGTTTTCTTCTGCCCCATCTTGCGCTTCTTTTGTACTACTGGTTCAACTAATCTATAAGTGTTGAGCTTGTGTTCCGCTACTTCTCGCAGAATTCCTATCATGTCAGATGGTTGGCAGGGGAATACATCAATGTTTTTGACGAGAAGTTGTTTTAGGTGCGCCCTGGTGGTGTTGGAGATTTCATGGCCAATGACTAGTGGATCTGAGTTTTTGGCCTTTTTTGGGACTTCGCCGTGTCGACTGCGTGGCAGTCTTTGTTGCCCCGTATGAATGCAACGCCTTTGCGGATGGGGAAGCCGACCATTTGGTGTGGTGTGGACGCATTCGCGTTGAAGCGTGCTAGGCCCTCCCGTCCTAGAAGAATGCCGTGGTGCGACGTTTCTCGTAATACCATGAAGTCGCATATTTCTGTGCGCAACAGCTTTCCATCGGTCAAGGTGACTGGGAAGGATATCATACCTCGCGGCATGATGACTTCATGAATAAAGCCCGACATTGGTTCATTGACTAGAACGAGGCGGGCTTTGTCTTCCTCTGTCACACCCCAACCGATGGCGGAATACATCGGGGCGAGACTTGGGATAGATTGTTAAAAGACTTCATGACACTAGAATTCGTGACAATATAATTTAAAGATAAAATTTTCATTCATAGCATTTCATTGTCTAAAAGGAAACAGAATACAAATTGTCTCATATAAAGGAAAAATACAACATCAAAACATAACAAATTAAACTAGTTGCGAGTTTCTAGTCCAATCCTAAGTAGTTTTCTTGAAAATCCTGCATTAAACATTTCCTGCAACATGTATAAAATATCTGTCAACACATAAAGCATTGATGAGCATACTAGTTTTGAGTCTAAGTACATAGTATAAAAAAAAGTCTACTCGAATCATCATGTTATAGGCATATGCACGTAGAACCATACAAACGGCAACAACACTCGATAACACAAAAGACTTCTTCTTATCATGACCCATAAAGGGAGTGGCGTGTCAACATATAGCGCTATACATGTAAGGTGGGTTGTTAACTAATCGTACATTTGTATGTAAGACTTTGAATTCTAGCATGGCATAGCATAATAGTATTTAGATTGAGCATAATAGTTTTTAAGAGTATGAAATCGTTTAAGTTTTGACAGTGATACATGTTGAGCCCCAAAGAATAAAGAATAAAAGGGGGACAAGTATGAACTCACCTTTGGGTGCGTTTTGATAGAGTTCCAAAAAGTAAGTCTTGGAAGATTAAGCTTTAGCTCCGATTAACTAGAATTAAGAATAAAAGGTCTTAGGTTCGGGTTTAGGTTATAGGTTCAAGAGAATCATGCAAGCCTTTTAGGCAAACCAAAACACAAATTGCCTTTAGGGCAATCCGGATGGTCATGAGAATGAGTTAGACCAAGCACAAAATCATCATAGATGTTTCGGATGGTATAAGGTTAGGAATGTGAATCCGATTGATATGTTCATGTCATAACCACTTCGCTTATGAGATAAACGTGGGTTTTGGACACGAGATTTCCCCTTTCTAGTGTGGATTAATCCGTAGCACAAGAAGGGTCAAGAGAGTCTGGTAAGGTAGGGTGTAACCACAAACCTTCCAAAGATTATTAATAAGATAATAAGATAGAAGATTGAAAGTAAGTTTATAATAATACATAATATAACCAAGAATTTTAAGTAAAGTTTGGTAACTCTTTTGGATGAGCCTTGGCTCTCCTTAGCCAACCAATACCATAGCACAAATCCATCTAACATTAGATTGTTAGTGGACTTGGTTGGTTTCTTTACAACAAACATCAAAGGACATAAAAACAAATCAGAAAACAAACACCTTTGGGACCTCTTTTGGGTGCTCTACCCTCATCACACACTTCTGTGGATAAATATGGGGAAGATCTTAGAGGTTTCTCCAAGGAGTTTTGGATAGAAAAGAAAAGGAAAAACTGAAAAGAAAGAAGGTTTGAGCTTGGAATACTGATGTGTTATCAGGAAGTTTGCTCAAAACTTTGAGAATTAGAGAGTGATTCTAGAGAGATTAAGGATGAACAAGAGGTTAAAGGGTGGAGAGGAGTTGTATTTATAGGTGATGTGAGTTGGTTAGGTGTTTAATGCAATAATTACGGTGGTTGGGAGGAGTTTAGGTGGGGGTTGAATTTGATTATTATGGGATGGTCATACTTTGAAATGCTACTGTTGTGTGACATCGAGTTTAAAAAAAAAAAAAAAGAACGACGACAACATGGATTGCATATTTCATGTTGATGTTATTATGTGGAAACAAAGTCAACGTCAATTAAGCTGTGGCTTTTTTTTATAACTAAAAGTATATTATTATAAATATATATGTTTTAAAAAAAATTAAATAAATATATATTAAGATCTTAAGTAAATGAGTTTCTTGTTATGACGCCTAAATTGGTTAGGATAAATTATAATGACGACTCGTCATGAATTGGTAGGAGTAACATAAAAGAAGCGAATAAAGGCGAACTTGGAGTTCGTTAAATATAGAATTTAAATACATGTAAGAGTAAAAATCACGCGATGTTACATCCTCGTCTAGTTGTTGAAAACACTGATCATAGATTATATCAATGTTGCTTCCGCCGTCCAGGAACATTGATCTAGTTCGATAATGTCTGACCACGGCGGTGATTATAAGCGGCGCTGTAGATGAAGGGCCGCCTGGGACTCGGGGAAGGAGGACGTCAGTCACCTTCCATGAGTCGTTGTTTTGCTGCAGGGGGCGCTTTCCTTTGGTTTTGCCCTTGGAACTCCCGGTGGTCATCTTGCAGTGGTGCCACGGGCGGTGGATGAAATTTGCTTCGAGGTTTCATATAGGCTTTCGTCTGCCGTCGTCGCGTTTGTCCTCTTGATTGTTTCCGCGCCCACCTCTGTGAACGTTCTTCACACGAGATTTCCCCTTTCTAGTGTGGATTAATCCGTAGCACAAGAAGGGTCAAGAGAGTCTGGTAAGGTAGGGTGTAACCACAAACCTTCCAAAGATTATTAATAAGATAATAAGATAGAAGATTGAAAGTAAGTTTATAATAACACATAATATAACCAAGAATTTTAAGTAAAGTTTGGTAACTCTTTTGGATGAGCCTTGGCTCTCCTTAGCCAACCAATACCATAGCACAAATCCATCTAACATTAGATTGTTAGTGGACTTGGTTGGTTTCTTTACAACAAACATCTTAAGACATAAAAACAAATCAGAAAACAAACACCTTTGGGACCTCTTTTGGGTGCTCTACCCTCATCATACACTTCTGTGGATAAATATGGGGAAGATCTTAGAGGTTTCTCCAAGGAGTTTTGGATAGAAAAGAAAAGGAAAAACTGAAAAGAAAGAAGGTTTGAGCTTGGAATACTGATGTGTTATCAGGAAGTTTGCTCAAAACTTTGAGAATTAGAGAGTGATTCTAGAGAGATTAAGGATGAACAAGAGGTTAAAGGGTGAAGAGGAGTTGTATTTATAGGTGATGTGAGTTGGTTAGGTGTTTAATGCAATAATTACGGTGGTTGGGAGGAGTTTAGGTGGGGGTTGAATTTGATTATTATGGGATGGTCATACTTTGAAATGCTACTGTTGTGTGACATCGAGTTTAAAAAAAAAAAAGAACGACGACAACATGGATTGCATATTTCATGTTGATGTTATTATGTGGAAACAAAGTCAACGTCAATTAAGCTGTGGCTTTTTTTTATAACTAAAAGTATATTATTATAAATATATATGTTTTAAAAAAAATTAAATAAATATATATTAAGATCTTAAGTAAATGAGTTTCTTGTTATGACGCTTAAATTGGTTAGGATAAATTATAATGACGACTCGTCATGAATTGGTAGGAGTAACATAAAAGAAGCGAATAAAGGCGAACTTGGAGTTCGTTAAATATAGAATTTAAATACATGTAAGAGTAAAAATCACGCGATGTTACATCCTCGTCTAGTTGTTGAAAACACTGATCATAGATTATATCAATGTTGCTTCCGCCGTCCAGGAACATTGATCTAGTTCGATAATGTCTGACCACGGCGGTGACTATAAGCGGCGCTGTAGATGAAGGGCCGCCTGGGACTCGGGGAAGGAGGACGTCAGTCTCCTTCCATGAGTCGTTGTTTTGCTGCAGGGGGCGCTTTCCTTTGGTTTTGCCCTTGGAACTCCCGGTGGTCATCTTGCAGTGGTGCCACGGGCGGTGGATGAAATTTGCTTCGAGGTTTCAGATAGGCTTTCGTCTGCCATCGTCGCGTTTGTCCTCTTGATTGTTTCCGCGCCCACCTCTGTGAACGTTCTTCACCAAGTAGCCCAGTTGGCCTGTCCTGAGGGCGGCTTCTATTTCCAGCTTCAGATCATAGAAGTTGTCTGTAAGATGGCCATAGTCGTTGTAGTAGTCACAAAAATTTGTGGTATCCACATTCTTCCGCTTTCCAAGCGCCTTGGGCTCTTTCAAAGTGATTTGCTCAGTCTTGAGCACTTGAGACGGTGTCTTGGTGAGAGGGGTCCAATCAGTATTTTTCTTGGAGTGACCCCTCTGGTCCCGCGTTTGTTTGTTATTGATGGTTTGGCGGGCGTCGTTGGCGGATGAATATTTTCCTTTGTCCGCTGCTTCTGAAATGTGCGACCAAACAGAATGTTTGCCTTTATTTCTGTTGGAGTTGTGAGTCTGTTGGTAGCCGCATTGTTGTTTGAGTGAGCGTTCAGATGATGCGTAAACTTTAGAGGCCCTGATGACTTCATCCCAAGCGTTTGGGATGCCGTCTTTTCCAGACAAGGTCTTCATTAATTCCTCACTGCGGACACCATGAATGAAGCTCGCGCTAGTGAGTTCTTCTTCGCATCCTATTTGTAGTGCCTCTTTGTTGTAGCGCACTATGTAATCATCAATAGACTCGTTGTCCGTGCGCTGGCATAGCAGGATATGGGATTTATCCTTCTTGTGTTTCATGAGGTGGGAGAAGCGGTCTTTGAATTTTTTGATGAGATCATCAAAATCCACCATTCCTCCTGAAGAAACAATAAGTAACACGGTGATTAGTACTAATCACCGGGTGGTTTGTACTTACGTAACTGCAAGATTAATCCTTTACCCAAACCGTGATGGTTAACCCGTTCGGATGTTTAGTGTGAGTGAGTGTGTGTAGAAAGTGTGTGAGAACACGAGATTTAAGTGGTTCGGTCGTTAATGACCTACGTCCACTGCAAGTATACCGGAATATTATTAAGAATGAGAGATTACAAGGATTGTATGTGGTTGTTGTGGTTATTTCTGAATGAGAATACAAGGATTGTATCTAGTCCTATTTATAAGCACCGTAGTGGGCTGCATGGAAAGGCCCACAGGTGACACCATTGGCTTAGGCCCAACCGAGGCCCAAGTGCATGGTCCTTCTGGAATTAGCGGGAAAGGCTGATCACTGTTGATGACGTCACGCTACAGTGTGGTCGTTGTTGTAGCTGGACACGTGGCGGGTTTCTGGTGGTGCACAGTGATGCTGTACTTGCTACAGTGCTCAGGCTATCTCTGCCGTCTGATGTGATGTCTGACAGTCGGCGAGGTAATGCCTGCTGGTCACTGTTTGACGACAGCATGCACAGTGTAGCCGTTCGCCCTTTGTACTATCTGCCACATGTCCTTCTCCTGCTGGTGTGTACACTGACATAGATCTTTATGAATCTTCCTTTTTTCGTTCTTTGTACCTCGTATGAAAAGTATTAAGGGAAGATTCCGTGCGTGATGGTACGCGCGTGTCAGGTAATGTCTGCTGCTTATAATCTGTCTTGGCGCGCGAGGCACATTGATTATTTATCCTCGCGCGGGTGCGTTGCTCCGCCGTGGTCTGGTGCAGGGTTGTTTCATGGGGATAGGGACGCCTTTCGGATTAGGCTCCCTATCCCTTCAAGTCCCCCTAGTCTAGGACTTCTTCTGCTCTCTGGTAAGCTGGTGGAGTGCTAGACTCAAAATATGTTGGTCGCGGATGAAAGCTCATCTGCTTGTGTTTAGCTCTTGAATGTGTTTCGCCGCAGATTCTTGAAAAGCTCGGCGGGGAACGTCTTTTCCCATTTTACGTCAAAGTTACGCCGAGTTGGGCGGGGAACGTCTTTTGCAAATTTACGTCAAGTTTCCGTTGAGAAGGACATTCTCCGCCTTACCTTTGCAGGAGTTGGGCGGGGAACGTCTTTTCCAATTTTACGTCAAGTTTCCGCTGAGAAGGACGTTCTCCGCCTTACCTTTGCAGGAGTTGGGCGGGGAACGTCTTTTCCAATTTTACGTCAAGTTTCCGCTGAGAAGGACGTTCTCCGCCTTACCTTTGCAGGAGTTGGGCGGGGAACGTCTTTTCCAATTTTACGTCAACTTTCCGCTGAGAAATTAAATGCTGCTGGAGTGATTAATGCGGGTCTTGAGTTTGTGATAAATTCTAAATCATTGACATTCAATTTGTCTCTCATAAATTGGAGTAAATGCGCCTGGAATTCGAATGATCAATAACTTCTGATGGAAGTTTAATGGTTGCTGACGTGTTCAATGATTGTCTGGTTGTGCAGACTGAGGGACGTCACATCGTGGTTGCAGTTACCAATATTTCGACTGGTGTCAGGAGCGTGGGAAGTCACGCGTCTGACGTTTTGTTTTCATGGTTGGGATTGTGCCCCGTGTCAGTGGGCACGTGCCTTCTGTCAGGCGCGTGGGTTCTCACGCGCTCACCTTGTAGATACTGTGAGATCTTGCGACACGTGTCGAACATCCGGTATGTGTGCAGTGTATAACTGTCACACACTACCATCTGAGCCGTCCATCCGTGTCATTGACACGTGTCGTCATCTCACGCTTTGAATTTGAAAAGGTGTGACGGTTAGTGCCTCCCTGGTGGGTCCCATTGTCATTAATGCGATGAGTATATAAACCTCGTTGGGGCTCATATGAACGGTTACACTCTTATAACTTTCTTCTTCCTTCCTTGCTCTCATTTTTCTCTCAACTTCCGGCCACCGTTCTCTTTGAAGTTTCCGTTTAATCTTCAAAGATCTTGCTGATCTTGAAGATTCATTGTTGAAACTTCAAGTTTCTTCTTGTCTGTTTTTTGTTGCTTTCTTCTCTTTCCATCTGTTTTTCAAAGTTTGTTAGATCTTCATATTCTCTTGAAGATTCCAGCAAATCTTCAAGTTTTCCGGTCATCTTTTCCAGTTTCCGACGACTTTTAATCTTGACGATGTCTGATGTTCCTGTGAGCCCGTCGCCATCCGCCGAGGATGTTAGGATGGAGCCGGCTGTGGAGGAGGTGGTGGAGGAAGACGTTCTTGTCGAACATGGCAAGATAAAGGAGAGGAAACTGATGTCCAATACCTATTGTGTTTGGAGTCAGGAGGCATTCAACCAGTTTTGCATTATGTACAATATTTTGCCGGAGTGGGAGCCCACCCTTCCATCTCCGACTAGCACTGTTCTTTCTGCCGGTAGCGGTCAGTTGGCGCTGTACGAAGCCCACTTTGCTAAGTGTGGATTCCGCCTGCCGTGTACCCGCTTCCAGATTGATACCGTTGTGGCTTATGGTGTTGGGCCTACACAACTAACCGCCTTTGGGCTTCTAGGGTTAGTTCATTTTGAAGCTTCCTGCCGCGCCTTAGACATTGAACCAACCGTTGAACGGTTCAATGTCTTCTACTTTATGGCGCGAGACGAGATGTGGTTCTCGTTCAAGCCACGCCCGAGAGTGCCGCCTATGGCCACTCATACTCCAAAGTCCTTGCATTGGGCGAAGGAGAAATTTTTCTTTGTGAAGAGGGGTGTGATCCCCATCAGTCTCCACTAGAAGGTTATAGGGGATGGGCAGCGTGTGGCGGACATGGCTGTGCCCAAGGATTTCAAGAAGCAGGCCTGGTTCATTACCCTTACCTCCAACGCCACCAAGCTGGAGTTCAAGAATTTGACAGAGGGCATCTTTTTCCTTCTTGGGATGAGCCGTCTTGGTATCCGCGCGGGCAAAGAGCCCTATATTGCGGTGGAAGGTATGTACTTTATTTTTTCCTTTTGTATTTTCTGCGCCATTTCCCTTATTGTTTGTTGTTGCAGGTATGTATAAGTTCCAATTTTATGCTGCCCGTGAAGAGAAGGTTATCAAGTGGAGGCCTGTGGCAGAGGGTCAGACTTCCTGTATAGAGGCGTTTGCTGACCGCTTCTACTATCCTGACCTCACCACCGCGCCCAAGCCTTATTATACAACCGGTGAGTCTTCGGATCCCTTCGTCACTAACATTTTTGGAGATGATTCTACTGAGTCTCCAGTAGAGATCGTTCCGCCTTTGAACCCGTCCGCATGGCGTGGACGTTGGAAACATGCGCCGCGGAGGCATGGGTATCGAGCAAAGGTTGCTCTTTCTGACTCGGGTTCTTCCGTTTCAGCAGGAGAGGCTGTAAAGGGACGCCGACGGCGGAAGGATGGGCCGCCCTCGGAAGATGAAGAGGAAGCTGAGTCCTCTCAGCTAGAGAGGAGGAAGAGGGCGCGTCCTGACAGCGCTGCTGCCAGCAGTGTTGCCGCTGCGGAGGGTGTGTCTCCTGCCTCGGCTGGTGGAGGCGAGAGTGGGGATGACACTCAAATCCCTGAGTCGGTGGCGGCTTCAGAGACTGCTGCGGAGGGTGCTGGCAAGCAGAAAGTCAGCTTTACTGGGGAGCAAAGAGGGAGCGCCCCCGTTTTTTCTGTGGGGATCAGCGCTGCCCCGACCCGACAGCCTCTGTTTCAGAAGCTGATAAAGAAGAAAGCGCCTGGTAAGCAACACTTGTTTTCTTTGGAATTTTTATCTTTGAATTCTCTTAATATCTTGTTTTCCTTTGATAGTGTCGCCCAAGATAATTCCTACCCCTCCTCCTGCGTCTCCATCTGGGGAGGCGGCTCAGGTAGAGGAGGAAAGGCTTTGGAGGGAACAGGAGGCGGCTCGAAAGCAAGTGGAAGCCGATGAAGCCTTGCAAAAGGCTGAGGCTGAGAGGGTAGCCGCCGCTGCGAGGAAGCAGGCGGAGGCCGATGAAGCCCTTCGGAGGGCTGAGGCCGCGAAGGTTGCTGCCGCCAATGAGGCCAAACGAACGGCTGAGGCGGAGAAGCAGGCAGAGGCAGAGCGGCTTCGTCTTCAAGAGCAACGGTTTCTTGAGGAGAAGGCTCGGCTTCTGAGGGAGCGCGAAGACCGTGAGCGCGCTGCTGCTGAGACCCAAGACAGGATCCATGAGTCTGATGGGTTTGAAAGAGCGCTCCTGGAGCAGGGCGCTGCTGGTGCTAGCGGTGCTCACGCCAAACTCGGCGTGAGTCGTCAAGGGTTGGTGAGGAGCCATCAGGAGTTTATGATGGCTCCTGTTGGGCTGGTGGTGATGCCATCTGGCGGCCTCGCTGGGCGATCAGGGAGAATACCTCATTTTCAAACTCCTTGGCCGCCCTCGAATTTGTTAGCGAGGTGGTGCCTTCCTACGAGCGCACCCACCAGGATCTGCTGAGTCGCCCTGAGCTCATAACTGCTCTTTGTGTTAACCAGGCGACTCAGCTGACTTTGATGGATTTGCTTCGCCGCCGGGATGCGGCGGCGCAGCGGGATTTTGAGCAGCTTGAGGCGGAGAAGGCGGATCTTGCTGAGAAAGAGGCTGCCTTCAAGGCAGAAATTTCAAAATATCGCCGCCGTGCTCATGAAGCTGAGGCCAAGGTGGCGAAGCTTGAAGTGGATGTCGCTGCTGAGAGGCGCCGGTGGTCAGAGTCTTGGAAGAAGGCTAATGATGAGACAATGCGACTGAAGGAGACTCTGGCCGAGGCGCAAGAAGAGAGGCGGGTGGTGACCCGCAAGTTTGAAGAGAAGAGCAAGGCGCTCACTGAGAGGACCGCAAGGTATGTGGAAATGCGCAAGGAGCTGGAATCCAAGGATGAGGCCCTTGTTGCCGCTACTGAGCGTGTTTCTCTTCTTGAGCAAGAGAAGGTCCGGGTCCTTAATGCTAAGGAAGATTTGGAGCGGGACCTTGACTCTTCTGATCAAGCTCGTGTTGCGGCCGTCAAGGAGTGCCAGGCGGCCCAACACTTACTGGAGGAGGCGGTCACTGCTCAAACCCAGATACAAAATTCTATCCACTGGCTGATGACAGATGGAATGAATGGGGTATGTCTTCGCGCCTACTTTGTTACTGATTCTTGTTGTTTGCAAGTAGTTAACTTTTTGTCCTCTCTAGGTCTTCAAAAGATTTTGGCAGGAGCCCAAGTTGGGCGATCAGGTTGCCGCCATTGCTGCCGCCGCACAAGCTTTTGGGTATGGCGAGGGTTATGCAGAGAGTTTCCTGAGTGCCCAAGGTGATGGGCGGCTTGAAGACGCCGAGCATTATGGCAAGCCACTGAAGGAGGAGTATGAGGCGGAATTGGCCAAATTTGAAGAGATTGACTTTCCTATCCTCCAGGTCATTGCTGAATGCAACAACAACGCGGATCCCCTTGCTGCGCTGAAATACTTTATCGACAAATCTGATGAGCTGGCGAGGGCTTCTGGCGGGGATCCTTCTGGCGGGGGTTCTTCTGGGGCGCATAATGAGTAGGCGCTGCACTTGTAATTTTCGTTTCAATCTTGTAAATGTGAAGGGTTTTTAAGTCCCTTTTTTAATGAAATTGTTAGTTTGTTATATTGTGTTTATTCTCGCTCCAACTTTACTTATTTAACCAAGTCGTCACCCGGTGTGTAAGTGCAAGTTAGGGCGCGCGCTAGGCTAGACAGTCCGGCGTCTTGTACATGCACTTTTGCCTTGAAGACTGTAGCGGAGCACGACTTGTGCCATGGAGTCCGAGTTAGGCGCGTAAGAGCCTTGCCTAGAAGACCTTTTGGCCGCGTTTTATGTGGCGCGTCTTCCTTTTGTCCGAACTGTAAGTTCTTGAAGACAAGGGATTGTGCGCGCACATGTGCTAAGCGGGCTGATAGGTCCGACAAGTAAATCTGTCTTGAAGACCATGGCGCGTCGTCCAAGTGTAAGATGTATAAGCCCGACGTGCCTGAGGGGTGTCTTGAAGGCTTATCTTACGTTGGTTCGCGGTTTTTGGTCCGACAGGATTTTGCCTAAGTCTTGAAGACCCTGGTGCGGAAAAACAAGTAGAAACACGTATATGTGAAACTTTTTCATTAATGATATGGCGTGTGTAGCCATGTTACAGGTTTACAAGTAGCAGCGTCTCAACTGTGCGCCGTTCCAAGATCGCGGGATGGGGGTACCATCTAGTCTTTTCAACGCGTAGGCGCCTTTGCCTAGAACCTCTTGTATTTTGTATGGCCCTTCGCAAGTCGGAGCTAGTTTCCCTGGCTTCTCGGCGTTAGAAGCTTCATTGTTGCGGAAGACGTAGTCCCCGATCTTGAACGTCAGCTCTTTGACCCGCTTGTTGTAGTACTATTCCAATTGAGTTTTATATCTTCCCTCTTTGATTGCCACGAGGTCGCGGCGTTCTTCTAGCAAGTCAAGGTTCATGCGGAGTTCTCTGTCATTGTCTGTTGTTTCAGCCATTAGCACTCGTGTGGTAGGATAGGTCATTTCTGCGGGAATCACTGCCTCGGAACCATACGTTAGGCTGAACGGCGTTTCGCCGTTACTTGTTTTTGTGAGGGTGCGGTAGGCCCATAAAACGTGCGGCAGTTCGTCTACCCACCCTGTTCTCTTGGTTCCGAGCCTTGTCTTGATACCTTCGACGATTGTGCGATTGGCCCTTTCCACTTGACCATTGCCTTGCGGATGCGCGACTGATGTGAATATTTGTTTTACACCCATTTGAGCCAACCATTCTTGAAGGGATTGGTCTTCAAATTGTGTGCCATTGTCGCTGACCAGCTGCATCGGCAGACCAAATCGGCAGATGATGAACTCCCAAAGAAATTTCTTGACATGCGCGCCATCGATCTTGGCTAGAGGCTTTGCCTCGACCCACTTAGTAAAGTAGTCGATGGCTACGATTAAATATCTTACGTTACCCGGGGCTGTTGGGAATGGCCCAACCAAATCGACAGCCCATTTCTGGAACGGCCATGCCGCTGTAACGGGCACCAAGTTGTTCTTGGGGCCCAAGGTGTTCGGAGCGTGGCGCTGGCAACTGTCGCATTTGCGCAGCTCGTTGACCGCGTCCACGTGCATGCCCGGCCAATAGTACCCTGCGTTCATCAACTTTGCTACTACCATCCTTGGGCCAGCGTGTATCCCGCATATTCCTTCATGTATGTCTCTGAGGAAGAAAGAGGTGTCTGCGGAGTCTACACAACGTAACATTGGCCCTAGGTAAGATCGGCGATACAGAGTGCCGTCTATGAGTTGGTAATGTAAAGCCTTGTGTTGGATCTTTCGGGCCTCTGATTTGTCATCAGGCAGGATGCCGGAAGATAAGAAAGCTTTAATCGGGGTCATCCAGGACGCGTTGCCTGTTTGGATGACATGGACCTGTCGCGGCGGAACAGATGGTTTTTCAAGGACATCAACTCGCACCTCTTTGGCCATGTGTGCAAAGACTGTGGATGTCATTTTACTCAGCGTGTCAGCTGGTTTGTTTTCACTACGCCGGATGTGCTCGACGGTGCATGAGTCGAACCGTCGCATGAGTTGCTTGGCTTGTTCCAGATATAAGGCCATGGTTTCGTCCTTTGCGTCGTATGATCCATTGATCTGTCGCGCGACAAGTAGTGAGTCGACGTGTGCCTCTACGTGCCTGGCCCCCATTTTTTTCGCAATGCGGAGGCCTGCCAGCAACGCTTCGTATTCCGCCTCGTTGTTTGTGCTTTTAAAATCGAGGCGGATGGCGTACGTGAACTCGTGTTTATCTGGGCTGATGAGGCGTAATCCTGCGCCAGCGCCGTCGTCATTGGAGGCCCCGTCTGTGAATAGGGACCATTTTTGCAACGGGTCGTGCGCTGGCGCGGGTGATTCTTCGGCTTTGCATTCTTGAACTTGGTCTGCAGGTATCTCGGTGGCGAAGTCCGCGAGTACCTGGCCTTTAATTGCGGGCCGGGGTTTGTAATTGATTGTATGTTCCCCCAGCTCGATGGCCCATTTTGCCAGGCGGCCCGACTGTTCGGGTTTGGCGAGAATGTCATTTATCCGATAGTCCGTGAGGACGTTTATCGGGTGGCCTTGAAAGTACCTGCGGAGCCTTCTAGATGCATGAACAAGTGCTAGAACCAGCTTTTCCATTATTGTGTACCTTGTTTCCGCATCTAATAATGTGCGGCTGATGTAATAAATTGGCGTTTGCACTCCTTTGCGCTCGACCATCAGAACTGCGCCTATCGCTCGCTCCGTGACGGAGAGGTAATGCGTAAGCGGTTCTTTAGGAAGCGGCGCTGTTAGTGTCGGGAGGTTCATTAGGCACTGCTTTATTTCCAGGAATGCTGATTCCGCCTCTGGAGTCCAGCGGAAGTTGCTCTTCTTTAAGCAGTTCTTCAAAGTGTCCACGAACGGGAATGACTTTGAAGCGTAGTTTGACAAGAATCGGTTTAGGGCCACAAGGCGACCCATTAATGTCTGTACTTCTTTGACGGAAGCGGGAGATGGCATTCTTTCGATTGCATGTACTTTTTCTGGGTTGGCGCGGAAACCGTCCCGCGTTACAATGACGCCTAAAAACTTGCCCTCTTCCATCCCAAATGAACATTTGCTCGGGTTCAACTTCATGCGCACTTTGCGCAATTGATTGAACGTCTGTTGGATATCTCGAAGCATGTCTCCTTCATCCTTGCTCTTGATGACCAAATCATCAACATACACTTCCAGTCGTACGTCGATTTCATTGATGAAGGCCGTGTCCATGAGACGTTGGTATGTGGCGCCCGCGTTTTTCAGACCAAAAGGCATCTTGGTGTAGCAGAAAATGCCCGCGTCCGTTCGGAACGCGGTTTTGTCTTCATCTTCTTTGGCCATTTGGGCCTGGTGGTAACCTTTGTATGCGTCCAAGAAGCATTTGAACCGATATGGGGCGAGTGAATCCACCTTTAGATCGATTTATGGCAGAGGGTAACAATCTTTGGGACACGCCTTGTTGATATCTTTGTAATCGACACACATGCGCCAGCCCCCGTTAGCTTTGGCGACCATGACGGGATTGGCCACCCAGGTTTGGTATCTGATAGGGCGAAGGATGCCCGCGTTGAGCAGCTCGGTGACTAGCTCGTTCATAGCCTTTGTTTTCTCCGGGCCCATACTGCGCTTCTTTTGCACTATGGGTTCTACGGAGCGGTAGACGTTGAGCCTGTGTTCCGCTATTTCGCGGGGAACACCAACCATGTCTGTTGGTTGCCACGCGAAGACATCCATGTTGCTGATCAGAAGTTGTTTCAAGTGATTGCGTATGGCTTCGGAGATTTCATGGCCAATGATCACCGTTTGCTCCGGAAATTTAGGGTTTAGCGCCCATTTTTCCGGCTCGGTGCGGGCATTTGTTTTGACCATCTTAGGAGGCTTGGCGGCTTCAGTGGTGTGGCAGTCTTTATTGGCTCTGATGAAGGCGATACCTGTCTTGGTCGGAAAACCGACCATCGCATGCGCCGTTGAAGCGTTGGCATTAAAGCGCGCGATGCCTTCCCGTCCCAATAGAATGTCATGATTGGAAGTGGCTGGCAAAACCATAAAGTCACATATCTTCGTGCGCTCATGGGTGCCATCGGACCATGTGACCGGTAGGGAGACCATGCCCCGCGGCATGATGGTCTTATGAATGAAACCTGAGATTGGCTCATTGACTGGTACAAGCTTTGCTTTGTCTTCTGCATCCAGTTGTTGGAAACATTGTTCATACATGATATCTGTGCTGCTGCCGCCGTCTAAGAACATGTACCGCGTGCGGTAATGTCCGAAAACGGCGGTTATGACTAGTGGGGCGGTGCAGGAAGTGCCGCCTCTGACTTTTGGCATGAGGACATCTGCGTCCTTCCATGAGTCGTCGAGTGGTTGTAGACGGGTGCGCTTGCCGTGCTGGGTGTTTTTGCCACGCTTAGTCATGTTGCAGTGATGACGAGGGACGAGTGTGGCGGCATGGGTGTTGAGGTCACGGATTTTCTTTCGCGACCCCTCCCCTTGATTTTCGTCGCCCGCATTACCCTTGCCAATGCGGTGGACGTTCTTTACCAAATGACCCAGCTGTCCCGACTTCAGCGCGGCCTCGATCTCCATCTTCAGGCTATAACAGTTGTTTGTGAGATGCCCGAAGTCATTGTGGTATTCACAAAACTTGCTTCGGTCCACGTTCCTTCGTTTCCCCAAGGGGTTGGCTTCTTTCAGCGTGACTTGCTCTGTTTTCAAGACCTGGGATGGTGTTTTTGTTAGCGGGGTCCAATCGTGATTTTTCATTGAATGTCCACGCTGGTCCCGCGATTACTTGTTATTGATGAGTTGGCGGCCATCGCCCGCGGGGGAGTACTTTCCCTCGTCGGCGGTGCCCGAGATGCGGCTCCAGACAGATTTGTTTTTGTGTTTATTATTATTATTATTATGGTGTTGCGGCTGGAAGCCGTGCATCTAGTTGAAAGATTTTTCGGAGGAGGCATATATTTTCGCGGAGTGGATGAGTTCATCCCAGGACTCCGGAATACCGTCTTTGCCCGTGAGGCATTTCATTAGCTCCGGGCTCCGCACGTTATGTATGAATGTTGCCCGGGTAAGCTCTTCCCCGCAGCCTATTTGCAAGGCCTCCTTGTTGAACCGAACTATAAAATCTTCGATGGATTCATGATCATGTCGACGACATAACAAAATGTGCGCCTTGTCCTTCTTGTGCTTGCGCAAGTGTGAAAAGTGATTTCCAAACTTGTCGGTGAGGTCGTCGAAATCCTTAACACTCCCGGCGGGGAGGTTGTCGAACCAGACTCTGGCCGCGCCGGTTAAAGTCTGTGCAAATAGATGGCACCAGACCTGGACGGGCCAGTCTACCGACATACCTGCGCACTCAAAGTCGTGCACATGGTCATCCGGGTCACGCAGGCCATCGTATCTACCGATGCTGCTAGGAAGCTTAGCTTTCCTTGGTATTTTGGCCGTCGCTATGCGAGCGACAAACTTTGATTTTTCGACGAAAGCTTTTGGTCAAAACGGCCTGACCAAGTCGTCGTCCTCGTCGTTATGACGCGAGCGATGACGGTATTTCTTTCCATTGTGGTCAGAGTCACTGCTAGACGACTCATAGCCATCCGGTTCATCACGTGACTTCGCGCAGCCCCGAACCCTGGCGTCTCCGCCGAGTTCCCCGCTACGACCGTCGTCGTGAATGGCCGAGTCTTTCTTCTTGTACCCCTTTTTGGATGGGGTATCATAAGTGAGGATTTTGCCCTTCTTCTTGGCTTGTTGCAAGAGTTTGCGTTGGTATATCGCAGCACTCTTGGCGTTCTGACGAAGGAGCCACTGGTCCAGGTCCTCCTCAGAACCGCCGTCACTGTCGTCACCCGAGTCTACGTCACGGATCTCGAAGTCCGGTTCGAGACGTGAAGTGCGTTGTTTGACGACAGTGTGTGGTGTGTTTTGGTTTTCCGGGGACTGAGTGTCGACGTCCCCGGTTTGGTTAAGGGCAGAAGTGTTAGGGTTGGGTTCAGCCATGGGTGGGTTAAAAGATGAGTTAATAGGGCTGTTCTAACCGTTGGATGGCGCCAATGAAGAAACAATAAGTAACACGGTGATTAGTACTAATCACCGGGTGGTTTGTACTTACGTAACTGCAAGATTAATCCTTTACCCAAACCGTGATGGTTAACCCGTTCGGATGTTTAGTGTGAGTGAGTGTGTGTAGAAAGTGTGTGAGAACACGAGATTTAAGTGGTTCGGTCGTTAATGACCTACGTCCACTGCAAGTATACCGGAATATTATTAAGAATGAGAGATTACAAGGATTGTATGTGGTTGTTGTGGTTATTTCTGAATGAGAATACAAGGATTGTATCTAGTCCTATTTATAAGCACCGTAGTGGGCTGCATGGAAAGGCCCACAGGTGACACCATTGGCTTAGGCCCAACCGAGGCCCAAGTGCATGGTCCTTCTGGAATTAGCGGGAAAGGCTGATCACTGTTGATGACGTCACGCTACAGTGTGGTCGTTGTTGTAGCTGGACACGTGGCGGGTTTCTGGTGGTGCACAGTGATGCTGTACTTGCTACAGTGCTCAGGCTATCTCTGCCGTCTGATGTGATGTCTGACAGTCGGCGAGGTAATGCCTGCTGGTCACTGTTTGACGACAGCATGCACAGTGTAGCCGTTCGCCCTTTGTACTATCTGCCACATGTCCTTCTCCTACTGGTGTGTACACTGACATAGATCTTTATGAATCTTCCTTTTGTCGTTCTTTGTACCTCGTATGAAAAGTGTTAAGGGAATATTCCGCGCGTGATGGTACGCGCGTGTCAGGTAATGTCTGTTGCTTATCATCTGTCTTGGCGCGCGAGGCACATTGATTATTTATCCACGCGCGGGTGCGTTGCTCCGTCGTGGTCTGGTGCAGGGTTGTTTCATGGGGATAGGGACGCCTTTCGGATTAGGCTCCCTATCCCTTCACCTCCCACCGGGAGGTTATCAAACCAGAATCTGTCCGCGCCTGTCAGTGTCTGTGCAAATAAGTGGCACCAGACCTGGACGGGCCAGAGGACAGTGGTACCTGCGCACTCAAAGTCGTGCAGGTGATCCGTAGGATCGCGCAGGCTATCGTACTTGCCGATGCTGCTGGGGAGTTTAGCCTGTTTCTCAATGGGAGCGGTGGCTATTCGCTGACAAAATTTTAAATTTATGGAGAATGACTTAGGCCTGTAAGGCCGATTGAGATCATCATCCTCCTTTCGGTGTGACGTTGCCGAAGTTGCCTTCGTCGTCTTGTGTTTTTTCGGCTTAGGGGCCTTGGAAATGTCTGAGTCACTGGTTGGTTGGTAGCCGTCTAACTCAGAGGTTGATTTTTCTAGGCCCTGCCCGCGCATATTTCTACTGCAGGCTGGACGTCGAGACTTGGATTTTTCAACCTCTTTTTCTTTACCCTTTCGGCTTTGTCTGGCCGAAGGGGATGCAAAAAGTGTTGAATTACTAGCCTGTTGCTTAGAAAGCATGGATTGGTAAGTTTTTGTTGTTTCCAGATGTCGTTGGAACAACCACTTGTCTTGGTCAACTGGTCCGGCGTTCTCCTGCTCAGAATCTGAGCAAGTGACCGCGCGTGGAGGCGAGTGTACTCACGGAGCTGGCTATCTGGCTTGGTTGTCCGGAGTACCCATTACTCCGGTGGTTGTACCCTGGAGTACAGTAGACATAGTTGGGCCTGGAGTACCGATCGGGTTGGGATCTGCCATAGGTAAGTTTGAAAAGATGAGTTTGAGAAAAGTACGTTTTCAGCCGGTACGGATGGCGACAATGAAGAAACAATGAGTATGACTCGAGTATGATGGGGGTGTCTACTCGTGCTCGCTACAGGATATTATCCTTTCACTCACAACGATGATAGATCCGTGGTCCGATTAGATGTACGGTAAGTTAGTAAATAATATAATGCACACACAAGGTTTAAGTGGTTCGGTCTCGTTGACCTACGTCCACTGTAAAGATATGATCTTCTATTACTCGGAATATTACAAATGTAACTTAGAGAAAATGCAAATCGGTAATACAAGTGTGCATGTATGATTCGAAAATTGTTCGACCTCTTAAAAGGTGTGGAGACCCTCCTTTTATAGAGGTCTTGTGGGCCGGAGGTGTAACAATACTAATTTCTGGGAGATTAACATGGACCTTTGTATGACACCCTAGGCAAATCCCACATCGGCCGTGGCGAGAAGAGATACTTGGTTCATAAGTAATCCAAAGCCTCTTAAATCACCAACGCGTTTTAGGCTTAATGCTAGTGGATGAGAGGAGACTCCACAGTTAAGCGTGCTCAGGTGGGAGTAGTATCAGGATGGGTGACCTCCTGGGAAGTCTCCACAGGGGCGACCAAAAACAAATCCGTGAGCTCTGGATAGGCAACCCATCGGGGCAAAGCGGACAATATTGGTGGTGAGAGGGGCCGGATGTTACAAGAGGCTTGTGGCCCACTTTTGGAGAGTTGGGCCCGGGCTTTGGAGTTGGGCCGGTCTTCTTAGAGGCTCATCCAGTTGGATTTGGATCCTTAGTTAGATAAAGCAAACTAGTCAAGAATGTTGCCCTGCAATTGGTCCGCGTGGCGCCCCGTGGTTGGCTGTCAGGGGCGGTGTACGCCATTGGTACACGTGTCGCCAAGTTGTGGTCTGTAGGATCTTCCTTTTCCTCCTGGTGGCAGGAGATGTCAGCTGAGGTGACATCTGACACCCGGGGAGGCGTGAAACAAGTGGAGTTTCAGGGGGGATTCATCTTGGCGGAGGATCTTTCCGCGGAAGACGATGCTCTTGCTTCCCTGCATAGCCTTGCTGATGCGTAGTGTACAATTTTGGCAGGTAGGGTGCGCCTAAGCGCTGGTACCCTACCCCTTCATATAATATTTTGTAAGAAAACTTACATCATAAAACGAACATTTTATTCTCTTTAATTTGAGTGTAATATTGCTAATATTTTTTAATTTTAAACAGTTGATATGTTATGTGATTAACAATATCTAAGAGTGGGCAATAACTGAACTGTTAACCGAACCAAAAACAAACGAAACTGAATTGAAATCATTGAAAACTGAATTAACCAAAAACTAAATCAACTTAAAATCGGTTATTAGTTTTTCTTTACCATTAGTTAACCGAAATTAACCAAACCAAATCCGAACCATTATATATTCATATATTTTTAGTTCTTATACTTCAATTTAACGTACTTATAAACAAAAATTTTAGACAAACTTTGATTTTGGTTATTAACAAAATTAATTTAGCTGAACTGAAAACCGACACTCCAATAAAATAAACTGAACCACTTAACCAATCGGTTAATAAGATTGATTAACCGATGACTTCAGTTTTGGTTGAAGTCAATAACTGAATTAAACCAAACCATGCATATACATAACAGCGGTTGTGTTCTCTGTCACATCACGCAGACACAATTGTATCATATAATTTATAAGAGTTCTGTTAAAAAAAAATCTATAAGAGTTATTATTGAAATCAGTTTATATAATTTGTTTAAAAATAAAATACGACGTAATAGTCAATGACCTTTCGGTTGTCAATAGATCCATGGACATTTTCCATGAACTCAATGATTATCATTTTTCGAGATCAACTAACGCCTCTTCGTTCATTGTATGCTAGGGCATCTCCATTGATTCCAATAAATAAACAAGTTAATCTTCTGAAATTATAATATATCTATATGTCTATATCTATATCTACATCTATATCTATATATAGTGGTGATAATGCTCGCGCGTCGCCGCGGGTACTTATGTTTTTTTAACAAACTTTGTGTGTCAGATTTCACGTAATTTATTTTTTTAATATGAATTCACAAAGAGCCATTAGGTATCCTACACACGTACATGTGTTTTCTGTTTTATAGCATTTCTACATAGTGACTTTTGTATCTTAAATATTCCTGAAAGTCTTTTATACATAAGAATAAGAAGGTCTACTACAATTTAATTAACTCATTAACTTATATAAGTTGCTAACTCCTATAAATAATGCAAGGTGCTACTTGAACAAAAAGCAACATGTCATATTATCTATTATTGGCCCATTGCAAAATGCAAAAAGAGTGACCTAAGCGACGGGTTTAATTTGAGAGAACCTCTAAATTACGTTGATTTCTTTCGGGGTGTTCTAAAGAAGCTTCGCTAGTGTTAGTCGGGGCACAAAATTAAGACATTTAGTTAATGATTAACCTTACCCACAACACACAAAGATCGTCATTTAAGTTACCATTAAATCTCAATGATTCAACGCAAAATGACGAATTTATTGCCAAATTAGGCACAAAGCTAAGGCCTTCAGTTATTTGCAAAACAAAAAACTAGAAACCACCAAAAAACAAAAAATCAATACGAAATAATGACATATTTAAATTGCTTCTCTAAAAAAAGAACGACAATACATGTTTTTTTTTTTTTAGTTTTAGTGATGTTAATTGATTCAAAAATTTAAACTTTTTTCATTAGATTTTTATACTAAAATCATTTTTATAATGTCCAGTTTTTAAAATTGTTCCAACTAAATAACTGATTGTGTAGATCAATATTTAACTTCGACAACTCATTTTCAATAGCCCACATATTCCTCAAAGTCCTTGAAAGAGACAGATTACATGGGTTAGTTCTTACCTGCCTCCCATCCCATGAATAACATCAATCACCCGAGCCCAAAGCTGAGATCTAATATCTTTATATTGCCGCCATGTGGCAAGAAGAGCCATATCCGTCTCTTCGTAACTTCCATCAACCACCCAAAACAACAAAATAAAACTTTTCAACGGTCGGCACGAAACAACTCAATCAACACCTATATATAAAATTCAATAACCACTCAAATTATTAAAACAAAATGCATGAATAATACCTTCGATATAGTTGAGAATCACGCCAAGGAAACCTGGCTTTCCCTCGAGGCAGAGGAAGTGTCTTCAGGGACAAAAATATGGCATAGCAGCTGCAAGACTGTTGGAGGTTGTAGTGAAATGAAATATTCAAGTACTAATTTATTATTTATCTTATAAAAGGAATTAGACAGTGAAATTTACCAATCTTGATCTTGTTACAGAAAATGACATTTTGATGATGAGGTCTCTTGAATCCTGATGAAATCAAAGGCAAAATTATCAACACACACAAATGACATGAAATTAGGCATAGTGTTAAGTTTAAATAATAGTTTAAACGGGCCAAGGTGTCCCAAAACATTGATGGGAAAAGTTCAACTATCATTACATAAAGCGTTTTATCCTTGCGTAGATATCTGGAGGTGACTATGCATCAAAATGTGTGTGAGAAATTACAATACCATCCTTCACCCATATCGACGGTTACCTAAGAAGCATCAAGAAAGGTATTATTAGTCAACTTGAACATAAAAAATCAAAAGACATTGATTTATGAAATTTAAATTCTACTCGTTATGGTCATTTAACAACGCCAATATGTGTGTTGTAGTGAAATATGTAAATACAACGATAAAGACGATGCACGATGTAGAAAAATGATAATAAAAAAATAACAATAAGTTGTACATAACCAAGTAGTAAAATGATTGTATACCTTGAGAATTGTTTGACACGTAATGTAACTCTAGGATCAAAGATGGAGTCATTTTTCATCAAGATGAACATGAACGACCATTGGCCTTGAAATGATAAGAATATTAGAGATTTGAGTATTCAATCACTTACAATAAATAGAAATGGGTGGTGATGGGATGTGGAAAAGACAATGCCATTGAAAGCGAAATAAATGAACGGTTTCAAAAACAATGATCCAGTATTCGTGCATTAGTCATTTGTACAATTGTCATCAAATGTTGCACATTAGGGGCATAAAGGGAAGAAATGGAATAAAAATTAGGGAATTACACCATGGCTCTTGGTATGCCATCTTAAACTTGATGTAAATTACATATTTATCCATCGAGTTTCTTTAATAAGATACTAGTAGGAAGCCCGCGCATTGCCGCGGGAGCGATAATATAAAATGTGATATTCTATATTTAGTTTAATCGATTCTCTCGTGTATCGCGTCCATGAGGATATATGTACCCTGATTGAGCCTTAAAAATATGCTCCTTAGGCCTTATAAATGGGTATTGGTCATATTAATGTTATGGAGCCGTATGTGTTAACACATTTTAATTTTTAAATAGACACCTGAAAAATAGCACTGAATTTATATTATAAAATCAAAGAAACACACAAAAAAAAAAATCAAGAACATATAACTATAAAAACAATAAAATAGAAATCCAACCTTAGCAGCATCAACAGATTGTCAATCGAATAGAAGAACCAGCAAGATGCGAACATCTGGGTGATGGGTATGGAAGAACTTATAGTTTCAAGAATATGGAGTTATGGAACTCGAAGAGACGATTTCGAATTTCCAAAATAAATTTTTGGTTAAAGTGAATTTGTTCTTTATAACAATGTTATGTGAATGATGATTGGAATGTGAACTAATCACCATTTGTGTAGTTAATATTGTATTCATTATGATGTACCACCAAGGAAGATGAAAGGTTAGTATGAATTGAATTGATTAATATGGCCCTAAAGTGTCTTAAAAGTTTGATGAATGTCCAACTTTAATCCCTCTAAATTGGCTTTAAATGTATTGTAAATTATGCTTAAATATTTGTGCACAATACAAAATTACAATGTTGTACATCTTTTGACATAATATTTATCAAACTCTTTGAAAGGCACTCAAATTTTATTTACAATGTATACAACTTCCTAATAATCGAATATGCTATATTGTACACTATATAAAGGTAAAACTTGGACCAAAAACAAATTGTATGCAAGGCAACCAAATCCTGACTCGGTCTGTTTCAACCAAACAAACTGTATTAAAGCAGCAGTGAAATAAAACGACGGGAAGATATTATCGATCCAATCTCGATCTCCAAGAACATTTTCAGTTTAGCGTTGTGATTTTTATTGGAAACTTCCCTCAATTACCCAACATGCAGTTCCAATAACAGTTTTGAGTTCAGCTTGATAATAAAATCAATAGCAACATGATAAATATTGATCTCAAATCTATAGATAAAACACATTAACATTTATAAAAGATATTAGCCATTAAAGAAAAACAATTCCAATAGGGTTTCCTACAAAGCTGTTGAAGGCCGATTAGGATGATGTGTGCGGTTCTGCCTCTTTGGACATACAAGAAGTGTTGAAATTGAATAGGCACACCAATTCTTTAGCAACCTTATCCTGCACACCATAATATTTGATGAATATAAGTAAGTGTATGTTTCCAACAACTAAAGGTATATTATTAACAATGTAAAAGGACCAAAAATTACAAATCGACAGTAAAACAAATCGAGCAATGAAAAATACCTAGAATTGGTTAAATGGCGTTTCTTTCTGTATGCGAAAGCTTGGAACTTTGTCATGGTTTGCATCATGAGTAACCTAGACATGTCAAGTAATGATATTAATAAGTTGAGTTTCTTGAAAAGTAAAACAAGTTGAAGTTACTGAGCCAATACAAAGTAAAAGCGTATGCCAAAGTTCAATATTTTATTGGGAAAAAATAATGCAATACATACCATTTTAGGCTGATGACCCATGCAAAAAGCTTTCGTCTTTGTCTCCTTTTCACAAATCCTAAATCGTTCCATTTCACGCTCGATATGCTTGCGCGCATCCATTAAAGCCTGCTAGTAAGAGGCACTGACATATGTCCACATGCTTGGTCGTCCCTTTTCACAGATAAATGGGAAGCATATTCTATTTCTCTATGGTTGGAGATGAGAAGAATGGGAAGCATGTAATTTTTGAGACATGAGAAGGTATACATATACACTTCATGGACACTCAAAGGTCTTAATATTAAGCATTCAATTAAGATTTATTGTGTTTTATGAGGGTGAGTTACATCTTGAGATGGATATAAAGTATGTATTAGATACATATACAATTGGCATAAAATGTTGTACAAAAGGGCATAAAAGGAAGAAATTGGACAAAAATTATAGATTTATACTAAGACTTTTGATATGCCATCTTAAAAAAGATGTAAATTTACCTTCTTAGCCATCAAGTACCCATTATATAGTAGTATAGTTTTAGGCTGATGACCCTGGCAGAAAGCTTTCGTCTTTGTCTCCTTTTCACAAATCCTAAATCGTTCCATTTCACGCTCGATATGCTTGCGCGCATCCATTAAAGCCTGCTAGTAAGAGGCACTGACATATGTCCACATGCTTGGTCGTCCCTTTTCGCAGATAAATGGGAAGCATATTCTATTTCTCTATGGTTGGAGATGAGAAGAATGGGAAGCATGTAATTTTTGAGACATGAGAAGGTGAGGATACATATACACTTCATGGACACTCAAAGGTCTTAATATTAAGCATTAAATTAAGATTTATTGTGTTTTATGAGGGTGAGTTACATCTTGAGATGGATATAAAGTATGTATTAGATACAGATACAATTGGCATTAAATGTTGTACAAAAGGTCATAAAAGGAAGAAATTGAACAAAAATTATAGATTTATACTAAGACTTTTGATATGCCATCTTAAAAAAGATATAAATTTACCTTCTTAGCCATCAAGTATGTAACACCCCAACCGATGGCGGAATCATCGAGGTGTCACGTAGTGACGATTGTTCAAAAGCACATGGTACTAAAATGTAAATATATTATTGAATAATTTAAATTGTCTTACATAGATGAAATGGGAAAAATACAAAAGTCTGAACGAAACATGAAATTTGAAATAACTTATTAAAAGCAAGCACTAAAATCCAATGCTATGGAACTAAGATCAAACTGCACCTGAAACATGTACAAAATAGGTTTTGTCAACATATGAAATGTTGGTGAGCATTCCTAGTTTTAATACATATAGTAAGTTGGAAAATGGTATACAATTCAAGTGCAAAGCTACAGTGCAATTATGTAAACTATGTATCATACAAATGAGCGAAATCAATCCTGTGACTGTATAAATGTACTAAATGAATGGTGGTGTACTTATCCAGTAAATGGATAATAACTTAACAATGACCACGGATTCTCCGATGAAAAGGGGGATAATCAACCTAGGCGGGTTGTCAATCCAATAGCGTTATCCAATGTTAAGGTCGGCTTGTACAATGTTAATGATTTCACTAAGTACAAATGTATTCTACATGTAATGTCTAAGCATAAAGTACGTTTTTAAGCAAATGCACATAGTACTAGAATTGTATTGTAAAAATGTGAACTTGTATTTGTAATTTGTATAAGTGTACATGTAACACCCCAAAAATGAATAAAAGCAAAAAGGGGATAGGAAATACTCACATTCGTCAAATGACTAGATGACTAAGCGAGCGTGAAAATGCGAGCAATCCAAAGATTCAACAACGAAACTAGTCCAATTTAGAAAAAAAGAAACCGAATAGGAAAATATCAAGCTTCCAATTCGCCAATTACAAGAGTTTATAATCAAAGCTTCAAATGTAGAAATAATATACTCTAGAAGAAAGGTATGAGGGAGAGTTTAATCGAATTGAAACATTCGATTTAGAGGTGCAAAGTGTAATGGGTCATAGGTGGGTTTTTATACTAGTTTTGGATTCAATTAGGATTTAAAATTGGTCAACGCAATAAAGTAAGGTTTTAAGATGAATTGACTATTTGACTAGGACTTTGAATAGGATTTTGACTAAGACTTTGACTAGGACATTGACTAGGACTTTGACTGGAACTTTGACTGTTTGACTGTCTTAGCGGACCGCGAGGGCTAAAAAATAATTTTTCTAATTTAATCAATTTTAAGTTATAGACTTGTTTCCTTCTGTTTCTAAGTTGTTTTAGGACCGAAAATTAAGGGCTTTGAGTATCAAGGTCTGAAACATACGTGCTCGGGTATAGATGTGAGTATAAAACGTGCATACTTTTACTTATAAAAATTATAAGTTTTATTAAATTGTGAATTTTGGTCCTATTAAAATACGAGGGTTAAAAATGAAAATTTTGAAATAGTTGAGGAACCAATTATGCACATTTATGAAAAATGAAGGGTGCAGGTTGTCACAAAGCACCCATTATATAGTAGTAAGTATAGATATATAGATGTAGATATATAGATATAGATATAGATATATAGGGTATAGTTGTGGGTTCAATTCCTTGCAAATGCAAGGTGAGGTGGAATTTAAGGTGTAATAAAATTTTCCGTTCAATATGTATAGGACAAGGATTAATAGAAAACCTCAAAAATTTGAGGAAATTCTATAAAACCCCAAGAAAAACCTACTTCCTGAGTTTTTTTTTTTTTTTTTTTTTTGAAAATTTTAGGGCTTGTAATGTACATGTTTTTAAGAGTTTTGAGCCAAAAAAAAATCAAAAAAGCGCCGATCTTTTTTTTTTAAATAAATAAGTTTTGCATCATATAACATATGTTACCCGTGTAAACATATGTTACGAATAGGGGTGTTCATCGGGTTTGGTTTTTGGTTATCAGGTTATTCGGGTCGGTTTATTCAGGTTTTCAATGGTGAAAATATTACTCGATAACCGACCCAATCTATTTAAATGGTTATCGGTTATAGAGTTCATCGGGTTGGGCTTTTTTAGGTCAGGTTAAATGGTTATCGGTTAAAACAGTCTAAAACAGCCGGAGACAAGTTTTAAACAACTAGAAGTGATTTGAACCAAACGTGCACCTTGCTTGACTTAGTGTACACTTTTTAAGCATTGTGTGCCTTAAACATTTAACTACCTAGGTGTTCTTACAAATTACAATCTTCATTTCCACAAAAATACCCTGTAATAGAGGCATTCACAAAAACAATAATCACTAATGGCTTTTCGAATGCAAATTCATAAAGCAATTAAGAGTACATTGTCTTTGGTTTTAATCATGCATTTGATACAATTCTATATTTCCTCTAGAAATTGACAACTAATCAATTTTGAATCCAAATTTCTTCTGGTGCAATATACATAATAAGAAAACTCATATGAAGTTGAAATTCAAGAAAACTTTGAAGATGATAATTATGCTTGAAAGTAAGGATGTTAAACTACCTAGGAAGTAGGAGGGAACTCAATTAGGAATGTGAATAGTCTAGTTCCTTGGGTTATTCGGGTCAACCCGAAATACATATATTTAATCCAAAAACTGACCCTAATAACTCTAGTCGGGTTCGGGTATGACACTTCATCGGGTTCGGGTTAATCGGTTAAGGTACTTTCTCGGGTCGGGTTCGGTTATTGGGTTTCGGTTAAAAAGAACAACCCTAGTTACGATGCAAAACTTATTTTTTTTTTTAAACAAACGACACTTTTTTGATTTTTTTTTTACTCAAAACTCTTAAAAACATGTATATTACATGCCCTAACATTTTCAAATAAAAAAAAACTTGGGAAGTAGGGTTTTCTAGTGTTTACTAAAAAAACGTGGGTTTTCTACCGATATTTAGCTTATATATATATATATATATATATATATATATATATATATATATATATATATATATATAGGGTATGTTTGGCAAAACTAGCTGGTAGCTGGTGGCTGGTAGCTAATAGCTTTAGCTTTTTAAATATATTTTAGAAACCTGTATGCATGTTTTTTTTTATGGTAAAATGGGTGTTTGTATTATTTTCTCATTAAAAGCTTGTAGCTACTTGGAGTTTTTTCTTAAACGCTAGTACTAGTACGTAGTGTTTAATTATAGAGTTTTTCTCATCACCTAAAAGCTTCAAGCTCATTCAACCAAACAAGACTTTATATTGAGTAAAAATATTTTCTTAAAACTTGGAGCTAGAAGCTCTTAAAAGCTTCTAAAAGCTCTTTTTATTATCTTTTCAACGAGCACCATAATGCTATACAAAAACAAAACAAAAAAACAACTTTTTAGTGATTTTTTTTTCATGCAGAAAATAACACAACGTGTTTACATAATTTATTAATCATTTCTAGGTAAGTCACTGATCAGGTTATAATAGTATGCATGCTTTTGAACCTACTATTGCATATAAGCACCTGCTAACTACATATATATATATATATATATATATATATATATATTCACAGATGTAGTCAGTTTGCTAAGAATCTTTTTTTTTTTTTTTTTTTTTTGTATTCTGTTTGGTGTTGCTAAAAGCATTGATTACAATTATCATTAAACTCGCTTTCAACAGCGTTCCAGGCATCAAACGCGGTCTGACCGGGTGGTAGGATGACGTGTAGGAGAGTGGGAGAGATGGTGGCGTATATCCACCGAAGAACGATGGCGTCAACACAAGCCCAAAGTGCTTCAGCAGCTGCAGCAGAGGCTTCTGCCTTGGCTGCTGAGATCGGGTCATAAGCTGCAACGGCAGCGACTGCAAGGGTTTTCGGGGCAAGGTGATCGAGGACCTCATATGCCTAGCAATGGACCTTAAAGAGGGTTTTCCATGTCGTATAATGAGTCGAATCCTTCTCGAGTATGATCGGTATGTGGGTTTTAATATTAGAAACATTTAAGGCAAGATGCAATTTTGTTTCCATGGTGATTTCGAGAGAAGAAGCAGGACTGCAGATGGGAGATTTGGTGACAGAGGATGGGCCGAGAAGGATTCTGCAGCGGCAGCAGAGAAGGACTGAGTAGGTTTGAGAGATGGAGCGCACCTCAATCTAACCAATCACGTTGTTTTCTTTTTTATTCTTTCCTTTTTAAAAATTGTTGTTTTATTATTCCACTACACCTAATTATTGAATATTTTAGTTTATGTTCAAATTCCCACATAACGGTGACGTGACGGCGATGTGACAGTGAATCAGCTATTTCACTACACATGGCCTTACGAACATTTCTTCTAGTACCACAAATTATTCAAATACTTTTTACCACAACATTAGGGTGGAATGAACATTCTTTGACTAAACCTTATGAACCCTTACAATCAACTAATTTAGTGGCACCTCATTCCAACACGTGTGAACAAAACTGAACCCATACCACTTGTGATGATAAAGTTCAACACCCCTTTTCTCCTTCCTTTCCACTCAACTATTTCGTTCCACTCAACCATTCCTTAACCCGTCACTGGTTCATAACAAGAAAATGAACATGTACATCTATAACACTAAATTATACATAAAATATACTTGTGTTTAAAAACTCTGGATTCAAAACGGAACCAAAAATATTCGAAAATCCGTATCTGAAATTTCAGATTCGGATATAGATTTCTAAGAAAATTGGATAATCGGATTATCCAATCTCCGAAAACTAGAAAAAATAGTAAATATATTATGTGGGCACGAGGTTTAGTTTAATTATAGTAAAACAATAGTAAATAATTGGATTTGATTTGGATTTAGATTTTTAGATGTTTTTTTTTTCAATGTTGGAAACTTGGAAAATCGAATACATGTTTAGTTTTGTTTTATGCACAAAACCGTTTTATATATAAATTCGGATATCCAAAAACCGGATAATCAAATCTTCAACATCCATAACAAACACACAAAACAACACAATTGCCAACTTTCGGACCACGTGAAAGTATAAAACAAAAATAGCCAAAATTAGCAAAATGAGGTGGTAATGACTATACATCCCAACATGTTCTTTTCAACTCAATAAAGCAAGAAGTACCTCCACCTACAAACGTATAACATCATCCACCTCCCCATTCCTCTAACCATGTCACCATACGCAACCATCATGGACTCATCCCCTCATTTCAAAAGACCGACTCAAACAACTCCGTATACAACCCATCTCAACAACCTCTGACAAAACTCCGAAGAATGTACAACATGGTGATGTGACGTTATGGTAATGTGGTAGTGGTTTAGTTATTTCACTACACATAGCATTACAAACATTTCTTCTAATGCCACAAAGTATTCAAATACTTCTTACCAGGGTGGAATAAACATTCTTAGCCTAAACCTTGTGAACCATTACTATAAACTAATTATAATGTGACGTCCCATTCCAACCCGTGTGAACCCAAACGAACCCACATCACTTGCGATGATAAAATTCAACACCCTCTCCCTCCTTCTTCTCCACTCAACTTTTCCTTTCCTCTTAACCATTCCTTTTAGCGTCTCTTGTTCATGAACCCGAAAATGAACTTGCACTTAAATCTATAACACTAAATTTAACCATACAATACCGGGGTGTTCAAAATAATCTGGATCCATAACCAAACCCAAAATATCCAAAAATCATACTCCGAATTTTCAGATTCGAATATTAATATTCGCTATCAAAAAGTTTCGAGTATTAGAAAACTGATCTAAAACATTCATAATGCGTGTTAGGGGGTGGAGCGCTACCAGTAATGGGTCTGATACCCTACTACCCCCACAACAACACCACTTCTAATGACAGGGGTAGTGGGTTTGAGTAGTGAAATCATAAAGTAACACCCGTGAACTTTGGAAGCTTTTGTGAGGAATTTTTTTTAGGGTGGTTCAAAGTAATGCTATCTACAAATTTGTGTTTCACTGTAATTAATCAGAAAAGTTATGTGACAATTTATAATTGATACAAATCAGGGTAATTTAGTGAAGCTCGGTGTAGCGCCCCGCCTCCACTGGTGTCATAAATAAAAGGGGTAACTTTGTATAAGTGTAACCAAGTTTGCTAACTGTTTCAATTAAGCCACTTAAACTTTTTTTGTCTCTCTAAAGTCAACCAATTTCATTTATTGTTCCAATACTATGTAATTATCAGGTTTCAAGTTAAAGTGGTGATGTGTCAGGTTTTAATATTTTTTAAATGTGTAATTTTTTTTTTTTAAAATCTTCATTTTATAAAACCCACCTAATAAAAAAATATCCACATAAGCATTAAAATGAAAGGAAAAAAAAGAAGGTAACCTGATGATCTGGTAATTACATAGTATTAAAATAAATAAATAAAACTTGGATGACTTTAAAAAACAACAAAAGTTTGAGTAAATTAATTAAAACAACAAACTTGATAACATTTGTCTCATTTCTCCTAAATAAAACAATACAAGTGAACCACCCACCCTTGTGGTGGAGTGTATCAGGTGATGAGGGAGAGATACTTGACCCTTGTGGTCATGGGTTCGACTCCTGAGCCAGTCAGGTTTTACCAGTTCGCTACCGTCGTGCTTTCGGGCGGGTATGCGGGCCGGGTTTTCCCTGGAACTGGCACACGGGTGGGCTAGGGGCTCTCGTGCGTGCGAGTTGGGCCGTCGCGAGGCTCTTAAGTTCGGCTCCGAGTCTGTGGGCTTCCCTTTGTAATAAGGACCACGTACGAAAGTACCCGACGATTATTTAGTTGCCGTTAAAAAAAATAAAAAACAACACAAGTGACACAGAAGTGCCAAGTTTCGACGTAAGTGGAAAGATCAAAACACCAAAATTAGCGGTAAACTGACGTGGCAATGACAATACATCCCCACACATTCTTTTCAACTCAATAAAGCAAACAACTCCTTCCTTCCCTCCATCTGTAAAACACATAGTAACACATAATCCACCACCACCACCACCACCACCACCATGTCCTCCTCCCCTCGTTACACAACCACCTCCACACACAATCACAATCACAATCACAAACACCACTCCCCACCCAAACTCCGCCTAATGTGCAGTACCGGCGGCCACATCCTCCCCCGTCCCCACGACAAATCCCTCTGCTACCTCGGCGGCGACACCCGAATAATATCCATCCATCGCCACACCACTCTCCATGACCTCACTAACCTTCTCTCCAAAACCCTTCTCCAATCACCCAACTCCTTTACAATCAAATACCAACTGCCGTCAGAAGACCTTGACTCATTAATATCTGTCACCACCGATGAAGACCTTGAAAACATGATCGATGAATACGAGAGACTTAACTCATCGTCTCGGATTCGGGTATTCGTTTTTCAAACCAACCCGGATTCCGTTTCGTCAATCGGGTCGTTTCTAGAGAACCCTACTAAGTCTGATGACTGGTTTTTAAACGCGTTAAACGGCGCCGTTTCTGGGTTGTCGGATACTTCGTCGGTTAATTGTTTGCTGGATTTGGATGACGAGATTGTAGAGAAAAAAGATGTGAATTTTGTTGTTGTTAAGAGTTCGGGTCAGGATGTGCAGTCGATTCCGGATTCGGGTCAGGAAACGACGTCGTCTTTTGGGTCGGCGTCGTCGACGCCGTCACATGCTAACTTGCCGGCGATTAAAGTGAATATAAGTGATAATCAGTTAATGGATTTGCCGGTAAGTTCTGGTACGGTGATCCGGGAAGGATCCGACCCGTTTTTGTTGCATCATGAGAGATCGGAGCAGGGTTTACAGATGGGTTATGTGAAGACTCATCAACGACAATCTACTGATTTTGATTTGGCTTCCACCAATTCGATTCTGAGGTATATGAATATTATTTTCATAAGTTTGATCTTGGCTCGTTTTAACTTACAAGTATTTGACAGCTCAAGCTTGGCTCGTTTCTAGCTATAATTTAGAGCTCGGGCTTAGCTCGTTTATCTTTTATTTAATTATTTATTAGTTTATTTAAATATTATTTATAATTGTTTTTAATATCTATTTATGATTATAATTTTATATATAAAATAACATAAATTGGATCAAATGAAAATCTTTAGTCAAATTGAGAACTGCGAAAACTATTCTGGACCACAAGAATATATATATTTTTTAATATACATATATGTACAATTGCAATATACACATATGTATAATGCAATATACTCATCTATAACTAAAATATACACATATACCTGATAATGTAATATATACATATGTATAAATGAAAAAAAAAATATTCTTGTAAAAAAACCTGCGATTAAGCAAAAAAAAAAAATTTGAGAAATGTTTGGTCCAGAATGGTTCTCTCACTATATATTTAATATTTTAAAAATTTATAAATATTATGCTTATGGGGTCGTAAGTCTACTTGAGCTCGATAAATAAAGCTCAAGCCCCTGCTTATTTGTTAGACGAGCTTATTCTTATGCCCATCTCGTTTAAGCTTGCTCGATTCAAGCTTTAACACCATGTGTAATGGTGGGTGAAATGAACATTTTTTGACACTTGGCTTGTGGGGCTACTTTAGTGGGTGAAAGGGGCTTGAAATGGGCAAGGGGTGTAGTGGTGTGGTGTGAGTGTGAGTGTGTGTGTGTATTAGGGCTGTGCAACGGTTCAGAACCGGACCGAACCGAACCGAACCGGACCGAACCGCGAACCGTTTATTCCGAAATATGAGAACCGGAACCGGAACCGATAATTACTAAACGGTTCGGTTCCGGAACCGGGTGAAACGGTTCTCATGAAACGGTTCTCGATCGGAACCGGTTGTCAATAAAATCCTAAAATTAACATTAACAATTAAATAAAAAAATAAACAAAAACAATGATTTTTCTTAAAAAAAATTATCAACAGTTTGTGTTAACCATGGTTACTAAAAGTATAGCAGTTTACGTATCAAAATATGTTTTGTTCGGATCAGATCATTTTTTTTATACAGATTAAACGGGTCAGAACAAGCTGTGCTGACTGTTCACCATCACATAAGGCAATACTCTACATTCCTACCAAGTAAAACAATTTAAAATTGTTAAGAACTATAAAGAAGGAAACAACACATTCTATTTCAAACTAATAATAAAATATTTAAATATTTAATTTAATTCAAAACGGTTCTAACGGTTCTTAACCGGACCCGTCGGTTCTAACCGGAACCGAACCGGGAACCGATTATGCCAAAATATGAGAACCGGAACCGGAACCTATAACATTAATTCGGTTCGGTTCTAGCGGTTTCGGATCGGTTTCACGGTTTTCGCGGTTTGAAACCGTTTATTGCTCACCCCTAGTGTGTATAATGAATATTAAATTTGAATTAAAAAAGAAAAAATAAATGAAGTGAAAGGATATTGGCTGAGCAAGAGGGGATCCTACGCGAAATATTTCGCCTGGGAATGTTTGGCGAGCTCAAGTGAATGGGGCGCCAATTTTTGCCTTTAGCACCCAATTAGCGGACCATTACACCTGGTCTAAGTGAGCCGATCTTGAGTAGCTCACAAGCGGTTTGGCTTGTTTACACTACTAATCATGCTGGGTTTTGAGTTTAATCGAGTTTACGACTGTTATTAACTGCAGTGATCTCACTATAACCGATCAATCATCACCGGTTTCTCGAATCCAATCTTCTAGTTCCAACAATCCAGCTGCTTATTCAAATGATACTCATGATCAAAACACTAGAATTCAAATGCTACAACAACCACAAAAAAATCATAGTTCTTCTTATTTAATGTCAATGCCAACAACCCAAGACGACTCACCACGCCATCATCAGTTACACCACCAACAGCCGCAGTATATTCCACCACCACAATACATCCACCACCACCCCCACCCTTCAGTGGCGGTTCCGGTGACATCTTACTACCAGCACCATCCTCATCCTCACCACCAGCCAATGGACCCGCAGAATTTCATGTATTATATTCCCACTAGTCAGCCACCACAAGGCAGCTACAATTTCCCTTTGCAGCAACAACAGACTAATCATGCTAATACGCGGTCTGCAGCTGCCACAAAAACTGAGTTGCCTGCAGGGGTGTACAGAACAACAAGTGCAGGTGCTCCCCAGCTTGTCAGGGTTCAAACTGGATATCAAAACCAGCCTCATCATGTCGGGTACAACGAGGTTTATCAACCAACTCAGTCTGTATACTATACAACACCGTTACCAACTGCCCATTATCAAAATATGACATCTGTTTCACCTGTTGTAGCTAGCCGGTATGCAAGAACAACAGGTGAGAACTGCACAGCACAGCCATGACAGGTGAGTTTCTTGAACATTGTTTGCTGCAAATGCCGGATGCCGAATAGGGTCTTGTTTATTTGTGTTATAGTATTGGTTTGTATATGTATTTGTGATTGTTTATAGGTATAACTATGAAAACTGAAAAAAAAAAAGTTTGCGCCTTTTGCTTGAACGATTGGCGGCGGTGTAATTGTCCTAAATTTATATATTACATTAAAATTTTGTATAAAATAATTGATGATGATTTGTGTATATTGTATAATGTAACGAGTTTTTGCTAGTTGAGTTCGATAACGGTGTTTGGGAATTATATGATGATTAAACCAATATTAACCCATTAACACATCAAAAGTTTGAGGACTAGGAGTTGTTCGGGTCACTGGCGCAGCTTTGTTGGGGCGGGCGGGGGCGGCCGACCCCCCTGAATTTTCGCGCAGAAGTTCCGATTATATAGCATTCGTATACAAAATTTTGGAAATATAGGGTTTCGACCCCCCAAAACTAGTGACTTCTGACCCTCTGGCGACTTTCGACCCCCCGAACTTTTGGGTCAAGCTTCGCCACTGGTTCGGGTTATTGAGTTCTCCTCTCATTCACAGTCATTGCACTCAAAACGCGTTAATAATATTTGAGGCACAAAGTTTCTTATGAGCCCATGTCTCTCATGAGTCATGTCTACAGCTGACGTGAGATTTGTTTAAGGTGTTACAGTTATACTTGTACACGTCATCTACCTTACGCAACTAGGATATCATATGACTTTATTCTACACGATTAACTGCAGTTATGAATGTAACTAATGCAAAACATGATCGAATCAATGATGAGACTTGGTTTGTAGTGTTGTAAAAATATTCTTCCTTATTAGTTGTTTTCATTCAAGATTGATGGGAGGCCATACGGGTGCGTTACGTATCTTCAAGCTTTTAGTTTTTTTTTTTTTTTTTTATCGGCTAAGGACATCACCTCGGTACACTGTTTCGAATCCCTATTTCCGCATCGTCCCTGAGGGCAGTTATGTCAACATATTATTCCAGTTGTTTCTAAGGGACCCTTCATGTCATTTCTTTCGTCATCAGGGAGACCCCCCTTGTGAATTATGATAAAAGAAAATCGTGAAAAAGATTTCAGTATCACATATTATCTTCAAGATGCCTTGAAAATAAAATGTACTATATTGGCCAGCTTGTACCACATTTGTTTATATTTGGAATTTTTATCCTTCTGCTTTATTTTCATGTCTATTCTACTTTATGTCTATTCTACATATTTCATAAATTGTAAAGATATATTATTATTTGATATGTTGACTTGGGTATAGAAGCATTCACATCCTATTCTCCATATCAACTAATCCTAATTCCTAAATCCTAATACATTTGAGTAAGGTTTCCACCTAATTTGACATTGCGTTGGATTCCTATTAGTGAGATTTACCAAGTATATAAGACTATATGGTGTGAATTCGGTAAGCTGATTTGGCAGTCAGTGGGTAGGGGACCCCCCCCCCCCCCCTGATAAATTTTCAGGGAATTCGGTGTAAAACAACCGATTGTACCGAAGGCTGTGATTGGTGGAACTTATTTGAACGTTGGATGGGGCTTTTTGTTTTTAATTCAAACTTATATATGTATATATAATATATGGTGGCTGTGATGGATGGGTGCCTAGGACAGTTGCAGATCTGAAACAAGGGGATGGTGGTTGTGATCGATGGTGGATGTGGAGGTGGCTGTGATCGATGGTGGATGTGGAGGTGGCTGTGATGGATGGTGGAGGTGAGAAAGAGAAAGATGAGGATGATGAATGTGTGAGTGTCTCGTATATAAATAGTTTTAATTTTAATGTATTTTTTTAAAATATAAAATATTAAATAGATTTATATATATATATATATATATATATATATATATATAACATATCTTTCCTTAGCGCATAAACGCGAAAATTACATCGAAATAGATTAAATAAAATAATAAAAAAGGAAGGGGAAGGAGGAAGTGGGGGAAACCATTTCGTTGATTTGGAGAAGGAAAAAAAAATGATGTGACGCTGATGTGACATTTAAAGAAGTTGGGGGAATATTACACCACACCATATATAACATTTGGGGGAGTCGGGTTCATATTCCCCAAAAGCCACCAATTGGATAAATGTATCATATGTACAATACCAAAACAAATGCATGAATATCAAACTAGAACTCAAAATAGTCATATTTGACTTACAAAAGTCAAACCATGGACCATTTTCTTTACACAATAGGTTAAAAATGAAAGCACAACACATGATCAAGATTATTCTCCTGTTTGACTTTTTGACCTTTGGGAGTTAAAAATATAACTAATATAACATATCGCCTATCAAATTAAACAAAACTTACTTTAAAAATTCTAACACAATGATCAGCTCCACATGAAGCAAGCTGCATATCATCACATTCATCATTCTTCTCTGTGTTTCTCCATGCTAAACGATTTACGGACGAAACATGGCACATAAATGGATCAAACTGGATCAAAAGATGCGCTTTTGGCCCTGAGAAACTTGAATCTTGTTCGTGTTTGTTAAGAGAAAGACCCCAAAGCTCAATGAGACCGGTTTCCAGTCCAATGGCAAGAACACCATCTTCGTTCTGGCGGTGGCACCCGGTCCAAGATAGGGCAGTGACACTGGATTTAAAAGCAGGCAGAGTCATGAGTAGCTGCACATCGGATTTTTCCTTTTGCACCTCCCAAATCTTCACGGTTTTGTCTCGTGAACCAGTTGCAAATTGGTGACCTGATGGGTTCCAAGAACAGGCCCATACTATTCTTTTGTGTGCCTCTTGCCTGGTTATTAGCTTGTAGCTGATTTGATCTGAGCCCTCTATAAGACAACAAAATGCAGATAAAAACTTTTATTAAGCTGGTAACGGTCCAGTTCATCAATACATTCTTCTTAATCATTAAAAATATCATTCTGGATTCTGAAACATAAATGTCACTGTTGCTAGCATATATCTGTAATACGGAACTTGTCTGATTAAACTTTTTATATTTAATATATTCGAATATCAATTATATAACAAATAACAATGGGTGTAAAAGAAAAAGATGGATGAGCGACTATTGGAGAAGGAATCCGGCTCGAGTCTCTTTTTCTTCTTCTACCCAATACGTATTCAGATTATTTAGAAGCTTTAAAAATACTAAAAAGTATAAACTTAATTGTTAATCGACTATCCAAGTAAAAATTTGGTTCAGTTTAAACCTAAATCGCCCGAATTACTTACATTTGCACATTTTGTAGTAAACAAAAGTAATTTGGAAATAAAAACACCCAAGCAAAAAAAATTATCTTGATGCTCAAAATTGTAGATTTTTAAACCAAGCCGCAGCACACGTATTTTTTAAAAAATTCACGAAAAAATGTTGCAGGAATGTCTGCCAACATGTTACAACCCATACGATAGATTACTATTCTATCTCGGCCAATTAACCAACATAACATTTTTTTTACCTCCGTAAATTTTCATGTCCTTTTTCGCAAATACAAATTTCTAAAATACTTTGAAGGATCTTTCATGTACCTGTTCGATCTATTGAAAACAGTGACAGATGGCGATCCCTTGAGACGGCCAAAAGATATTTGTCATCATGAGAAAATTCTAGCCGTGTCACTGTTAAGCTATGAGACTGTAACCTCCCAACTGCCTTCCAACTACCAACCTCCCAAAGCCATATTTCTGCCACTGACATTGATTGGGCCTGTACAAGGTTTTGGGTTGCGTTTCACCTTAAATGGGTCTAATTAACAAAAATTAGCCAGAAAAAGAAATGGAACAGGTCGAAATTTGAAAGTTACCCAAACTCTTATTTTAATGCATACTTCTTATATCTACTTATTAATAGATTTAGTTTATTACTATAATAATATTGTTTTTTAATTTTTGTAATCATAGTTAACGCCTTTGTTTTTCATTGAAAATTTAACTCATGGACAAAAAAGTGTGTGGGTCAGCCAAACACGTAATCACTCATATTAAAAGAACCCTATTCAACCTGAATCCACTGTGAGTCGTAACCAACCAACCCGCCTGCCCCACCCGTCATGCCACCTCTAGTTACTATCAGACAATCAGTACCTTACAAGATGAGGCGACAAGCTTCCCTTGATGATCACAACATAGTGAAAAAAGTTCATTCCCATGACCATAAAGTTTATGGGACTCAGGCCATAATGTATGCCATGCTAATTGTTCTTCAATGGGTGGTTCAGTCAAAACCGATGGAACTGCATCTGGGATACTCTCAAGTGTATCGAAACCTTCATTTGCATTTCTGTCTCTCGTCTCACTTGAAGCTGTGCAAACCAAAAAAACTCACTGTATCAATACTTAGAATAGCATGGCGATTTCAAAATAGACTTTAAAGCTTACCTTGAACATAAATAGGTTTCTGAGATAGACCAAGAGCAGACATATTTGCACCCAAAACCTGAACATCAACTTGCAGGTCATCATGTTGATGTGAAGTTGCATGACTTAATGTTTTTAAAAAAGATAGCGGGGCTTCAAAAACCCTAGCAACTTTCTCATCAGCTCCACTTACAAATCTATGGTTTCCTTTTCCTTGAATTATTGCTAAGCAATTAATATCATGACCATGTACTTGAGGACGAGCAATTTCATACCAGGTATCACAATCGTCTTTCAACTTGGCCTCGTTAAACCATGAAGCAAATATTCTAGTAGTTTGATCATTGCTGACTGACATCAAATATTCACCATACTTGCCCCATGCAATATCTGTCACGGCAGCAAAATGCCCAGATGGAACTTTTTGCGGTATCCAGTTATCATATTCATTACCGACATTTTTCCAAAGATGAAAAGATCCACCATAACCATGAGCTAAAATAGAATCACCATTTGGGCTCCAATGCCCACCATAAAACCCTAAAGCAGAATGACTTAGCTCCCCAACAGTGACTACATTGACCCAAATACCCGTTGTTCTCTCGGGTTTCCAGATCATCATAGTTTTATCTATAGATGAGGACAAGATGCTTTGCGGTTGAAAACATGAACCGTTTTCCGTCGATGAAGGTGGCTGCCACTCTACTGAATAAACCCAATCCTCATGATCAATCACAAGAGATTCTAAAGTTACTTGATAAGAAAAAGAACCTGCTACAAATACAGGCCCTTTTATGTAATAAGCCAAAGTGTTTGCTGCTTTCTTTTTGTCAAAATTACTGCTGGAATCACATAAAGCCATTTTCCATATACGTATGCCTTTATCTTGCGAAGAACTAACAAGAAGAAGATTATGTGGTTCTTCATTTATTGTCACGGGTAATGAAAAATCCAAACTTCTGATCCAATCTGTGTGCCCTTTTAACTCACAAGTACGAGCAAACTATGGATACAAGATAATGGTTAAAAAGTAATAAGATAAAAGAATGAACATGCATACATGTGAAATTACATACTTGTCCTTTCGTTTCACCAACATACAAATGAATTTTGTTGTCAAGTCCTCCCATGGCGAGGATAAGGTGTGTGGTACTTCCTGGTAATTCCGCTAGTGAAAGTGTAACCATGGGTTTTATACCAGCAGAAAGAGTATCCAAACATGTAACTGTACAATCACCTGCAATGATTATTTAAAGTTAGTTTTAATCAAAGTGATGATAGTTTAATCTTGAGAAGGTGTCCGTGTCTATACAATCACAAACCTCCAGAAGCAGGTAGATCTACTTTCCAAACATTAACTACACAATCTGAAGAGGTAGACGCAAATATTGCCTCGGTTTGAGATGTAACAATTGCAGTAATGCAGGTAACACCTTTCTTGTGTGATTTCGGCAGTTGTGATACATATTTCCACTGTAAACAAAGTTCAAGAACTAATGAGAATCTTAAATCAACTAAAAGATTCACATCTGGACTTTAAACTAATTATGCTTTCAACAATGTATACTAACGTGTCCTTTCTACCAGATCATCATTAAAAACAATATAACCAACTAAACATTATTAAAAAGAGAACGAGCATATTTGTTCATGGTGTCAACAGTCAAAAGACTGTTCATTTAAATGTAGGCAACTGACTGAAAATGCTTGTTGGCATCGATCATTATATCCCAATAAAACATTCAAGCAATACCTTATTTTTTGCTAAAGAGAACTCCCATAGAATAATGACTCCTTCAGCATCTCCAGAGAGTAAATAGTGTTTCTCCCACCCAGCGGCTACAAAAACAAAAGAATGCTTAGGTTCATGTTTAAAAAACTTATAAACTTTATGTGTTTCGTTGGAAACTTAGTACCTACATTCTATTGAAGTACTTGACGTAAGCAACATTATTCTAGTAAGTTATGGGGTTTCCATTAATTAAAAAGTCAAGAAGTGAATCATTTGGTCCTAAAAGTCAGATCATATTCATGTAGATTTCCTTTAAACAACGGAATTTTTCAGACTCTGATGGCGGTACTGTTTTATGCGATTATGTCATTTCAATACACATTTAAAACATGAAATGTAACATATGCCTCTCATACCAACTAATATTGTTCCCTTTGTCCACGAGAAGCTCACTGACTTGTTTTAGGTTACCCCGGTAGCATAGTTGTTAATAGCGAATAGCGGACGATAACGACAAGCTACCGATATGCTACATAGCGATAGCGATGAAATAGCGGGCGCTATTTCATGTTTAGCGATACACTAGAAGAACTTTTTAGAGATGTTTTATATGCATATTTTACCCAAAAATAAAAAAAAAATGCTAAAAAAAGAAAAATCTAGCTATTTGTCGCTATCAACCATATAGCGACACATGAGCGCTACGCTACGCTATTCGCTATAGCGGGCGCTATTGTCGCTATTAACAACTATGCCCGGTAGAGACTTGCCCCACCCATCCATGAATTACCCCACCCAAACAGTTGAGCACGCTTAACTGTATCCATTGTGCTCAAAATACGTTGCTAACTTTTGCGGCGGGACATTCCTTATGACCTAGTACCTCTTTTCAAGACCAGAATGTGTGATTTGCCTAAAGTGTTATACGAACCTCAACTTACGTGATCCAGCCAATTGTATATTTATTAAACATGAACTTGATTTACAATCCACAACCACTTATAAATAATAATAATAATAATAGTAGTAGTAGTAGTAGTAGAATTTGTACCTTTAAATGCATACTTGCTGCTTGGAAGCCAATGCGTACAATTAACCGACGCCTTATGACCTGGAAGTGTAGTTAATATCTTTGCAGTCTGTAAATTCATAAAAAAAAATGCAATTAGGGTTTTACCAGGGTTTTATAAAAAATAATATTAATATTATTAAATACTGTAAGAAATAAACCTGAGGACAGAAAATGGAAACAGCGTTTTGAGAACCGAAGGAAATTAAACCACAGGCGCCCCAAGAAACATTATTAACGATGCGATTGCATCCAGCTCCTATGAACACTCTGTCAACATCAACTGCTCTGTTTTCAACCATTGTTGACGATGATGTGTGAAGGTTCGATGGTGATTAAGTCTGTGACGGTGTTTAGGAGTTGACGGCGGCGGTTGACGGTGGTCAGGCGACGGTTAACAGGTGGTTTTGTTCAGGCGACGGCGGAGGGTTTCGGTTTAGGGGAAGGGGTTTTACGAGATGAAAATGGGCCGGTTCGGGTGGTTGAGTGGTTTATTATTTTGTTGGGCTGATGAGTGAGATTAAAAAAAAACCCGAAAACCGAACCGTGTGTGGCCGAAAAACTTCGAACCAAATGATGGTTTTGGGTTATCAGTTTCACAAATCTTGCTTATTCAGATCATTAAATAATAACCGGTTTGAGTGGATAACATAACCAAACAAGTAAGTTGAATTTTGTTAGGTTAGACACATTTCTAATACGGATAGGTGTTCAAAACCGAAAGAGTCGATATCCAAACCGATGAACACCCCTAACAGTCGATAAAGATTAAAAAACGAACCTACATGAAAATTAAAACAATTGGGCGAGTATTCGGATTCATGTATAGTGTTAGATAATACCCATCATGATTACCCAAAACATACATACTCTTTACTAGAACCATACATGAATTTTTTTTTCCCTACTTTTCATTCACTTTTTAGTTTATGTATTAATGAATTTTATTGGGTGTAGTAGACTTTATTAAATAAACGGGTATACTCGATACATGATGATAATGAGTAATCGTTTACCTTATAGGTATGGGACGGGGATTACTAATACAAATAGAGACAAAATAAACACCATATGAACCTATGAGGTCAATTAAAATGTGATGATTAAAAAACAGTGAACGATCTTGCAAACAAAAATAGTAACTCTATAATGTAAGTATGTAACCAATTTTTCATTCAACGAAAACAAGATAACTAAAATAGTAACTCTATAATGTAAGTATGTAACCAATTTTTCATTCAACGAAAACAAGATAACTGATATGATTTTGACACACAAAAACCAACAACGATAAGATAAAACGGCTAGTAACACAAAATGACTTGCGACAAAGATGTATGCATGTAGTTGTCGTAAACAAAATCAGAGAACTTTCCTTCAACATAACAAACATTAATATATATGACCCGCAAAGGGGTTGTGGTGGTTTGGTTGATCACTTGTCGGGTTTAGCCACAGTTTTGCAAATCGGGCATTCATTTTTCCTAAGTAGCCATTGTTTTATGCAATCCAAGTGATGGTAATGCCCGCATTCGAGTTTTCCCAAATCTTCATCTCCCTTACATTCCTCCTACAAGAAATCATACCTTCATTTATGAACTTATGTTTTGAAACATTAAAGCTATGAAATATATTATGTACTTACTTGACATATGCTACATTTGGAGTCTTTGACTTTGGAGTTAAAGTCAACGGACTTAATAAACGATTTTTTGGGTCTTTTTAAACACTCGAGTATTTCTTCTTCTTGCAGACCACCATCAACATACCCTATTCTGTCACTAAGTTCCACTAGTTCCTGCATCAAAATGGTGAATTGGTTTGACTGTTTCTAGAAGTCAAAGCTTAAATGAAGAAAATATCTCTAATTAGTAGGCATGTAAACGAACAAAACGTTCATGAACTGTTCGTGAACTTATTTGGCGAGAAGTTTGTTTATGTTCGTTTATTTAATAAATGAACAAATACAAACAATTTTTTTTCGTTTAGTATATGAATGAACATGAACAAACGTTGTATTTGTTGATTTATGTTCGTGAACGTCCGTTTATGTTTGTTTATTTATGTCCGTTTATTTTCGTTTAAGTTTATTAATTACATAAATAGTTATATTTATATAAATATAAACATATATTGGGCTTTAAAGCCCCGCTTACGGCTATGCGCATATAGTTAATCATGCATCATGTGGTGGCGTTGATAGCCAAAAGACAAGGAGGTACATGCACAAATCGGGTTTGTCCCGATTGCTAAGCATTATGTGCCTAATGTCCAAGGCTTGTTACAAAACCACTATGGAGCTGGGGGGGGGGGGGGGTCTCACCGGAAGCAGCCTCTAAATTTCCACGGGGTAGAGGTAAGGCTGTCTACATCTTACCCTTCTCAGACCCTACCTTAGCTTTTGCTATTGGTGAGATTAATTGAGTATGATGATGATGATGATGATAAATTGGGTTTTAGTAACTTGTATAAATATAACAAATTTGTAATTGAGTGTTTTTAATAAGTTTTTAATAATACAAAATCATTTACATTTATTATGTTCGTGAATCTCTGTTTATGTTTGTTCATGAACTGTTCGTTCAGGTTTAAACGAACGAACATAAACGAATTCGAATATGACAAATTTCTTAATGAACGAACACGAACACAAAAATGTGTTTGATTATGTGTTCGTTTTCGTTCGATTCGTTTACAGGCTTACTAATTAGTGGTGCTCATGCTTCGGTTTAAAACCGTTGCTGGTTTTGTTTCACTGTCTATTTTTTTTAATTTGGTTGGTCGGTTTAGAAATTTTCAAACCATACCGAACAGCTTGATTTTTGGTTTATACTTGAAATTGGGAATTTTTTTAATAAATAGGCAAAAATCAAGTTGGGACGAGTGTTTCTAGGTGGTACATGGGATATTTTTTGTGAAAATAGGTAGGTCGCTAGTTTAGCAACCTTCATTGAAGGTTGTTGGTTCAACCAGCGACCTTAATCAAAGATTTAAAGAAGGTTGCTAAGCCAACCATCTCTCTTAAAAACAATCTTTGAAGGTTGTTGGTTCAACTAGCGACCTATCTATTTTCACAAAAATTCCATGCACCACCTAGAAACACTCTTTCAACTTGATTTTTGCCTATTTATGAAAAAAATCTAAAAACTAGTCAGAAAATCCAAACCGTACCACAGGATTTTGATCTATATAACTTTTTGTACTTTACTTGGGGTTTTATATTTTTTTAGTTGGATCAAGTTTTGCTTAGGGGTGTAAACGAGTTGAGCTACTTGCGAGCTACTCGAACTCAACTTGAGAAAAGCTCGAAACGAGCCGAGCCTAACCAAGCTTGAGCCTAAAAACCCATGTGCATAAGGTGACTGGGGTGAGATATTATTCGGGCTAGGTTATGTTCCTGGTGCACTTTTGCTTAGCAATTCAACACACGGGATAACGCTTGTTATGTTTACTGGTGAGCTGTTATGTAAACTGTTGAGATATTACTGATTTATTTTGATTTTATTACTCTTTATAATATGGTGTGGTTCTGTTTTAAATTTCAAATAGTTTGTTTTTCTTTCTTTTCATTTTTAGACTAGGTGTAGTGGACCTTGAAATTGCACGTGGAATGAGAGGAAAAAGCCATAAAACCAAAACGCATGTCGCCAGGCACACAACCCCCTGGGCGTTTCGGGCAAGGGCTTAAAATCTTTCACGCTGCAAATTGGACGTTAAAATGGTAGGCCAATCATATTCAGACATATGAAGTGGAGCGGGTGAAAATGATGAGCCACTAAGGGGGTGTTTGGGATTGATCATTCAAAACAGATTATGCGTTTTGGAAAAGCAGGGGTGGAGCTGCTTATAGATTATTGCGTTTTGGTAGCCTAAAAAACTGATTATCTGCGTTTTCAAAATGCAATTCCAAACACTAAAAACTGATTATCTGCGTTTTCAAAACGCAATAATCTAAAAATCATATTCAAAACGCAATCCCAAACATCCTCTAAGTTGGTCTAACAATGGTCAAAAACTGTTACTAATGGTCAAAACCGGACAGAAACCCCGTACCTCATACGACATGATATCCGCGTTGATCCTCCACGCTCCATAGCGATCGCTTCCTTCTATTCTCCCATCCAACAATGGATTATGTTCAATCATAACAATCTACAAAAAATTTGTAGTTTATATTAAACTCTACTAGATCCACAATGCAATCCAATTCAATTGAATACAATCTATTCACAAAGCTTTTACAATTTTTACTAGTTAAAAACAAGATTCAAACCTCGGAGATTCCTCCTGGAGACCGACGAGGAAGACGATTATACTGTCTCGAATCCGATACATTTGATCTTACTAAAGCCACATCCTCAACTTGTCCACTGCTCAACGTTTGTTCTCGATCCAGAGTCGCTTGCCGTGAGGCGCGAGAACGCTAAACAAAAACAGTAAGATTACAAAAAGTTAAGGTAATGCAAAAGGTTGTGATTGCATTAGATTGTTGTGTGATAAGTTCTAGTGATCTAGTCCCTATACTATTAGTCTATTACTACTAAACATTATTAGTTCTAATAAGTTTTTATTAATACTAATAATTCTAATATTTCCTTAAAAAACATAACAAATTACAAGAGGATGTTAGGTAAACAGACAACAAGCTGCGTAACAACCCCTTTTAAATAGCAAATCCTACCCTGCTAAAAAGTTTGACTGTGTTTGACCATGCGGATTCTGCTCTAAAAGAGCAATTAATTAAATACGAACTAAACCTTAAAGCTAAACCCATACCTGTCTATGGTTTCGTCTACTAGGATCAGCACTAGTACTTTGTGCAACATCATACGTAAACCCAACTACAGGAGGAGCACAACACACATTTTCAGGACATGATCCTCTATTTCTCCCTTGCTTCCTCTTCTTCTTCTTATTCTTATTCTTTCTCCTCCTCGTTTTCTCATTCGGGGCCGAACCCAAAGGGTTTACGGTCACTCCTGATGACGAAAACCGACCACATCCTAAATCGACAAGCGATAGGAACCCGAATAGCTTTTTTCGACTAGGAACATGGTCTGATATCGGGTTCGAACTTGGTGCTGATGGGTGTGAGTTAATTCTTGGGTTGATCCTATGGTTTGCATGGTGAGTGGCCATTGATGTCGGTGAGTAATGAATGGAGATGGAGGATGAATGTGATGGAGATGATGAAGGAGAAGGAGATGTAAATGGTGTGGGACTGTGGGTACGTTTGTCTTCACTTCTGTTCTGTTTTCTTTGGTGATTAGCTTTGGAGTTTTGCAATGCAAACAAAAATATTATGAGTATTTCGAAAATGTAATTTTAATTTTTTTAAAAGCCAACCTGCCCCACGATGTCCCTCTTTCAGTTTTAGTATATCACCGTTTTCATTTTTTAAGTTATATTTATTTTATTTTTCTAAAATAAAAAATATATTCAAATTTATAAAGGACAAACGATAACATGTAGGTAGGTAAAAAGTTGTACGTCACATTTTTCTGAATAGAAAACCCTAATCTACTAAGAACAAATTCTCGACCTGTGGGGTCGAAAAGTTGTTATGGACCACCTGCTGAACTCTTGTCAAGAACCAAACCGTCTCCAGTGCAAGAAACCGAATGTGTCAAAAGCCAAAGGAACAAACACATGTTAATTATATCAATATAACAAATATAGATATTTGTTGTGGATGGAATGAAAACAAACCAGTTTGACGCCATGGCGCCGCTTCGAACCGGGTACGAGTCAGTTGTCAGTGGCTCCTCAAAAACAAAAAAAGAGACTACTGCGCTAGCCGAACAAAAAAAAACCACCATTAAAAACTCGGGTGTGTCTAGGGTTGGTTACGAGTTGAGTCGAATTGAGCGGACTTTTGCTCGTGCTTGGCTCATTTACAAATTGAACCGAGCCGATCAGCTCGTTTACAATCGAGCCGATCGAGCGAACATTTTTTGAGCGCACATTTTTTCGAGCGATCGACTTGCGGCGATTTTTTTGGACAGCCATAAAATTTGGATATTTCCTTTAATGTTGTCGCTGCCTAGTGATAACTGAGGTTCGCCCGTTCGAGGATGACACTAAGTCTGAGGTCCGGTTGTCCGAGAATGAGGCTCAGGTTGAGGCCAGTGATGCGATGAGCATACTACAGAGAACGATTGTCGCACCATGGCGTAGGTTGATAGCGGGAGACGATTGATGGCAGGCAACTAAGGGAATAGGAAGTCAAGCACGCCTTTTCACTACTTAATGTTTTACAATTAAACTCAGTGTTAAGTTATCATTTGGTTGACTGGACCCGTAACTATAAATATAATTGTATATATGCATATATTGAGTCAAACGCAACAAAGTGGTATGTATAAAACTATAAATATAATTGTAATTAATGTGTACGTATACGATTATATATATATATATATAATAAATTAATGAAAATTATATCGAGCCAAACCGAGCCGAGCGGACCTTTGCTCATGCTTGGCTCGTTTACAAACTGAACCGAGCCGAGCGAAAAATCGAGCTATCATTTTCTAAGCAAATTCCAATCGACCGGCGAGTGCCGAACGATTTGGACAACCCTAGGTGTATCCTAACAAAAAAAAAAATTAATCTAAGGTATTTTAATATTGTTCAATGGTATATGATACATAAAACGAATAAAAAAAAATAGAAAATTAATATAAGCTAATATGTATATGAAAAGATAAAACTTTTCTCTAACCCGTGTGAGATGCTAAAAATCTTTATAATTTAACAACGAATTATATGGGAAGGTTTGCGTCTAATATCAAAGAAAATATAAGGAAGTTAAACCATAAAAGGGTTCGAATAGTAGAAAATCAGTATAACTATAAGCTAATGGGTATGTTTGGCAAAACTAGCTGGAGGCTGGTAGCTGCAAGCTGTTAGCTGGAAGCTGGTAGCTGGAAGCTGTTAGCTGGAAGCTTTTTAAATATATTTTGGTGTTTGGCAGAGTAGCTGGAGCTTTTAATAAAATGTATAAAATGACCAAAATGGTCATAATTAAAAGATTGTAAAGAAGGTTTTTATTTTATTTTTAAAATAGAATGTGTATTTGTGTCATTTACTAACTAAAAGCTTGTAGCTAGTAGAGCTTTTTCTTAAAAGCTACTACTAGTAGCTTTTCACTGTAGAGCTTTTTCTCTAAACTAAAAGCTTCCAGCCCCTTTAACCAAACAAGGCTTTTTATTAAGTAAGAGCTTTTTCTTAAAAGCTTGAAGCTTGAAGCTCCTAAAAGCTCTTAAAAGCTCCTTGCCAAACATACCCAATATGTACGTAAGCATTGTAACATCGCAAAATTTTCCCCAAAATTTTAATACATAAAAAGCCCTTATATATATATATATATATATATATATATATATATATATATATTTATTACACCTTTATCATTAATATTATACAAATGTGCCTAAGTCTTTATTTATCCTAACTCACAACTTATATACATACATAAATGTATATAAATAATAATAATAATAATAATAATAATAATAATAATAATAATAATAATAATAATATGATTCTAAATTCTTTTTTTTTTTCACATACAAGAATTTTTTTTTAAATAAAGCCTTAAGTCAAATAGTCAAAGTTTTAGTCAAAGTCTTAGTCAAACAGTCAAAGTCTTAGTCAAATAGTCAATTCATCATAAAACCTTACTTTATGGTGTTGACCAATTTTAATGGCTAATTGAATCCAAAGTTAGTATAAAAACCCACCTATGACCCATTATACTTTGCACCTCTAAATCGATTGTTTCAATCCGATTAAACTTTCCCTCATACCTTTCTTCTATAGTCTATTACTTATACAATTGAAGCTTTGATTATAAGCTCTTGTAATTGGCAACTTTGGGGCTACACATATTCTATTTCTCGAGACTTAATACTTTGCTAAGGTGAGTTTACGTAACCATGTTTATGCAATTCTTCATACTTGCAACATTATACTTAAGCAATTCTACATACATGTCTAGTTGTAAACTTTAATGCCTCATGAATTAGACAACAACAGTTTCAACGAGTTTCAACGAGTTTCAACATTACATAATCATTAGCTATGGCCAAGCCGGCGATACTCAATAATAGATCTATTGGATTGACAATCCCACCCGGATACGTGTACCTCCTACATAGGTAGCGTGGGTGATTGTTATCGTTCCAACATATTATTAAGGTGAACCGTGGATGACGGGATGGACCTAAACTAGTCAAAGGTTTGATTATGTCGATTCAACATATCATGTTTATTCATGTAGACTTAAACTTACGATAGACATATGAATTGCTAAACTTTTATACTAAAACTATTTGCTTGACATGGCTTACGTATTCTCACCAACTTCTAGTTGACCCCCCCCCCCCCCCATTTTTCCAAACTCAACAGGAAATACTGATGCTTGAAGTCTAGAGCTAGCATGAGGAGATATTTGAAGCTTTGTTTGATTATTTGATGTACGAATTCTTGTAGAACAATTGTATGTAATTTATTTAAATCATATAATGAAATTTATTATTCACCATGAGCTACTGAACAATCATCAATACGTGACATCCCGATGTTTCCGCCATCGGTTGGGGTGTTACAGATAAAAAGCCCTTATATATATATATATATATATATATATATATATATATTTATTACACCTTTATCATTAATATTATACAAATGTGCCTAAGTCTTTATTTATCCTAACTCACAACTTATATACATACATAAATGTATATAAATAATAATAATAATAATAATAATATGATTCTAAATTCTTTTTTTTTTCACATACAAGAATATTTTTTTAAATAAAGCCTTAAGTCAAATAGTCAAAGTTCTAGTCAAAGTCTTAGTCAAACAGTCAAAGTCTTAGTCAAATAGTCAATTCATCATAAAACCTTACTTTATGGTGTTGACCAATTTTAATGGCTAATTGAATCCAAAGTTAGTATAAAAACCCACCTATGACCCATTATACTTTGCACCTCTAAATCGATTGTTTCAATCCGATTAAACTTTCCCTCATACCTTTCTTCTATAGTCTATTACTTCTACAATTGAAGCTTTGATTATAAGCTCTTGTAATTGGCAACTTTGGGGCTACAAATATTCTATTTCTCGAGACTTAATACTTTGCTAAGGTGAGTTTACGTAACCATGTTTATGCAATTCTTCATACTTGCAACATTATACTTAAGCAATTCTACATACATGTCTAGTTGTAAACTTTAATGCCTCATGAATTAGACAACAACAGTTTCAACGAGTTTCAACATTACATAATCATTAGCTATGGCCAAGCCGGCGATACTCAATAATAGATCTATTGGATTGACAATCCCACCCGGATACGTGTACCTCCTACATAGGTAGCGTGGGTGATTGTTATCGTTCCAACATATTATTAAGGTGAAACGTGGATGACGGGATGGACCTAAACTAGTCAAAGGTTTGATTATGTCGATTCAACATATCATGTTTATTCATGTAGACTTAAACTTACGATAGACATATGAATTGCTAAACTTTTATACTAAAACTATTTGCTTGACATGGCTTACGTATTCTCACCAACTTCTAGTTGACCCCCCCCCCCCCCATTTTTCCAAACTCAACAGGAAATACTGATGCTTGAAGTCTAGAGCTAGCATGAGGAGATATTTGAAGCTTTGTTTGATTATTTGATGTACGAATTCTTGTAGAACAATTGTATGTAATTTATTTAAATCATATAATGAAATTTATTATTCACCATGAGCTACTGAACAATCATCAATACGTGACATCCCGATGTTTCCGCCATCGGTTGGGGTGTTACAGATTGGTATCAGAGCCTTGGTTATAGGGAATTAGGTTATTTGAAAAAAAAAATAATCTAGTCTATAACCATAGGAATATAACCAGTATTTGCTCCTTTTACTTGCTATCCTCTATCTCACTCCTACTTCTTATCCCTACTTCAACCCCTACAAGAAGATTGCTCTCCATCACAAGATCTACTCTTAGACTAATAGGACAATCCTCAGGTTTAGCCTGAACCACCTTGAGATCTCGTCGAAGTTCTAGATTTTAATAACGAACACGTGCAATCTGGAAGGGTGAACGCCCGTATTCTGAGTTTTCTGTCTAGGACTGGCATTGCGCATATATCCCAATCAGACGAGGGACCCAGATGCGTACCTGGGAATTCTCGGGATGAGTGTTCACTTATAGGCTAAAGCATGTCTTCACTATGTTATTAGAATCTAGAAGTTTTGATAAGTCAACGTTTTCGTTTATTCGTTTTAATTAATGAATAAATGATTACACTCACCTTCCTTAAACTAAGCTCAAAAATCTCAAAATTTTACAGCTTAAATCAATCTCATTTCATAACCATCCATGGATTTCACAATCACACTTCACCTTACCATCTTAGCCACTTTTTAAATATTCAACACCCTACCCAAATCATATAATCTCCATACTATAAAATAAACTCTTTATCAACTATCTTCACATTCACTATCTCTCACAACTTTGATTCTGCTTCAAGAATTTTTCATCATCCTCTCAAGAACTAAATTCATATCCTTCACCTTCTCACACATGAGCTAGTTACCCATGATAACCAAACTATTGAACCTTGATTGTGTGTTGCATCAAACATAATCCTTAGTTATACATGAGGATTCGACTATTTGCCTTATTTGAACATTTGAAACTAGAATTCATGGAATATAAACTATTTACTATAGACACACCTAGAGTCATTAACCTTATCTAGGGAAACTCTATTATAACTCGTATGCTATACTTGATACTTGATTGCTTACATGTACATATTATCAATTTGCAATTCATGTGTGTAATAATTGGTACACTTAATCAAACAACTGATAGAGGATGAAGTACTTGCTCAACAGTTAGTAGAGTACAAAATAACCTACTCAACGATTGGTAGAGGTCATCATGCCTGCTCAATAGTCGGTAGAGGCCCTACAACCTGCTCAACGACTGGTAGAGGCTATCATACCTGCTCAACAATCGGTAGAGGTTCCTACTCACTGACTGGTAGAAGTCTTTTTCCTGCTCAACAGTTGGACTCATTTTTGGATACATGGTTAATCATATTATTTTACATGTGTGTCTAGAGTTATAGAAGGACACAAAACCCTAATGTAAAGTAAATTGGTGATTGCGGTCCGGAACGTAATCATGAATTTACAGGTACGTTAAGGTAGTGTGAAATTCTATCAAGGTTTTCGGTAGTTGACCAATTATAAACCTTAGTTATCTGGTAGTTCATTTAGTCTTTCAATAGTCCATCAACTCATTCCTTTTAGGACTCCTAAAACTTAAGATTCTTATTCTCCTTGCTATTTCAGATGAACCTAATTCAACCCTTAAAACTCACACATATCAAAACTCTTACCCAAATTATTCGAAACAGTTTATTCTATTACCTATAAATTTATGTCATGCCTTAACTCGAAACTTCCCAAACCACCTTTGTCCTAATTTCTACCTAATCACCTTCAACCCTGTGTTTTCAATAAACTTCGGGACGAAGTTTCCAAAAGTAGAGGAGACTGTAACATCGAAAAATTTTCCCCAAAATTTTAATACATAAAAAGCCCTTATATATATATATTTTTTTATTACACCTTTATCATTAATATTATACAAATGTGCCTAAGTCTTTATTTATCCTAACTCACAACTTATATACATACATAAATGTATATAAATAATAATAATAATAATAATAATAATAATAATAATAATAATAATAATAATAATAATAATATGATTCTAAATTCTTTTTTTTTTCACATACAAGAATTTTTTTTTAAATAAAGCCTTAAGTCAAATAGTCAAAGTTCTAGTCAAAGTCTTAGTCAAACAGTCAAAGTCTTAGTCAAATAGTCAATTCATCATAAAACCTTACTTTATGGTGTTGACCAATTTTAATGGCTAATTGAATCCAAAGTTAGTATAAAAACCCACCTATGACCCATTATACTTTGCACCTCTAAATCGATTGTTTCAATCCGATTAAACTTTCCCTCATACCTTTCTTCTATAGTCTATTACTTCTACAATTGAAGCTTTGATTATAAGCTCTTGTAATTGGCAACTTTGGGGCTACACATATTCTATTTCTCGAGACTTAATACTTTGCTAAGGTGAGTTTACGTAACCATGTTTATGCAATTCTTCATACTTGCAACATTATACTTAAGCAATTCTACATACATGTCTAGTTGTAAACTTTAATGCCTCATGAATTAGACAACAACAGTTTCAACAAGTTTCAACGAGTTTCAACATTACATAATCATTAGCTATGGCCAAGCCGGCGATACTCAATAATAGATCTATTGGATTGACAATCCCACCCGGATACGTGTACCTCCTACATAGGTAGCGTGGGTGATTGTTATCGTTCCAACATATTATTAAGGTGAACCGTGGATGACGGGATGGACCTAAACTAGTCAAAGGTTTGATTATGTCGATTCAACATATCATGTTTATTCATGTAGACTTAAACTTACGATAGACATATGAATTGCTAAACTTTTATACTAAAACTATTTGCTTGACATGGCTTACGTATTCTCACCAACTTCTAGTTGACCCCCCCCCCCATTTTTCCAAACTCAACAGGAAATACTGATGCTTGAAGTCTAGAGCTAGCATGAGGAGATATTTGAAGCTTTGTTTGATTATTTGATGTACGAATTCTTGTAGAACAATTGTATGTAATTTATTTAAATCATATAATGAAATTTATGATTCACCATGAGCTACTGAACAATCATCAATACGTGACATCCCGATGTTTCCGCCATCGGTTGGGGTGTTACAAGCATAATGCAAACACAAGAGCTAGAGATCGAAGTAGTTGGATATCTAATTGTTGAATTGTAATTCTCATTCGTTGACAAGGCATAATACATTGTACATATATAGGGAGTAACCACCTCTCCTATTTTTGGGAGAATACAATTATCAATAAATACAATTATAAATTGTTCTATTTACCTAATTTACAATTATTCTATTACTCCCCCGCAATCGAAGCGTAGGGAGGTCTTATGCTGAGACTGGACCTGAAATCATCGAACAGGATACGTGGAAGTCCTTTAGTGAAGATGTCGGCAATTTGATGTCGAGAGGATACATGGAGAATTTTGACATTGCCGCGTTGGACGTGCTCGCGAACAAAGTGGATATCAAGCTCAATGTGTTTTGTGCGTTGATGTTGCACCGGGTTGCCTGATAGGTAGATGGCACTGACGTTTTGTCAGACTTGCTTTGATGAAAGCCCTGCAAAGAAACAAAGTCAGTGAACCGTTGATACCAGGCTCGTGGTGCTTGCTTGAGGCCATACAACGATTTCTTTAGTCTGCAAACATGATCAGGAAAGTGTTTGTCCCGAAACCCCATGGGTTGATACATGTAAACTGTTTCTTCCAGATTTCCATGAAGAAAAGCGTTAGTGACGTCAAGTTGATGAATCTGCCAAGATTTTGCTAAAGCAAGAGATAAAACCAATCTGATAGTTGCCGGTTTGACAACCGGACTAAACGTCTCCCCACAATCAATACCTGTTTGTTGTTTTCTTCCATCACAAACAAGCCTAGCTTTGTATCGCTCCAAACTGCCATCAGATCTAAATTTATGTTTAAACAACCACATACACCGAATAATATTCATGTCCGGGAGCCGAGGCACCAACTCCCAGGTCTTATTTTTAATAAGTGCACTAAATTCGTTGGACATGGCATTGTACCACTCAGGAGTGGCTAAGGCAACCTGGGGGTTTTTAGGTATAGGGACGATAGATGTGGTGTGTAGGTTGAATTGGTGTTTGGGTTTGGATATACCGCTCATGGAGCGTGTGTGTATGGTACGGGCGGGTTGTGACGGGTGAGGGGGTGGTTGTATGTTGGGCTGAGTTGGAGCTGGGCCGTCGGAAGGAATGGTTACAGGTGGTGGGCTTGAGGACTGACCGGTAGTGGACGACCCAAGTGGCTGTGTTGATGGGCCTGGTTGGTCGGGTAAAGGGACGGTAGGAGGAGTGAATGTGGGAGATGGGCTTGTTTGTTGGGAAGGAATTGGGCCAGGAGATGGGAGCGTGGTGGAGTGTTGGCTTTGGACAAGTGGGTTGGACAAGGGAGCTGGGCTGTGGGCTAAGTTATTTTGTGTAGGAGAGTGAATTGGGGTGGCAGATTGATTTGTTTGGGATGTGATGTGATTCCAAATGGAGGGGTGAATTGTTGGGTTTAAAAATTCATAGGATGGGGGTTTAGTGGGAGATTGGATGGTATATGGGAAAATGGACTCTTCAAAGTGAACATGACGGGAGATTATTATTTGACGGGTGGACAAGTCTAGGCATTTGTAGCCCCGGTGGTTGGGTGGGTACCCTAGAAACACGCATGGTTGGGAGCGAAAATTGAGTTTATCTATGGTGGTGGGGGGTGAGATGGGGTAGCAAAGGCAACCAAAAACACGAAGGTGTTCGTATTCGGGAATGCATTTGTAAAGTAGTGATGTGGGTGAGCGAAAGTTATGGGTTTTGGTAGGTAGTATGTTTAGGAGGTATGTTGCGGTTTCTAGAGCATGATGCCATAGATTGGGAGGTAAAGAGGCTTGAGCTAACAAGGTGCGAATCATGTTGTTCACGGTACGAATTTTGCGTTCCGCCTTCCCATTTTGAGAGGATGTGTACGGACAAGAGAAACGAAAATGCATACCGTTTTGGTTGCAAAAGTTAAAAAATTGTTGGTTTGCATATTCTTTCCCATTATCGCACTGAAACTGTTTAATATTTTGTTCAAATTGGGTGCGAATACGAGTATAAATTTGGGAAAACACATTAAACACCTGTGATTTGTTAGCTAAGGGGAATGTCCACAAGAAATCTGTAAAGTCATCCAAAAAGAGGATGTAATAACGGTGACCCCCGGTACTAAGTATCGGAGATGTCCAAAGGTCACTGTGAACAATGTCAAAAGGTAAACGAGTAGAATTTTGAGAATCATAAAATGGTAAGCGTACACTTTTACCAAAAAAACAAGGTTCACAATGAGTTTTATGAAATTTCCCATAATCAATAAAAGATGACAATTTTAAAGAATGCAATAAAGTGTTGCTGGGGTGACCCAAGCGTTGATGCCAGCGATCTTGAGTAACAACAGCAAAAGCAGAGTGGTGGTGTTGTTGGAGAGGGATAGGCTATGTGAGCGGGTAGAGATCCCCAGAGCTATTGCATCGGAGGATAGGTGCTCGAGTTTTGAGGTCCTTCACAAGAAAACCAAATGGGTCAAATTCAATGGACAGTAAGTTATCAGTGGTCAGATGACGGACAGAAATAAGGTTTTTAATAATTTTAGGTGCAAATAGGACATTGTTTAATTTTAATGGTGGAAAGGGAGGGGGTAAGGTTTGATTGCCTGTCGCCACAACCGGGATACTCATGCCATTACCAACAATAATATTCATATTAGTACATTTATTAAAATTAGACGGGGAATAGATACCTTGCTCGTTGGCGGAGTGAGAAGAAGCCCCGATGTCCATAACTCCATGATCTGGTGGGTTTAGAGACATGGAATAAAGAGCCTGCTCAATATCAGTCGGGGCATAGCCAGTGTGATACGCCTGGTCGGGCCGGGGTCCAAGAATTCCTTGACCAGTGGGCTGTTTAGAGGGATAGGGACAAGGTGGGTTATTAGATGTTGAAGACTGATTCTGCGTGGGCTGCTGAAGCAGGCCGGCCCACTGGGCTTGGGTCCAATTTGTGGGGAACACTATGTATGGGTGGGTTTGTTGCTGCTGTGCGTTTGAAGAAGAAGACCCACGTCCACGGTACCCTGTTGAGCGGCCACGACCACGGCCGCGTCCCCGGTTTCTTCCACGACCACGATCAGGAGAGTAGTAAGGTTGCGGAGCGGTAGACGAATTTGTAGCGGCCAGCGCCGTGGCAGATTGTTGAGCGGCCCGAGTAGTTTGGCGTTTCTTCTTTTGTTCCTCCATGTTGAGACGGGATCGGACCTCGTTGAAATCAGGAAGGGGGTCACGATTTTGTAGCACGGTGGAAATGCTATCGTATTGCTCGGGGAGTCCGGTTAGGATTTTGGTGACAAGAAGACGATTATCCACCGGTGAACCAAGACTGCCGAGTTGTGTAGCAAGGTCTTTGGCTCGTTGACAATAATCCGCCATGGATGCAAAATTGTCCAAGGAGAGGGTAGCAAACTCTTGGCCAAGGAAAATGGCCCGAGTGGTTTGGTTATCATTGAATTCTTCGTGGATGGCTTGCCACGCGTCGTGTGCGGATTGTCCGGGTTTTAGGATAGCATGGAGGAGTGGCTGAGAGATTGTTGCATAGATCCATTGCAACACGAGGGCGTCAAGGCGACGCCAAAGTGTTTCAGCGGCTGTTGCAGCGTCAAGTTGGGCTGCATCGGATGAGGTAGGAGCCGGAGGAAGGTGAGGGGAGAGGTGTTATTGGACTTCAAATGCTTGACAATGGACCATGAAGAGGGTGGACCATGTGTTGTAGTGAGGGGAGTCTTTTTCGAGAACAAGAGGTGTCACACCCTCAAAATCCACTTGCGGAGTTTTACCGCGAGGCGCATGACAAACCAGGATCCAAACCAACGATCACAATAAACAAGTCTAAAATGAACATAATGCAATTTCAAACAATGTTTAAAATTCCCGTTTACAGCAGAAGCTTATTCAAAACAATATTCAATAGTAATCCAATGTTCAACGTTTGTAAAACCATGCAACCCTAACTAGACTCCGTGCAGACGCGTGCGCCCTAGTCCAGTCGTGCTACCTTAGCGACCTGAGAAAACATGTAAGAGAATACGTCAGCACAAAAATGCTGGTGAGTTTACAGGTTTTGTAATCCAAGTACCAAGTCAACCTGTCCATACTATAACAAATCGAAAACCAGTGTACGCTAGCTAGGCGTATGTTTTGTTACTACCACGATTGGAAAACCATTACTAACTCGTAAACCAAATGTGTGCCCGATGTAGTAAACCTGTTGTTCCTGTTGTTCCCGTTTGAGACAATATGCACCCGCCGACCCTCCAAGTCGACGAGCGGGGTTGGTCACTCCCAATAGCGCTATTCACATTTCCCCGTTGTGCAAACCCGCACATTCATGGTCCCCCCCGGGACTTCCAAAGATCGTGTAGTACACAATAGAAACCCATAGTATGACAGTAGTTACCAAATAATCGTTTTAACACATGTTTTCTCCCCCGAAAATGTGAAACCAGTTTAAAAGAGGGGCCGTAAACTCACCTTAAGTTGCGTTACTTCGTAATACGAATAACTCAGCAGCTATGCTAGTCCCGTAAAGCGGCGACCTAACATATGACAGTTACAAGCACTTAGACTAATAACCCGCAGGTTAGTTAGTCCCTAGATGTCCAGACCATAACCAAGTTCGTTTGAAAACACCGTGACTGTTTAACTGACCCAAAGTACAAGACTCGACATCCCATTGGTGACCCGAGACTCCCCGTGTTATGTTTACGCTCTCAAACATACAATCATGCAATCACACTTAACATACGTTAACGCACAACAAGTTATAGCACATAGCTCACGTATCACATAATTACATCCAAACATATGTTACCAAGTTATTAGATATGTTACGGGGTTCCTAGCATGTTCCTACAGGTCAAATCGGGTCTCGGAATGCTAATTTACACTTACAGCAGCAGTACACGCGATTAGGAAAAGTCAACTAGCATTTAGGTTGGTCAACTGGCATTTAGGAAGGCTAATCGCCTCTATTATAGGCGATTAGGGCTATACCACATGTAATTACTAGCAATTAGGGCTATACCACATGTAATTACTAGCAATTAGGTCATAAGACATGTATCTACTAGCAATTAGCCCCTACTCGCATGAAACATAGGCGATTAGCCTCCTAATCGCCCCTAACATAGGCGATTAGGGTTGCTAATCGCCAGTAACCCAGCTGTTCCGGTTTTTCGCGCGTTTAACGCTCCAAATCAGATCCAGAATGTGTGTAACCATCCAATATCATCCCAACAACTATTCTAAACATGTTTAAACTAAAATCCTTCGTTTTGCCTCGTATTATCAGCCCTGCATGCACCCATGTAGTCCAAACACCATACACATAGCACGAATCATCACCTTAACATGCACAACTATAACCCTAATGAACAATTACTCAGATTTTATTATCATGACATCAATATTATTCTGAAACTAACTTAATAACATGTTAATCACTCATCTTGAATCATAAAAACCCTAGATATTAATCATAAACACACATAACACATGTATGATTGTTAGAATCTGATTAACAACACTTATTAACGATTTTCAGAAAGCTTTTTCGTTTTAGAACAGGTCTGGACCATTAGGGATTGAATAAAAACGTTTATAAAGATTGCATGGATGGAAACCAAACCTTAGATTTGTGAAAGAATGATGAATTAAGCTTGAAACCTTGTGTTTTGATCAAAAATCGCGTTCCAGAGGTTGTGTGTGTGTTGGGGCGGGTTATGGGACGACTAGGGTTTGTATTATGAAGTTTAGGAGGTCAAGCATTGTATTTATAGTCGTTTTTAGTCGTCCAGCCCGTAACTAGCGATTGTGCAGACTTACACGCGATTAGGGATCCTAATCGCATGTAACTTCATGCATTTGGGCCTAATCGCCACTTAGGTCATGCATTTAGCTCCCCAATCGCCCCAAATGAAGCCTACTCGCCTCCCCTATAGGCGATTGGGCTTCCCTAATCGCCTATAGGGGCTGGTTCCGTGTGTTTTGCGCGTTAAACCCCGTTTTAACATATGTTAACACATATTCACATACCGACAAGTCACATAATGATTGTAAACACATAACACTTGCAAATACACATATTCACACTCGTTCACCATTTCCCGGGACTCGAGACTTGTATGTTCCGTATGACCTGACGATCCTACAAATCGTCATCATTTGTACACTTGGTTAAGGACTGACATCTAACGAACCTCTAGACCAACATCCAATGATCTTCTAGACTAAACCGATAGTTCCCGAACCATAACCCGACTTAACTAACCCAGTTAAGTGCAATATACGCGTGACTCGCTAAGGTAGACTTTCATCTAGACAACGTTGTTAACCAGAATTTGCCGGGTGTCACAAGAGGGATGTGGGTTTTTATGTTCGACACGGTGAGTGCGGGATGAATTTTCTGGTCCATGGCTGTGAGGGAAAGGCAGAGGATATGTAGCAGAAGGGTGGTGGGGAAGTAATCGGAAAGAAGAAACAGTGAGAGGTGGTTAAAAAGTCAGCGGCGGTCAGAAGAAGAAGACGGCAGCCGTGACTGATGTAGGGCACAGGATCAGAAAAAGTAGTCTGATACCATGTTGAATTGTAATTCTCATTCATTGACAAGGCATAATACATTGTACATATATAGGGAGTAACCACCTAGAATACAATTATCAATAAATACAATTATAAATTGTTCTATTTACCTAATTTACAATTATTCTATTACTAACTAGGATTTATCCCTGCGCGCTTTGCGGCGCGCTAAATGGTAGGATAATATATGTTCGTTTCGTATTGTACTAACACATGCTATAGCAAACAAAAGAGGCAAACTTGTAACAAAACATCAATTAAAGTGCATACTTAAAAAAAAGCAAGCACATTTAGCCCTTGACAGTTGTAACGGCTTTTATAACATATGTGTAGAGATATAAAAACAAAACTTCAATTTTGTCTAAAAAAACACCTCGCCATACATGATCTTGGATCTAGAACCATCGTGGTTTCAATTTTAATTCCCAGGACTAGGAACTCTGTTGTTATTGCACTTCCTTTGATTCCACAACCAGTCTTACCTAATTTCCATCGATGAAACAGAAAATTGAGTCAATTGCTTCAATTTATAAAGTCCTTTTGTTATTATGTAGTTTTATAATATATCAATGGTTCAAGCTTATAACTATTAGGTAGCATGACTTGTATAATTGTATTTAGTGCTCATATATGAAAAGATCTTCGTAGTACCATAGGTTTAGGTATGCATTAAAATAGAGTAAACTGGAGAAACAACATTGTGACTATATTGTTCTCCCTAAATCAGCAACCCCAAATACATATCCATAAATTATAGGCCAAAAACTTGGAGCAAAACTCATAACTTCAAACTACAACTGATATCAGAGGCACATCATAACTTGTATCGTACAACTATATGAACTTTCAAACATCTTCTCTAACACCAAAATTTACCAGAATGACCAACCTAAATCCGTAAATGAATCGCCGTTGACTAACCCACACATGTACTTTCTAAATTTGATCAAAACGAAATAAAACGTATACCATCAATCACATGTAAACTGCAACTCGAGTAATATTATTCACAATAACAAAGACATTTCTTTTTCAATACCTACAAATGGGACTGAAAATAAGAATCTAACCTTTCCTTCTCAAGATTTATGCATTTGTGTTTTTCCACCTCATATAACCAAATATAGTTCCCTGCCATTTTCCGCATCATCTTAGAGGTGTATAGAGTTAGAAACACATGACAATAAACCTTACCTGGCCATTCTTCTGATGAATTTACTTCAATTGCTTTGAAAATTTTAAAGATGTACCTGTTAACGTGACATCATATTCCCACATTGCTTCCATCAAAATACCTCATGCTTCAGCGAACAACTTCCTCCAGCAAATAACTTCCGAGCCTCTGCTTTTTGATCTTACAGAAGCTTCTTTTTTCGGCTTCCTCTTCTCGTATATGATGATGGTATTAGAAGGTATGAATAAATACTTACTGAAGAGTAGAAAGAATTCCACATAGGTTCTTAGAGAGTGATCAGACTGGCTACCCTCCGACACTTGAACTGCCATAAATCCAAGTTATTGTTTTACATAAGTTAACGTTAATAAATTGAAATATCAATAATCAACTAAACTATTATATGCCATGATTTTCAATTCTATTGGATAACCCTTTCTTCTGTATCTAAATCCAAGGTTGGATAGGCCTTAAATACAATAACTAAAGCACTACCAACAAAATAAAATGAGAACTTCTTAAAATTCCAACATAGAAACACAATCAGGAAGAAGCCTAGCATATACCTTGCCTCACCTGAAAAAAAAATAACCCTCGTCTGCCTCCCGCTGTCAAGTATGTTTGACTTTCTTTGCCTGCAATCCAAGTATCCCAAAGATGGTACACAACAGCCCTAAGATTAACATTAACATGTTATTATCAGGTTAATTATCTAAACAAATAAATATCTTGTTGTTGTATATCTAACAATTTGTTACATGCTATATTGGTCGTCTTTGGTTACCTTAAATCACAAACGGGTTGAATGGCTTGGAAGTGTGTGTGCATGTGTGTGAATACAACCTGATAGTTCCCTTGCAGCTAAAAGAATGCGATAGCACACCTTTTCGGACATTAGGATTTGAAAGCAGTCAGGCAGGCAACTGTATATACATTGTGAGCCTAACTGGAAACCCCACTTGAAATTGGAAAAACTAAGTCAAACACAATCAAAGAAAACCAATTATAATATATGCGAACCCAACTGTCGGTTTCTTCATTGCCTTAAAATAATTTGCAGCAAGTGAGGGATTTAAATCAATAATCTTGGAAATTCAAAATACAATATGTTTCTAATCACATATAAACACAGAAGCCAACTGATGCAACCTAATTATTATACCTCGACGATTTCATAATCGGCCTCTCGCTTCGCTTCTTGTTGTTACCTTAGGAGGCGATCCTAACCAATTCAAATCAGCATTGTAATCACCATTGTCAACAACGCTTACTTCTCGAATTTCACCTGTACCTTATCAACCTATTTAATTAGACATCATACATGTTTAAAACAACAAACCTTCTCACCTATTTTCAAAAGTATAACAAAAACGTTATGTTAATATCAAACAAATGAAGATAAACTTGAAATAATTACCTAAACAAATAAGAAATGGTATACAATATTTGCCAGCAAAAAAAAAAAAAGCGATGGAACAAAAGTGTAATCGAGGCATCACTAAAAGGATACACCAAATCAAAATTCGTAATGGATTTACAGAAATCAAGAAGAAACCAAAGATGGATTTTTAGAATTGTTGATTACATGTAACAACCTTTGTTCTCAACTGTTCCAAGATCACCTACAACAACATAAACAACAAACAATTGAACATTCATTCAAACACCAAATAAAAACTATCAGCAATTTACATATGCGAAGGAAAACCAAAGATGGGTTTCTTGATTACATATGCAAACACCAAACCAAAACTTTTTTCAATTTACAGAAATTAAAAAGAAAGCAAACCATAAGCAGATGGCCTATTCAACCGACGAAATCAGGGCTTCAGTGGTGATCAGTACTACCGACAGAGAAGGTGGCCGGAAGCCACGTAAGCAACGACCATCGGCACCATACACAATACACCTAGAGTGGCACCACCATCCACCCACGCGAAAACACCATTTGGAGCCTGTGAAGGAGGCGGCGGGCCACCAAAGGAAAGAAGAAGGCAAAATAAAACGCGTATCCAGCTCCTACAACCCTAAGGACTAAAATGAGTGTCTAACTCTGCCTCCACCTAAAGCGCACAGGAAAATTACACCATTCGGAGGAACTGGTGTAGGCCGCAACCATGGCGGAGGTGGCTGAGCACCAACCGGTCTCTCTCTTTACCAGGTATGGATGAGTGGTTTTGTGAAGTAGAAAAGAAGAAAGCTGGTTCAGGCTTATTTGAAGTGGAGGAGAAAAAGACACGTAACCCTAGAACTAAACACGTTTACTCTGCCGCTACTGTTATCCAATAAACATACACTTACGTGTCTAAACAGATGACAATGCAAATTACCAAAATTAACCCTAGGAAAAAAAATGAAAGCCAAAAGCACTCCAGCTGGAGTCGAACGTGAGACGTGACGGACAATAAGCAACAACCAAACCACCAAAGCAGCAGACCATATTGGAATTTATTTCAACACGCATATTTTTATAAGCTAATATCAAATAAGCAAAAATACAATCTTGCCACCAAATTACTGTTCAAATGGGAAGAGTTATTATAATAGTATAATGTATGATATGACAAAGACATAGTAGATATTAAGATATGTTTCCTTGTAATGAGAATGTGTGTCATTCCGAAGATAAATCAATATAACAGATTTATGTTGAGATATCTATTGAATATTAGAGCATGTTTGGCTCTCCTTATTTCCACCTCCTTATAACTTATAACTTTTTCAAAAAATTAATAAGTTAAAAAAAGTGTTTGGCAAAAGGAAAATGACTTTTTGTTTGTCTATGATAAATTGTTTTGGAAAAGTAAGGGATGAGTGACTTTTTAAACCTTCTTATAAGTTATTGATGCTTATTTACCTACATGTCATTCTTATATCCTTATATATACCCTCTTTATACCCTTTTTGGTCATTTTACCTAAATAAGTTAAACCAAACACTTTTTTACAAAATAACTTATCAACTTATTGTTTTTCCCCACCACATAATAAGCTAATCCAAACACTTTTCTAAAAACTCATTTTTAAAAAGTCATAAGTTAATAAGTCACTTTTTACTAAATCCTATATAAAAGGGGAAAAGTAGAAGAGAAAACAAACAATGGCATATCATATGTAGTTTTTTCCATTGCAAGCCATACATTTGTATGTCTAAATTAAAATGAAAATAAGAAGAAAAAAAAAAAGGAAGAAAGAAGAAGAAGCAACACGTTACAATATAAATGATGTGGGGATGTTTAAGTAGCTTATGTTACTATTCTAAAGGTTGACATGTTTAATATCTATACTTCAACTGGACCTATGTGTTCTTGAGGAAGGTTTAAGTATTATGTTTCTTAAAAATATAAACCCACTGAAGTTGTTCTAGTTTCTAGTTAAATAAATAGCATATGTATTACTTAAAAATTATTCGCACAAGGAGACACACTATCAAGGTGGCGAGAACGATAAAACAGAAGAAGTTGTCATTGAATTTTTAGATGCATTAACTAAAAAAAATATTAAATTCTTTTGATAAATCAACTAAATTATATTAAAAGTTTTGAATAATATAAAAAGTGTTCGTGCATCATTTTTAAAATCAACGTGGGCTGGATTTATAAGATTATAAAGTATCAGAGAATATATTAGATTCTTAAGAGCAAGAAGAAGGCATCCAATGAAGCCCAAGTAACAATGTAACTTCCTCATTGTAGTTTTAATACTATCTTATGAAGAAAAAAAAAAAGTTACACAAATACTGGTCCATTTGTAATTTGTAAAGTGATTTTTCTCTACGAAATGACCAAGTGTATAGATACTACAAGAACAACCTTACTCAGTAAATCTCACACTTAACAAAGCTATGAAATAACCAAGTGTATAGGATGCATATGTTAATTTAAAGGTGATTTTAGACGTCATGTTTTAATAGTTTGGACTCCCATTGTAATCTCATAGTTTGTTCATTTAGCAGTTTTGACAATTTAAATGCACAGGTGTAAATGTGTTTTAACTAGCTCAAGTCTTGAAGAAACACCAATTCAAACTAATACTCGTGTATAAAGGGAAATGAAGAGATTTTAATAATGCTTGCGTGACAATTACGAGTATTAAATGGACAAATATTTCAACCAATCTTTCTTACAAAACTTAGAGTGAATTTGTGTGTGTATTTGAGTGTGAAAATTGTTGACCCCTTCTCTATAAGAAGAGAGGGTATTTATAGTGTGTGGTACGAGCCCATGAATTGATGGAGATTGACAGCTCATTCGCACGGGTCTCACAGGTGAGACCGTCGGGAGAATTTGCATTGTTCTACTCTGATTGGCTGAATGTCTTTTTCACTCCCCCTTTCTGTCCTTGCTGATAGCAAGAGATCGTGGAGTAGGGAATACTGGCCTCTGATTGGCCGAACGCCCCTTTCATTCTCTCTCTGCAAGTATCATGTATTAAGTTTCGCGCGGGCCCCACAGAAGCTTCTATTGATTATTCCTTAATTGCTGATGTATGGGTGTGGCCTCGTGTGAGGTAATTGCGCACGCATACACGCATCCTAACACATATCTCTTCAAGTCTTTAAAAAAATATATATATCATTATACTTGCGTAGTTTGTTCATGTTGGACAATGACGTGTCTAGTATACGAGACAAATCACCTAAAGTTTTTTTAACTAAATATCTACCTTCAAGCTAAAGTTAGTTTAATCATTATACGAGCTACTGAGCTAGTGAGCTCCACCCAATCAACTCAAGTTTTTAAATAGCTAAATTATACGATGAATAAGTAGTGACTTGCAATCTAGTTACTAAAGGATCTTTGACCTAGTGATGACAAGGTGATGAAGTGTAATGTGTATTTAAAATTGGTTTAAAGGGTATGAGAGTTCCCCTTTCTATAAAAAAGAATCTTACAATCTAGTTGATGTTAAATCGGTGAAATATGAAGTCATTACCGAAAAAAAAAACACAATATCAAACTATTATATCAAACTCACATGACACATTGTATATGAACTGTTTCCGAGACCATGAACTGGATTCTTTGCCGACACATAGGAAAAAGAATAATCTATACTATACTAGTGGGAAACCCGCGCGTTGCAGCGGGACCATTAAACCGAACAAAAAAATAGACGAAAAGTCAACCATCGAGTTTGGTGGTCCCGTGGTAAAGCAAAGCCTTTTAAAAGACTCAAATGTGAGGTCTCGGGTTCAAATATCAAATTCACCGTTGAAAAAAATAGTTATATAAATATAATTATTTTTATTTTTATTTAACATAAGAAATATTTGATTACATGGTATTTATCTATCTAATTATATATACGCACACATCAATAATCAACAATACATACATACATACAAGAGTATTATATATGTAATGATTAAAAGGACAAGCTAGTGAGTTTTAAATTGTGGTTTAATGAAATTTATGAATGGGGTTGCATGTGGGAGAATAAAAAGTGTGTAGTACACATATACAATGGGCATTACATATTGTACATAAGGGCATAAATGGAAAAAAATGACCAAAGATTACACTTTTGTAAAGAATAAAAAGTGTGTACTACACATATACAATGGGTATTACATATTGTACATAAGGGCATAAATGGAAAAAAATGACCAAAGATTACACTTTTGTAAAGAGTCTCTTGATATGCCATCTTAAAATGTTTGTGAAATTACCTTCTTGTCCGTCTAGGATGCATTATATAATAGTATCTATACTATATTATAAAGCATGAGGGAGGGATTCCATCAAAATTTAAGAAATTACAACATATAATGCATATGGTACAATACCCGTAATGAAGGTAGTAAAGGATAAAATAGTAATTTAACTAAGTATTATTAAATTGATCTAATTATCAACTTAATTTTAAGGTGCTTAACACATAAAACCACCAAAGCACACCAAATGTCTTATTTCAATCAATATGCCATAAATCTAATTGATTGAAATTGAAGCTCCTATCATTACTATATTAGTAAATGAAATTCACCATTTCACTTAACATCAACTCTTTCATATGTTGTTGTGCAAGTTAGAAGTGGAAAGGAGCCGATCAGGTTATAAGTGTTATTCTTGCATCTTCATTTTAGGTGAGTTTTGAAAAGAATTCTTATGTTGGTTTAACTTATTTTGATTGTTAGATTGAGTGGTTTGATTAGGGTTTTAAATGTTGGTTTTATTCAAGCGATTATGAGTTGATTATATTTTAGCATTTTCTACTTAGTCAATTACGCTATTGCCAGGTAATTTTAAATTGATGGACTGAATGTATTTTTCTCTATATTCATCAAGTGCTTTTGAAATTCTAAGTCTTGGTTTCTTTTCAATAATCTTTTAGTAAATAATCATTCTCGTAGTTACAAAATTTTTAAATTGATAGACTGAATGTATTTTTCTCTATATTCATCAAGTGCTTTTGAAATTCTAAGTCTTGGTTTCTTTTCAATAATCTTTTAGTAAATAATCATTCTCGTAGTTACAAAAATTTTATATATGGGAGTTCAGTTTTTGTAAGTTATATCAAGTACGTCCTATTACTTTCATTTTATTTGCGGTCATTAGGCACTGTACTCATTGTTTTTATCATGAAATTCAAAATATGGCTTATTGTTGATATTTTTTACACATATTTTGAAGTTATATTCATAGTACTTTTCTCCTTTTTATTGTTCTCTGCAGTTCCATAATTTTGGCTTTTTATTATTCAAAACTAATTCGCTACACATTTAACCCGAATTAGTTGCATGACATTGATACATGATTTACAAGTATGAATATGTGCATATATCTTATCCACATAAAAAGAAGCGTAACTACAAGCACAAGCCTTGAAAATTGTTCTAGCTGGAACAAAATCACAACTTCTTTTACGATAAATAATAGGCTGACTAACTAATCATAGTATTTCGATAAACATCATCAACAAAGAACGATTGCTTTCCTTTTATATTATCACATTGAATGGTAGATATGGTATACTTTGTAAAGAACAAGATCTTTCTCTTTTTCTGTTTTGTAGCTATATATGTACAATGAAAATATGGCACAATTTGTAGTAGACTATTGTATTGGTAAACTAAATGGTTCAACGTTATTCCTTTGATGCAACTTGACTCTTGTCTTACTATAAAATAACAATATTAATTTTAAAAGAGGCACGACTGCATCAAAACGTAGAGTTATAGCTCAAGTTCAAACTGAATCATCCTATGCATCCCTCAATCACCAACCTAAATGTTGTATTTTCCGCTGCATCGCGCGGGCACCCCACTAGTAGATTATAAAGCATGAAGGATGGATACCCGCAAAATTTAAGTAATTACTATATTTTATGCTTATGACACAAAAATCTAATGAAGTTAGTAAGGGTCAAAATAGTCTTTCAACACATTAATATCTACAACTTTTGGTTAGTTAGGTCTAAGTTATATAATCTCAAATACTTAAGGGGGCAAAATGAAAAATGTTAAATTAATTCCCCTCTTGTAAACCAAAGGTACAAACGGATGTAAAGTTACCTATTAAAAACATGCAATCATAAACCGACAATATTTATTTCTCTATTATTATTATTATTATTATTATTATTATTATTATTATTATTATTATTATTATTATCTATCGTACCTTATTAAGAGCCAAAGATGGCCTTTAAGGTAATTTCATCTATTTTTTAAGATGACATATCAAAAGTTTGTTGCTTTACACACCAAATATCATGAAAAACTTTCTATTACTACCCTTATTGTTGCAAGACATACTTGTACATTTTTATACTAACCCACAATCATAATTTCACATTAATGGGCATGGCTATTGATGTTCTCCAATGAATATTATTCCATCAGTTTCAAATAGCATCAGTTTATATTACCCAATTTCCACAGAAGAATTGAACTGAATTGTCACCAATTTAATCCTATTGAATTTAATCCCCTCCAATAATATGATGAGTCCACCCCTTTATGAACCTCCAATCGAGAGCATAATGCTTATGCTTTTTGAAAATGGTGATCGTGGTTGTGGGTGTTACAATAACGACGGCGATGAAGAGTGGTTATGGGGATGACATGTGGTGCTCGGTGGCAGAAGCAAACATCGGCAACGCAGACGGTCGGAACATACGACGGCGATGAAGAGTTTATAGGGTTCTTGAAACTATTCCGGCTAACACACTTCGAGATGCATGCTCTGTTTTTTACGAATCTGTAACGACCTCAGTTATTCCATTTGACTCTTATACCTTTCCCGCAAAATCAATGAACGGCGTACTAACGTCTTATTCGTTATCTTTGATTGGTGTAACCAGGTCGCAATCGACCCTCTTTTTTTTTTTTTTTTGTTAACCACATGGACATCATGCATGCATACATACATACATACATGCATACATACATACATTCATACATACGTGCTTTTTTAGGGATGTCCGCTTATGCATATTTGATCTTCAATCATATATATCCTTCTTAGTTTGTAATTTTTTACATTTTCAAACCTTTGTTACGGTTAGCTCACAAGGATTATGCATATATTTAAGTTTTTTTTTCTGTTAAAATATCTTTTGTTTTTTTAATGCAAATCAACATGTTATGCATGATTTGAGGTAACCATTGTTTATGTTGGCATCATGACTCAGGTACCCCTGCAAGTGACCAAAGTTCTCTTTTTATTTGAATGAGGCATGCTCACAAATCACAATATGAATTAATTGATCACAGTGTGAGTTAATTGATTATCTTTGAGGTAAGCTCTTTATTTACAGAAATTGATATTATTATACCATTCATCGATGAAGCTCATCTTCTTGCAGAATTGACACAAGTAGAACTTACATTAACAGTATGAGGAGTCTTATCTACATATTTAATCGTTTTCTATGATCCTAAAATGGTTTTATTATCTCTTGGTTGCTTTATTTTTTCTACGAGAGGAAGATGCTTGGAGAAATAGCACCATATTTGACAAGCTTTATGTGGCATTATCACACACATTATATCCCTGTGTATATTCTCTTTAAATGACATTGCAAACAATTGTCTGCCAAGTAATGAGATGAAGTAAAGAACAAATTTAACAACTTGCATAGTTTGTGTTGTAATGTGTAATTCTTGGTTTAGTATTCGGAAACCTTAACTTACGCATACATCGTGTTCCCGCCTCAAAGCGCGGACACCGTACTAGATGGCAGACAAAAAATAAATACATTGTTGTGGGTGTGTCATGTGGCATTATATGGTTGGTCAAAAATGAAATTAAAGAAATACATGAGTAAAGATGAGTGGGCAAAAGTGTAACTACTCTTTAGATAACCAAAAGTTATGTAGATAATTGTGCAAAAAAATACAAATTTGCCCCCAAGCTCACAAGAACGTCCCGCAGCAACGCGCGGGTTTTCCACTAGTTGAAAATGATACGACTGAAAATAATAATTTGTAAGCAATTATTCAAGAAATAACAATGTGTGGATTAAACTAACTAGGGTGATTAATCAACGCGCGGTGCGCGTTTTGGTTACGTGTTTTCAATGATTATTTTAGATTTTAGATTTAAAATTTCTTGTGATGTATAAAAAAAGTTTAGTTTGGTTATGTTAATGTTTTATTTGTTTACATATTTGCTACAAAATGTTATGAAATAAATTTAATCTAATTGTGGTAACTAATGTTTGTATTATTTATGGTTATGCATGAGTCTATGTTATAAAATTAATGCCTGTACAAAATTATTGGCAAAGAGATTTCATCTAGTGTCTAGTCTTATCTCATTAATTTGAGTTAATTGAGATAGTGAATTATACATTTATGTTTGGTTGGTGCCATACGTTATAAAGCAAGGGGTTTGTAACAGGTATTATCACATTCAAGAAAGCAAAACTTCAAGAAAAATGAGTTCATCTTCTGGTTGTAGTATAAGGGCATCTTCAAGCCTAAAAATCCTGAGGATTGGTACCGATGGAAAGCTTTATTGTGACCATAATATGGTTGCACCTCTTAGACTGGCTGGAGCATGTACCTCTCGGCCCGGGTTTGAGTTTTATGAATGCCCGTTTGCGTTAGTAAGTAATTGTTTGTGTGTTTTTATATTAAATGTGATTCATAGGTTGTTTTGTTTAGTTGATAAAAACCTGTTTTGTATGGCAGAATAGGGGTGATTGTCATCTCTTCATGTGGAAGGAGGATGTTGATAAATATGTATTGAGGGGTGTTGATAAAAAGACATTAGAGGCTGAGATGAAAAAAGTGGAAGAAGAAAAGCGTGTTTTAGAAAAGGAGGTTGCGTGTTTGAAGAGTAAAGTTGAAGTTTACGAAGGGTTGTTGGTGAAGATTTATGTTGTTGTTATGTTCATGGTTGGGTTGTTATGTTTGTTTTTTAGGTATTAAAGTGTATGGAATGATATGTATTTTTGGGGGTTTAGCGTTTAAGAAGGTAGCAATTTTGGGGGAAGCTTGGTATGCATGTTTTGTAAGCTACAAGTTATAAAATCGGTTTTTATGATGATTATGTTTAAGTTGTTAGTGATGTATTCAAATGTATATGTGTATAAGCGTAAATGCAAATTAAATGCGCGAATGTGTTTTTTAGCGATTCTTATTTGATACATAATGTATTTGACTACTTATTTCGTGGTTAGACTTTCATTGGAATATTGTTGTAGCGTTTGTGGATCTTTTCGTCCATCTGTAGTTGGAAGGCGTTGAAGCACAAATGTTTCACATTGCGACAGTAGCAGTGCAGGCTGCGATCAGCAGCACCGCGCACGCTGCGACAGCAGCAGCGCAGGCTGCGATCAGCAGCATTGCGCAGGCTGTGACAACAGCAGTGTTGACATGCGCAGGCTGTGAGCTGCGACAGTGATAAAGGGCCCCCTCCTTATTTGAGTTCGCACCTGAGAATCGTATCATCAAAACGTGTGTGTGTTTAAGTGTCTAGGTGATGATGCACTTAGATGTTTGATTTGGCTACATACTTATGTTTATAGGCGAATATCAGTAGCGGCATGTTACAAACATCTATTTTGCTTATTCGCCTAAATGCCTACAATTGGTTGAAGATCATTTCGACACAACATTGTCAAATTATATTTTCAAATGTTGATAAACTATAAGTCCATCATCACTAACTGATTAGACTTCAGTTTGCAAAAAAGGATAAAAGAATATAAAAAATTGTTTGTCTCGACATTATGTTCGCGTTATGTGTAGAGTTAACCTAATAATTGTCACATGTTGCGTAATGTGTAAACGTAACATATCAGTTCATGTCAAAACAACTACAGATTGTCAACGGGCCAGGTCTGGTGGAAATGTTGCGGGGTATTGGTGAGTCGTTTGGGTTGCAACAGTGTGGATCGTCGATTCATGTTGAAACAATGTGGTTCATTCGTGGGCCTAATCGAGCCGAAACTGTGGCAGGACGGTTTGGTCTGAGCCATTAGGAACAATGTCGTGTTAGATCGGTCCAAGACATTTTTGGTCGACCTCATTCCTAGAACTAACTCGACTCTTCAAAGTCGGCTTAAACCGAGCCTACCCGCCTGCCCAAAACAACCTTGGCCTGTGTAAATGACCTGAAGTAGTCTGCTACCCATAACCGGGTGGAATTGGAATAGTCCAGGTCAATGGCGGTCTGGGACCATGCAAATCGACGACGATTAGGGCTCGGTTAATCATTATTTCAGTCAGTAGCAGCGCAGGTTGCGATCACCAGCACCGCGCACGCTGCGACAGCAGCAGCGCAGGCTGCGATCAGCGGCATCGCGCCCGCTGCTGCGCATGCTGCGATCAGCAGCACCGCGCACGCTGCGACAGCAGCAGCGCAAGCTGCGATCAGCAGCACTGCGCATGCTGACGCTGGCGTGTGCAGGTTGTAAGCTGTGACAGCGGTGGTTAAGATGCTGTGACCACGCTGCGGCTCCCTTTGGCAGCATCCACTAATTCGAAACGCCTAACACATAATGCTACATCACATACTAATATTATCCTAAGATTAAAAAGCATATTAAAGTTCAACTACATAACATCCTAATACAAATACTTAACATCCTAATACCAAAGTTCAAGTACATAACATCCTAATACAAAACAGACGACAACAGAATCGTCAACTGGTTGGTACAGTATTGCCTTCAAGGTTCTGTGTCATTGACAGCCTTTTTGTTTGCAGGTTCTTCGGTAAACGCTGAATATGAAACAATTAATTAGTTTGGTGATGTTAATGTAGGAAATAACAACTATAAGATACCTTCAGTTTCAATTAGTGATCGCTTAGTAGACTTTGCAGATTGAGAACTGATTGGATTGATTGTGGATGCTGCAGTTAATGGCGTTGCAGAAGAGCGCGCATGATATTGCATGGAAGTTCCAGAATGCGGAGTTTTTGGAGCAGGCGTTGTTGGTGTTGGGTTAGATGTTCCTCCAATATCCTGGGCAACAAACCTTGCATTGTTAACAGTACACCGAGCTGTCCCAGTTTTCCTGTCTTTTGTAGCCTGAACTTGCAATTCTAATTCTTTTCCTGTGATATCCTGTAATAACGCTTCTTGGTTCGGTTTTAACATCATCTCTGAACAGGAAATGTTTAGGAGTTGAGCAGCAGTCCTGTCAAAAAATGTTGCTTCGATTGTTTCTGAACCGTCTGATAGTGTCACGCGAAATAGGTAACTGTATGTATAACACAGCCGTATTTAGGACATGTTAAAACTAATGTAAAACCAAACAGTTAACTAAATATGTATATGCAAGCATTGTCATTATTATTGTCCTTATAAATTTGTACTAAACTGTTGTGAACTTGATGACACGAACATCATTGGACATGTAAATGACACAAACATCATTAGTCGTGTAAATTAAATCTAACGGTCTGTTTGTCACGTAATAACTGTTGTCAGCAGTTAACTAATCAGTGGTTCGTTTATGCAGCGAACATAGCAAGAATTGTATTCTTAGTATCAACATTATAAGCTTGTACTTTTTTAGGCGTATAAGTATTTTCTTGTTTTGGTATGCAAACATTAGGTGTAATAAAATAAGATGAAATTGTAAGATTATAAAAGAATAAGTCAAAAGAACTCACAGGTATTTGACAGCCTCGACATCAGCATGTTCCGAGCAAAACCATACTGGGCCGTTTTTCAAAACAGTTTGATTACATAGTGCGCATGCTGTGTAGTACCATGGATTTGCTGTTGTTATATAGTCGATATTGCATTTGATGACAAAATTTTTACCCTGTTAACAAAATATATTTAGTTTTTACAATGTTAAATAGTATTACCTATAAAATGATTTAACTCACAGTCATGAGATTTGTTGGTAAACGTTTAAGGTCGGTTATTGTTATTTGTTGGCCTGCAAATTCTACAATCGGTTGATGTTGAAGACCTTGATTAGCATACCTGGTGAGCATAAATTTTTAAAAGGTTATTTAGCAACATATAATGAACAAATACAATAATGGTTTGTAAGGAATGTGGATTTTGCTTACATATCTAGGAGGATTTGTGTTTCAGGTGTTACGGGATCCCGATATGTATAAGAAGCATTTGTTGTTTGGAACTGTAGTGTCCCTGAAAAAATCAATATATAAGTCAAAGTTGTAGTGAAACACGTTTATGTGGCTAGGCGTTTATTTACTTAGGTGTGTAGACTTATGAATGTCTAAATGGGTATTCAATAATACATGTATTTTTTATCTAGATTGTTTTATAAGTAGGTAAAACAAACTTATAAAATATTGACTAACCAAAGTAATCTTTGGCCTTTAATGCTGTTAACGCCAGAATGACCGGTGGAGATGCGGACTCATATTCATCTCTGTTAAACCTAGTTTTTGATGCTAACATTTCCTCCCAAACTGCAACAGTTACGTCTTGATTCCTAGATATAACAATTTATAAATTAATTAAACTAATGGATAATAAGAATATTTGCAAAAATTGGAAAGATAATACTCTAAAAAATTTGGTAGCAACATACGTGCAATCCCTAAGTGTTAGCACAACATACGGTTGATTTTTAGTGGTTCTTCGATTTGCCATCCCGCGAAAAATCCCTATGTAGTCTGTTTGAAAAACAGTATTAGTTGTATTGAGGTAAATAAATATGTAAAACAAAATTCTAATGTAAACAACACTAATGAAAGCATATAATATTACATACCAACTATGCCTTCATGTGGTGCTGCCATCTGAGCTCTACGACGCGTTGCAATGTCATAGAAATATTTTTGTATGGTGGTAGTATCAGGAATGGGAGTGATGAGAGTAGCTTGTGCCAAAAAGATGGTTCCAGAATGTGTAAGAGTATTAGTGAAGTCATCTGGTTTCACACACGCGTATTTTTTAATACTATAGCATGACCCAACTTTTAGTTTTGGTTCAACAACCTGTTTATTCTTGGATTTTGCCATAGCTTGGATTCCCATTCCCTATTAAATACATATTAAATTATAAAGAGATTTGTTAAACATATATTATAAAATAACATAAATCAGGCTAACCTTTAAATTAACAAACACATGCTAAGTTAAAACTAAATTTGTTAAACATGTATTATAAGATGATAAAATTCAATCTAACCTCTGAATCAACAAACACATAGTGAACTTCGTCATCTCTGAATGCTGGAATCCATTTTCGAATCACCCTTATTTCAATTGGTGTGGTCGCCTGTCTAGGAGCCAATTCAGCTACGCCTTTATACTCCATCGTTGGTAAACTATAAAACACATTAAAACATATATGTTAACGTATTTAACCACATGCATATGATATGAAAGTTAATTTAAAAGACAAAAGAATAATGTTAAGTTATAAACCTGAGACGTGGTTATTTCATTTAGAAAATCTGAATACACAATATTTAAAGTTGTGTTTTCGCCTTGTGTTTGATTTTCAGGTAAGAGTATCTTTAGTGAAGTTGAAGATGTAGCTCTTGAAAAAGCAACATACAATTGACCATGACCAAACACTGGTTGCGGCAAGTAAAGACCTACTCTTTTTAAGGATTGACCTTGGCTTTTATTTATTGTCATGGCATAACAAATTTTGACTGGAAATTGGCGACGTGTGAAAACAAAGGGCAAATCTTTTGTGTTATGCACAAAATTTATTCTCGGAATGTAAACTCTATTTCCTATTGCTGTTCCTGTAATGATTCGTGCTTCTATGACACGTGGAAGTAATTGTGACACTAAAAGTCTAGTTCCGTTGCACAAGCCATTTTTGGGATCCATGTTTCGCATCAACATAATAGGACTATTTAGCTTTAATTTTAAACAATGATTTGGAATACCACTAAAATTCAAAACATTTAGGTATTCAGGTGGGTACATAGCGTCTGTTTCAGCATCATTTTTCGAATGAGGAACCATAGAATCAGTGCTTAGATACGAAACACATTCACCAGGTGCTAACTGTTGAACCATCTCATTTATAACATCTACTGTTTCATTTTTTGGACAGATGATTGCACGTTCAGAAATTTGGTTTGGGGTAGGCATGGAAAGTAAAGTAGCATCATAAATGAAGCTAATTAAGTCATGAAGACCGTTTCCAAACTCACGAATCAAGAATTGTGTAGGTATTTCAATTTGCTTTATGTAAGGATGTTCAGGATCCAAAACAATACCTTCATTGCCATCACCTATTCTTAAAAGCCATTTTGAAAATGCTTCTAATTCTTCTTTATTTGTATTGTGGTTTTGATTTGTTGTAATGCGTAAATTTTCAGAAAGGGTGTAGACAACAAAATGTTTCCACAAATATGATCTAGGTAGGCAACATGATAAAATTTCACTTTTACTACATTTTGGCTTCACTGGTAATGTTTGCCTAAAATCACCTCCTAACAGTACTGACTTGCCACCAAAAAATTGCATGGTATTTCCAGTGAGATCTCTAAGAGTTTTATCTAGTGATTCAAAACACCTACGATCACTCATAGGTGCCTCATCCCAAATTATAAGTGTAGTTTCTAAAAGCAATTGACACAAATTAGTTTTCTTTTTAATATGGCAAACTGATTCCTCTGTTAATTCTAATGGTATTTTAAATCTTGAATGAGCTGTTCGACCTGCTGGTAATAACAAAGATGCAATACCAGATGCAGCAACAGCAAGAACAATCTTGCCAGTTGACCTTAGCCCTGATATAAGTGTTTTCTAAATATACGTTTTACCAGTGCCACCGTGTCCATAAACAAAAGCTAATATTTGCGTTGAGGTCGAAATAGCATTCATAACAGCATTATACACATTTAATTGTTCATTATGTAGGCTACCATGTAAAGATATGTGCTCAAAGTGTAGGGCATTCCTATCATAATTTTTTTCTTCTAAGAGTAAAGTGTTTGCCAATGCAGAGAATATTGTAGGATCTGGTTCAGGTAACCCAAATTCTGACAGTGTTTGTGGGTTTGAATTAGAATTTAGTAAAATTTGAAGTTCACGCAACACATATTGTTGTAAATCTGAATCATTAGTGAAATTTAACGCTCCACTAACAGTTTGATTGATATTTCTACTAATATCATCAGACATACATTTCCAATTAGCATTCCATAATTTTCGAGGATTTGAAACATCACAGTAAAGCAACATGTATGTAAACAAAGATCTTAGTTCGCCAGATGTAGCCCATATTGCAGCCTCAGTTATTGCTGTTTCCCATTCTCTATCATTTCCAATAAGACCTAAAACTTCACAAGCCTCTCTAAAAGTTGACATAACATTACCAGACACGGTTCGCAGATCTTTGTATGAGCAACAACCTCTTTGGTAAGTCAACAATAAACGTAGGTAAAATAGCTCACCACATGTTCGATGTACATAAGCTAATCTACCTATCGCTGGTTCACGTTTTGTCTTTCTAAGCTCCCATTTTTTTGATGAAATGATCCAACGGTATTTACTTAGATAATCAATATATCTCAACGACCTGCTAGTAAATACTGTTGCATTATTAGTCATTTCTTTGGTATTACTAACAAACCATTCAGTTAAGGTTGTTTTACCAGTATCAGGATTAGATGTGATGTCTGTTAGTTGTTGTGATTGTTTGAATGTAAGATTTTGTTTTCCTTCAAGGTGAACAGCTAAAACTTGAACTGGAGGATTTCTATGATGAATATAAAATCCAAATATCCTCCACATTGCTTCATGTGGACATATGAACCTCCCGTCTAAGTAATTGCTAATTTCATCAACAATCGGAGTGTTTTTCTTAGGTTGATTATCTGATTGAGTTGTTTCTTGTGTTAATACAAATCGAATTCTATCTACACCTTTAGAAATGTATTTGAATAGATATTTGATTAACATTGTCCAACCACAATATTCTACATTTATATGGGCATCAAAATGTAATAATAAGTTTGCATTATAAGGAACTACAAACCCATTATCTAAAGGTACACCATTTTTAAGAAAAGCAACACCAGTTGAAGGCCTTTTGTAATGAACATAGCCAGCATCATCAAACCGTGATACCTCTTCATAAGGTTTTGGAAATTTCTTTGTGCAAATTTTATCTTTCATACATGGTGCGTTTAAACGGGCAAAACCACATGGACCATGTAACATAAAATTTGTCACAATTTTATGCAAAATTGGATCAACAGTGATATCTGGAAGAGTAGCACTAATATACTGGTCTACTTGACTGGCATCACGCACAACATAAGCATGTGTCACCCATAACAATGTATGACAATGTGGAAGGCCTCTTTTTTGGAACTCAATTGTATACAAATCTGCCGCCACATCACCAAAGGGCTTGGCTTTTCGCAAGTGTTTGATAAAGGCACACACCTTTTGTTGGAACACTCTTGCAATTATATCTGGGCGATCTTGTGGATTAGAAACCCCAACTTTATTCAAATGCCTAGTAATTTCAGGCCAACGAACATTACAAGTGAATGTAATAAAATATTGTGGATTTCCATGCACACGACATATAGCTAAAGCATCTTGGTAATGTTTATACATGTATCGTGGTCCACCAGTGAAAGAGGCTGGCAAAATAACTCGTTTTCCAATACTATTAGCCTCAGTGTCACCTCTTGATATCGCATCATGAATACCTTGTAAAAATTCACAACGAAACTCATCTTGATGTTGCCTATAGTATTCTAAACGACAATGCTCAACACATATGTAGGCATCCACCATATATTGTTGTAATAGCCTAGATGCTTTTAGCAAATGAGTATACAAATTTTCACGGTCATGCATCTGATAACTATAAAACATTATTGGTGTCAATTTCGAATCATCTGAAGACGTTGTTGTAGATGTTGATGTTTCAGGTATGTCAGTATCAACCGGTATAGAATCATCAACATCATTTATTCGAATCACAGACGGCTTAAGCCGTAATTCAGGCGACCAACCTTGTTCTGCTCGTGGAAACAACAATGGATATTGTAATGGCATATAAGATGAGTGTAGTTTGCTAACTCTATGTGGTGTGCCATCTTTACTTCGAATAATAACATCAAATTGTGATGACACTTGATCAGCCTCACATAAGATGGCACCAACACAGTTTGCTGTAGGCACATCATAGCGTTTGTCTGAGGCCCGGCTATAAAGCCGGATATAAAAGTTTGGAACCTCAGCATGCGCACACAAATCTTTAGCCATTCGAAAAAGTTGAACATACTCATTCGTCTCGTTTAACATTTGAGTTAAAGAAGCCACAACATCAGAACTTGTACTTTGAGATTCTAAACTTTGAAAAAACCGAAGTCTATTAGTTATTTCATTCTCTTCATCAAATACATACATTTGAAGAAATCGCGGCGCATCACCAGGTAATGGACACACAGAACCAAGCCAATGAGACACTTGGCCTGCAACTTTAAACACATAAGGTCCAGTACCATTATTTATTTCATCATCCACTTTTGCGCCAAATGATGTCATAGAGAACATCGCATTATATGCTCGTATATTAGACATAAAATCTGAGTTTCCAAAAAGGTTTATTAACAATTGAGGTGTTCAGATGGATACGCCAACTCAACCCTCCCATCACGACAACAACGGTTATAACGTGGTCTAACACTGAGAGGATAACTCGTTAGACGTTCCTCAAACCAAAACAACGCACCACATAATTCACAAACTTGACTACAGTCACCAAAATCAATATAAAAAGGCGATGTTAACTCTGCAGGCGCAACAACACCAGTACTTGTATTTAAATCAGCATTTTCAGGCCGAGATATTCTATTACGCCTCAACATACTATTTCCGTATGTTGTTTGCCGATGTACCTGGGCAGACTCAGACAGCATCGACGCTGATGAAGACGTACCAACAGCCCAGGAACGACGCTGCCGTGGCGTACTGCTAGCAACAGCAGGTTCTATATTTGAATCAGTATTTTCAGCTTCAACACGGCTACGACGTATCAACATCGTATTTCGATGCGAAATTTGACGCCGTGTTGGATTAGATGTTGATACTACAGAAGCTGGTACAGACACACGTTCATCATCGGCAATTGGTACAGAAACTGCAGCCGTAATTTCTTGACGTGGATCAGAATCAGACATCTCACGCGTCCAGAATGACACTGATGTTGACGACTGAACACAAACAGTCACGCATTACTTGCTGATCATACGAAAACATCGTGTTTATTAAAAACATAATACGCAGGAATAAAAACATCATAACAGATTTATTGATGATCCAATCATCTTCAATGCGCCAACCTCAAAATACGTTATCCTAACCCCTCAAAATTCCCAGACATAACCTAACCTGAGCGAAAATTTTTATCCTAAATTACCCTAACAGATTACATCTCTAAGTGGTGATTGGTTTATGCTCCATCATCACACTATAACACCACACCAAAGGCGAACCCAACCGAACGTGAAACTGCAGCCTGTCACAACGCCACAAACGGACAATCCTCACATAAAGAAACAAAAAAGCTTATTAAACACCAGCTTCCTCCGCAAGCGATGCCACATTTCTGCAACGCCACTGTTTTCACATGCGTACCTTTCCACATGTTGGACTATCTTTGCTACAGGTCATATATATTTCCCATTTATACCCCTCCCTTCTCGAGAATACGCTCCTCAACCAAAATGACAACCAAGAACGACACTCACTGGAGGATCACCATCTAACTCAGCTAGTCTCTCTACTTTCATACTTCTCAGTAGACACTTACACACATAGGCGTCTATTCCCTTACACACATAGATGCCAATTTGCGTGTATGTAAATAATCACATTTGGTCAACAGTCGCTGTCGCAACGTGCGCGCTGTTACTGTCACAGCATGCACGTCACTGCTGTCGCGGCGTCCAAACCACTGCTGTCACAGCTCACAGCCTGCGCACGCCAGCGCTGCTGTTGTTGCAACGTGTCGCAGCGTGCGCGGCGCTGCTGATCGCAGCCTGCTGATCGCAGTCTGCACTGCTGCTGTCGCAGCCTGCTGATCGCAGCCTGCACTGCTGCTGTCGCAGCGTGCGCGGCGCTGCTGATCGCAGCCTGCGCTGTTGCTGTCGCAACGTGCGCAACGCTGCTGATCGCAGCCTGCACTGCTACTGAGTGAAATGTGGTCCTTGAATAGCGTTTGCGCCAAACTCAGTTAGACAAACCAAACGCATGAAAAACAATGAAACAGCGATAACAAACAGAAAACACCAGTCCTCGGCAGGCATTTGCGCTAAACTCAGTTAGATAAACCAAACGCGTTGAAAACGGCAAAATAGCGATACTCTTCCCACTACAGTAATGAAATGCATCCGATGATAAAACGGCAAAATAACGATAACGAACAGAATTAAATCATCCTCTTCCCACCACAACGACGAAATGCATCCGATGACAACCAACGCTAACATCTGTAGACAAAAACTCTATTCTCCTAAAACGACGAACCCATACGCATAATCAGAAAACACTGACTCACATTGACCAACCACATATTACTAAAAAAAACAAATTACAACACAAATTCAGAAAACACTGACTCACAATCAGCAACCACATATTACCAAAAAACACAAACTACAACACAAATGTTACACAACTAAATTAAGTTTTTAAATAAACAGAAAAAGATGCATACAAAGTAAACGAATGATACCACAATAAGATGCATAGAAAGTAAAAGAAGGATACCTTATCAAGTCAGAAAATCTGATGAAAAAGCGATCAATGAAAGCTGATGAAAAGCGATAATTTGTTAGATAGAGGACATGCAAAAAGGTGAAAACTAATCTGGGTTAAAAAAAATTTAAAACTTATAATGGAAAACAAATGTAGCTGTCCAACACCTGCCATGTGTCCCACTCAAAGCAAGTCAGCCGTGCAAAAATTTTTTAAAACCCGTCCGCATACCAGGCTCGAACCTGCACCCTCCCACTAATACAACAACAACCTAACCACTACACCACACACACAATGTTAACCTGATTGAAACCTAATTTTATTTAACAGATGGCTATGTAGGTACTGTTCATTTCATGCGTTACTGTTCAATCACTTCTTACATTAATATATTGTAATTTTAAATGACACTCTTTATTATGAAACAAAATTGTAATTATTTACATTAACATATTGTGGACCGAAATCTTTTTTATATTATTATTATTATTATTATTAAATTATTAAGAATAACGATCTTAATTGTATGCAATATAATAGATTATAACAATTTTATTAACATATTAAAATCAAAGATACCATGTTTTTGTGATTGATTGTACCAGACAACGTAATAAAAAACATTGATAAAGAAATACTAGATTTTCAAAGGTTAAGACTTAAGACCATCGCAACAAGTTGCATAATCTACCGCTGTCTGTCGGTCGGAATCGGATAAGTTGAGCTCAAAATTGATAGGTTGTGTTTGGTTAGAGAATTGTTTTTTATTTTTATGTGATAGATTATATTGTAATTATATGTAATATTGTTTGAGACTTTGAGGTCATGTATTTGTATTATAAATACCTAATAATATCAATGAATGAGGCCATGGGTATAGGTTCTTGTATAAAGTACATTTTTCGTACAAAGTGTGAGAAGTCTATATAGACATTGTGTTTTAAAGTTTGGCTATAATGTTTTTGATTCCTTTTGCATTGATTTATATAGAAAAACACCAAACGTTACAATTTAAAACACAATCAAATGTATTCTAGACATTAAATTTAAAACACACTGATTACTTTCTTCGTATGGTGTTTTAGATTGCATGCCGAGAATACATTAATTAGTGTTTTAAATTGCTAATTTTTGTGTTTTTCTATATAATACTATGCCAAAGGAACATAAAACATCATGCCTAAAATTTAAAACACAATGCCTATATAGACTTCTCACACTTTGTACGAAAAATGCACTTTGTACAGAAACTCCACCCTAAGGCCATGACTTAATTACGTAAATCATTCCATCTATCATGGTATCACAGTAGGCATACGCTCATGACATAATTAGACGTGCGGGTATGCAAACTTGCAAATCCGTGGATACTCCGGTTGACACGAGTTCGAAACTTAGTGTCGTATCTGGCACACCTTATGAGGACCCGACTTTGAATCGTAGTCTAGTGGGAGCTCTTCAGTACATCACTTTCACTCATCCAGACATTAGTTACGCTGTTCAGCAGATTTGCATGCACATGCATGCGCTAATGAATGACTGATCATTGGAATGCCCTGAACGCATTATTCGTTATCTGCAAGGTTCGGCCTCCCTCAGCCTCACACTGGGTCCGGCCCCTTCTTCATCTTTGACAGCTTATACTGATGCAGACTGGGTCGGTTGCCCTGACACACGTCGGTCAACTTCTGGGTATTGCATCTACTTGGTAATAATCTTTTGTACTGGTCCTCCTAGCGACAACCCGTGATTTCTCGGTCCAGTGCCGAAGCTGAGTATCGGGGTGTCGCCAACGTAGTCGCTGCAATTTGTTGGCTCCGTAACCCCTTCTTGAAGTTCACCAACCACTTATAAAGGCCACCATAGTTTATTGTGAGAATGTGAGTGCAGTTTACCTCTCTCGTAACCCAGTTCAGCATCAGTGCACTAAACACATTGAATTGGACATTCATTTTGTTAGGGAACAAGTTCAGCGTGGCAACATACGCGTTGTTCATGTCGCCTCCCGATATCAAATAGTTGACATCTTCACCAAAGGCTTGTCTTGTCCACTTTTTGAAAACTTTAGATCTAGTCTCAGCATCCGTTCACCTCCCACTTCGACTGCAAGTAATAATAAACTATATTTATGGAATAGATTATATTGTAATTATATGTAATATTCTTCCTCATTATGAGGTCTTGTATTTGTATTGCAAATACCTAATTATATCAATGAATGGGGCAAGGACTCAATTACGTAAATCATTCCATCTATCAATTTTTTTTCCAAGAACTCGAAATATGTAACAACCGGATTCAAAAATTTTAGAATCAGAACTAGAATTATACTAAAATTTAGAACAAAATTGAGAATCGAAATATTGTTTTAATATTCTAAAATTACACTATATATCAAAGCAAAATGATTATGAATAGTTCTTTCCCCATCTCCACGTATTCTGACCTCACACCCTCACGCCTTCTCCCTGCCATGTCTCCCGCATCTCTTCCTTCCCTAAAAACTTTCCTCTGCAAAAAAAAAAAAAAAAAAAAAAAAAAAAAAAAAAAAAAAACCCACTCGGCTCTTGCTTGCTCCAGGAATCTCATTTGCGAAACTCTCACAGGTTTGCCATATCATCATCTTCTTCCTCTCCCTTTGGTTGCCATTGCTTCTTTGCTGGATTTCCCTTCATATGTGTTGTTTCGTTGCAGGTTTGCTGCCGGAAAACAAGCCCGCTTCTTGTTCTGCCAGGTTTACCTCTCTTACTTCAATCTCTTTGTTGCTGGTAACCAATTAGTGTTTGTGGTTCGGGCATGCGCTGAAAACAAAAGCCCTTGGTCGTAATTAAATTTAACTAACTACGTGATATAACTAAACTTTAAATTTGGTTTGACTGTACAAGTATATGCGGAGCTTACCATATTTGGAAGTAGGGATGAGCAATTCGGTACCAAATTTTCATGTTTTTCGTGGCGGATACTTTAAATTCGCTATGCTACGGTATTTTACTTAATTTTTAAATTTGATTACCGTACCGAGTTTCGGTACCGACACCTATTTTTTACGATTTTTGAAATCGGTACTTTCGGTATTAATATGGTACCGGGCCCATCTGTAAAGCACATGATAACTTTTAATAAGAAAAAAAAAAAAAAAAAAAAAAGAAAGAAAGAAAGAAAGAAAAAAGTTACAGTGCTTCATGTTTTTGCTTTGGTTTTGTGCGGTTAGTTCGGTTTCGATCAATGAACACGAGCATGCAAAATCAGACGATCAGTATTACATTGGGGTCTAATGTTTTGGGCCAGGCCACGAAAAATTGTTTTTGTATTACCATGGGCCTAAACATAACATAACATATACTTCCTTTGAAGAGATCTATGTGGGCCTGTACTTGGAAACCAAACTTTGTTGGCCCAATTCAATCAAACATTTCCCATTTAATTAAAACGGCTAATTGCCAGCCTAACTATAAACTAAATACTAAATTTTATGATACAAGTTACTTAATGTAACATGAATTAGTTAAGAGTCACCTGAACCACTATAAATCTTTGTGTCTCTTATGTGGATTTTTCGTTCACAAACCTTTATCAACATACAACTTATAATAATAACAATAATAATAATAATAATAATAATAATAATAATAATAATAATAATAAAGTTTTATTGACTATTAAGTTTTAACGTATGTTCCTTTTTTCAAACACAAGAATGTAGAAAGTGTCACAAAAATAGTTATTCCAAAAGCAAATAGGTTTGTAGAGTAGAGTAGAGGCATGAATGACGGGTTAATTGTGGAGCCTCCCTAGCCTAGTCTCAATCAACCATTTGATTGCCATTCAACGGCGACGTTCTGTTTTTTATATAAATTATTATTTTCTAACATTAGTTAGATTCCGACAAGAATTTCAATGTATATCCAATTTTAAAGGGAAGATATAATCTATAATCTATATTATCTTATTAAGAAGGAGTGATGGCTAACATAGTCATTTTCATTTCCATACAACTTAAGAAGCAACATGTACAACATATTTTAGCAAGAAATTTAAGGGTATTATAGGTATAATTGTGAACATTAAGACACTTAGGAGGATATGTTTGTAATTTTACCATCATTATCTTACTCACATCTTAAGATTCTATTTCAATCTTGTCCTCATGACCATACCAATAAATTATCCATTGAATTATCTTTAAGAATTGTTTTAATTGTGTTTATGGGAAGGTGAGACATTTGAGTGCCTCTAATGAAGTGTATATGTCATCTATAATACATTATAAAGGAGGAGTGATGTACAAGATTGTAATTTTGACATGGGTACAAATTTTGTAGCTACATATACAACTTAATAAAGCTTATTTGATAGGGGTAAATTAGTCATCTAGGTGTAAATTAAGACACTTACAAGGCTATTAGTGTAATTTTAGATTTTGTTTTTAGTTAACATGTAAAATGTTATTCCTTTAGTACCCTCCACCTTCACTTTAGGTTGTTCTTCTTATTAACTCATAGGGTTTAACTCCTCACATTCAACTTCCCTCAATTGATGACTTCAATCCAATTCCTCTAAATTGATGACCTCCAATTGAATGCCCTTCGTTTTGTCTTCCCCATTTCAGTCCAATCAATCATCTTACAGTTTTTTTGGTGTGGCCACGATGAGATAAACCGAATTTTTTATTTCCATCGGAAGCAGAGCTTCATTCAAAACTACGGCGTGCATGCATTTCCCTAATTTCAGGTTTGTTATTGTTTTGGCTTTCAAATAATTAATAAATGCGTTTGATTCATATCAAGGTTGTTCAACTTAATTATGATTTGTTGTGTATTTGATCCGGGTTTTTTTTTTTGTGATTGTTGAATTAGAGGACTTGATTCGTTTTCTGTTAATCTGTTGATCGTGTTTGAAATCGTTTCTTTTTTTTTTCTAATTAATTTGGTTGGGCATAATTACCCTTCCTTCACAAATACAACAAAATCAGTTGTTCCTTCTTCTTTGCTTTTATTTTATTTTATTTATTATTATTGCTTCTTCTTAAAACAGATACACTAGATGTATGTATATATAACCAATGGAAAAGAAATGACGTCGAAAAAATCAAGTTAAGTGGGCGACAAGACTGAATTTAATAAACGAACGATCAAGGAAACAACTTACACAAAACTTTTTCACGGAGATCAATGATGCTACCGATACAAGAAATGTATGTTCCATAAAAATGTTTTTTCTAAGGTTTATTAGTTTTTATTTTCTTGGTTTTTTAATATTTGTTAATGGTTATTAACAATTGGGCAACTTCAAGAGTTCTCTATTTTTCACTTTATATTCTCCCATTTAATTAACCTTTACTTCTCTCTAGAACATTAACACCACCACCCACTATAAAACCTTTGGCTTTCTTGTAAGTTATAACTATTCCTTTGTTGTAATTGTTAATAAAGTGCAATTCGATAAACACAAAGCTTTCTCTATTTTTCACTTTATATTCTCCCATTTAATTAACCTTTACTTCTCTCTAGAACATTAACACCACCACCCACTATAAACCCTTTGGCTTTCTTGTAAGTTATAACTATTCCTTTGTTGTAATTGTTAATAAAGTGCAATTCGACAAACACAAAGCTTTCTCTATTTTTCACTTTATATTCTCCCATTTAATTAACCTTTACTTCTCTCTAGAACATTAACACCACCACCCACTATAAACCCTTTGGCTTTCTTGTAAGTTATAACTATTCCTTTGTTGTAATTGTTAATAAAGTGCAATTCGACAAACACAAAGCTTTTTCACGGAGACCAATGATGCTACCAATACAATAAATGTATGTTCTATAACATTGTTTTTTTCTAAGCTTTATTAGTTTTTATTTTCTTGTTTTTCTAATATTTGTTAATGATTATTAACAATGGAGCAACTTCAAGAGTTCTCTATTTTTCACTTTATATTCTCCCATTTAATTAACCTTTACTTCTCTGTAGAACATTAACACCACCACCCACTATAAACCCTTTGGCTTTCTTGTAAGTTATAACTAATCCTTTGTTGTAATTGTTAATATAGTGCAATTCGACAAACACAAAGCTTTTTCACGGAGACCAATGATGCTACCGATACAAGAAATGTATGTTCCATAACATTGTTTTTTTCTAAGGTTTATTAGTTTTTATTTTATTTTTTTTTTTTTAATATTTGTTGTGGGGTTAGAAGACGGGATTCCAATTTGCTTGCAAATCCGTATACACTGCAGTTTGGGTTGCTGTTGTGTCCCTTTTCATGGAGTTGCTAGGTTTTTCTACCCGGAAATGGCTGCCTGCACATGGTCTTGGGACGGTCTTGTTGACACTTGCTGGCCGTGAGGCGTGTTTCACAATACATATCTTGCATGTCAGCATGTCATTCATGTATGAAGTTTTACTTATCCAAGTTATCTGTATATGTAGATATTCATAAACTTTGTCTCAAGTGTTATGATTCATGCCACCTGTCCATTTGTCTCGCATGAGTGGATTAAAGTAAAGATAGGAGGCTATGAAGTTTCTGGAACTGTAGAGGTCTGTGACTTGTTCTTTTACGGTTGTATTTGAAGTGAGCATTAAACAATTCAACAATATTATACAAGATAAAATTTGCATACACTGTATAACTTATATTTATCAACATGATGCGTTCTGATGCTGTTTACCCTTATTTGTATGTTCAGCATGTTAGGTGGTGGTCACCTACAGTTATACGAGGTGAAGATCGTGAGGCCATTCTTATTTCAAACCACAAGTTTACTATGAATGTAGTGACAAATTTGCTTAATTCGATTTCAATTCAATTTCAATTTCTTCAGTGGTGCTTAACTCCCTCATTTTATAATGTGTTCGTTTGATTCTAAGAGTAACAATAATTTGTTTGTATTGAAGATGTGCCATTATATATTTATATGTTTATATGATTTTTTTTAGTATTTTGAATTTAAATTGACTTAGGTTTTGGTTCTAATTATCACATTTGGATGTCATGCAGGATGCTAGAGTTGCCATACAACCTGTCATTTGGGAAGCTCGCTTTAAGATGCTTTTTTTATGATTATTTTGAAGATTCCAAACATTTTAGTACAAAACTTTTGCTTAAGCCCACGATCCTCATGTAGATCCAACTGCTACTGTATCCTTGAAAGCACTACCTTATTTCATATGCATTTTGTTAATATCAACATACATACTTTTAGTTGTTAAATTTACTACATTATTTTTGTGGCTTCTTGTAACACCCCAAAACCATTCATTCGCCTAACTACGCCATTAGGCGTGATTAGCAAATAAATAAAACGAGACTTAGACATTAATAATGGGGGTTATGTTCCAATATAGAAATAACCTAGTTAATGTTATTAGCTATATAAATGGACAAATAATATAGAAAACTAACTTGATTAGTTAGTTTTTAATAAAAATAACATTAGTGGTAAACTTGAGGGGGCCTTTGGTGAAATATTGGTCAAAATGAAATGGTCAATAGATACCCCAAAGGGGGCATACGAATTCAGCCAAGAGGAAGGGTTCTTGAGCCTTAAACCAAACCCTAAGTCCCTAAGGTTGAAGAATTGATGCAAGAGGTTGATGTAAGAGATGAAGGATGTATTCTAGAGGGCTAATCTTCAAGGATTAAGCTTTGGTAAGAAACCTAACCCCCAAATTCGTATAGGGTTCGAAACCCACATGTGGGTTTTGATCAAAACATGTTAAATTCGTGTTATTATTGATTATAAGTAATATTGAGCATCCCTAATGGCTTAGGAATGAGTTATATTGTTGGAAACTTGCTTGTGTGCAAAGATGATGATTTTAGATTTCATTAGTAGCTTTGATGTTACTAAAATAGTAGGGAAATCTATGTTTATGGAATGGGTTGAATAAGAGTCTCATTCTATATGTATTGCATGAACCTTACGGGTTGGTAAAATTGCAAGTTCAAATTGAAATAGCTAAACCTAGTGGCTAGAATGACGTTTGATGATGAATTCATGAGTAATTGGAATAACCAAGGAAAGTAGAGTATGCATACTAGGTGTGTGTGAAAATGCCTAGTTAGTATTCTTAAATGAATATGATGTTGGAAACACACCATAAGATGAAATAGGTTGCCTAATGTTGATTAGAAGGTTGAATGTGCACTGAATTTAATGAATTTGATGTGGAAAACAAAAGGCTAGTTCATGTTAGGACTATTGCCTTATGATTAGTGCATACTATGTATAAAAAGGGTTAGTTTGACTTCTAAAAGTCAAACTGATTCAAATATGAGTTTTGAATGACTTGGTGTGTGAAAACTCATGATACAAGTTAGTTAATTGATATAATGACTAACTTGAATTAATCTTGAGTATAGTGAAGTGATCTTGTCAAGCTAGGTGGAGGCTTGGAACAAACCGGATCAAATGAGCTAAGCGGGTCATGGAATGCATACATGAGGACAAGGTAAGTGACTTATCTTAAATAAGCCTCTTAGAAACTAGAATATCTTGTAAACATTCTTGAATCATGAATTCTTATATCGATTGTAAAGAATGGGTCACTAGCTTGTAATGGGCTAGAATCGCCTAAATAAATAAAATTGATAAGTCCGGTTGGGACGCCTAACTAGATAATGGAAAAATCTTTGTAAATGGGTCTAATGAGTTAAAATGTTATTTTCATTAAAACTCATGAATAAAACTTGAAGATTGAGGATTGTATGAATAAATAGTTAAACGGGTCAAATGATGTTGTGAGCATCAATGACCCGGTACATAATGCTCCTATGCTAAGCATTTACATGTTATAATGTTGACGGGCCGATTGGTGGTGGATCGCCATTTGGATCCCGGGCTATTAATGTGTGTGAAATGAGATGTTTACATAGGTTACTAAATTGAAGGAAAAAAAAAGAACACTTGATGTCAAGGATTCATATGGATGGTTTGATAGGCATGAGAATGGGTCAACACTACCGGGTAAGTCCGTAGTTAAATAAACGCCTTCGGGCGAAGCAACATAGGTGATAAAAGTACTCACATGAGGTGTGGGTGCCAATCAAGTAAGTTATTTTCATAACTGTGTCAAATGCGCGCTAATGCGCTTAGAATTGACTAAACAAGTGAAAACTTGAGAAATGATGAAACTCTAAGTCCGGAAGGACTTAGAGGTTTTTAAATAAGTCGTTGAGTCAAAAACATTGAATTTGAAACAAGAAGTTTCGCCACGAATGGCTAAATTGAAAGATTTGGTCATGAGGGGCATTTTGGGGATTTAAAGGATTAATAAAAGGTTGATTCTAAGAATCTAAGTCGTAATGAAACAAATCGGACAAACGCTTTTGTTGTTCAAGTGTCTAATGACTTGACAACTCAAACGGTATGCAATTTAAGTGGTCAAAAGTGCCTTGTTTGAATTAAGGCCTTAATGGGTCAAATTGGGTAAAAGTCGCCATAAACATTCAAAACTAAGAACCGGATCATGGCGACATAAACCGGACCATAATTTCAGTCAAACAAAGGTTTATTTAGTCGGCGAGTCATTACTTAGGCTTCGGGAATCATCAAATGCGGTTGCGACATGATTCCCATGCTTAAAAATCACCAAATTCACATCAGAAGCTTCGAGCGGCCGCTCACAGAGGCCGAGCGGCCGCGCGCTTTGACCTGCACGTCAGCACGAACTTTAAAATTGCGTATAAAATCGTAGAAAAATCGTTAGGAGGTGTTCTTTATATGCCTGGAAAGCTCTCGGAGCGTAGAACAATTCTCATTTGAAAGTCGAAGTCAGATTTTGGGTTTTAGAAGGGGTAAAAGCGATCCGAACAGCTGCTGCGCATAAGTTGCAGCAGTTTGTTCTCCTGATAAAGGGCCGTTTGGCCTGGTTCGTTCCGTATCAACGTGTAACGAATACCGTACTAGTTTAAATGTATCATTGACAACCCACTAACCATTTTTGTGAAATGGTGCTAGGTAAACAAGTGAAGGAAGTCCCGGAGCAAGGATCAAGTCGCGAGAAGAACCGAACACGCCCGAACATTCATCAAGCTTCCGCACTAGAATCTAACGAACTCCCGTTAAAACGCTAAATCTTAGAGTATGTTTTAACTACTAAAACGTAAAAATTTGTGGGAATCAAATATGTATTTGATCTTAATGGTTTGAGTTTATAATTAATATCAAAGTTTTAATCGGGAGTGGTTTAAGTAAGGTCAAAACCCGTAGGATTAGGCGTTGATTGCGTGATTACGGGTTAGGGTCTTACAAGTGGTATCAGAGCCATAGGTTTGAGGGATCCGAGTGTCGTGAAGGATACTTAGACTCAAACCGTGCGCTCGAAGTGTTGAAGGGTGTTCGGTTCGAGACTTGATCGAGGAATCCGGTAAGTAATATCTGCAATAACAATCTGGTTTGATCAGAGATTGTTATATGTAATCAATAAGGATATTATGTATACACACGGCATCTCAAAAGCTTGGTAAGGAAATGGTTAGGTGACATGGGGCCTATCCAAAGTTTAATTCGGACAACGACATTCTTGTATAACAAGGATTCTAGCACTACTATTGCAACGATGCACACTAATACTGAAATGTCATATTACTAATTAATTGATTTTGTAAATATGACAGGGATGAGAACATTTATTCGATCGAGATAGGATCGAATGAATCACCAAATGAGGTGGTAGATGGTTCGGGAGCACGACTGATAACATGCTCACTAAGGACCAAGTCAAGTAATGACTCGGATTAACGGATATTTAGCAAAAAGGGAATACAAGGGCAAGTATTAATCAGCCAGGTACATGCTCTAAATTGTATTAAGCGTATTAGTATGCAAGCATCACATGAGGGATGGTACTTGCATACGCAAGCAAGAAGCTAAATGGGAAATGTGCATTGTTCACACTAGTGAACAATCAATACACAAACGTAACTTGAACATCGAGACCGGGTTGGGGGTAATCATCCAAAACTAACGTTTAAAAATCAAAGGATGCTAGAAAGGCGTTGTGATCATACCAATGAGTGTGATCACACAAAGCTTTACAAAACGAAAACACAACGTTTATTCTTAATGGATGAAGGTAAAACCTAACATTGAATAATTTATCAAGGAAGGGTTTTACCAAATAAAATAAGGGACATAAGCATGAGCTGAAGCCTTGCTTACATAGGATGTGATGTACTAATTATAACAAGTCCATGTGTACCATATGCGGATTGCTTACCCTGGCCAGGTAAGTGTTAAACGTATGATACTATGGGTTTCTTACAATTGATACATATACAACCTATGTAACAAGGACTAAGTAAGTGTGAGGTGTCGGGACAATCATGGATTAGTCAAATATGGCCAGAAGGCCATGATAAACAAAGAGGCAAGGAAAAACCAAGGTATAAGCGACCCGTGGGGATCGTAGAGGCCGAGGTATTGCTTCAGTAAATCAATCATAACTACGGTTTTGGTTGATAAATCATAAACAACGGACATGGGCCGTGATAAACCCATGGGTCAACTGGACTTTCGAGTCAGTGACAAAATTATAAACTAATAAGCCAAGGTATAAGCAATCCTGAGTGGGTTGTAGAGACCAAGGCAGTTGCACTCTCAATCAAAGTCATGAACTTGGTTGAATAAAAGTGCAAAAACATGATCATAAACAACAGTCTTGGGCCGTGACAAATCAGTAAATCATTCAACCCTCGGGTTAAAGATGAAAAGTGTAAACTGCAATAACATTAGATTGTATCGTTGGTACAATTTAATGCAAATTATAATAACAGTTGGATTGTATAGTTATTACAATCGGATGCAAACCGTGATAACAGGAGATTAGTCGATACAATAAGTTGTAATGACTAATCTACACTGTATTTTATGAAAAGAAAACCGAACTCAATTTATATCGAGATCGGTAATCAGAAAAAGGACTTTTAGAAACTAAGCGTTCTAAATATATATAAACAATTTGAAATCTAAAACTCAAAAGTCTTTAAACGGGTCGGTTGGGGCAATGACCACCAATCGAGTTAGCAAAACGGGAACTTGGGTAAACCAAATAAATGGCAAATTCTTAAAATAAGGATTAGCCAAAGAAAGTAAAATGTTAGTGTAAAGCAAGGTTTGTTTATAACATTATAGCAAACCAAGAAGAAACGATGGTTGGATTCGGGGATGAATCCAAGAAACTAGAAAATGACTATGTTAAAAAGCCGGGTTAGTCTTGGAAACCAAGACAAATTACTTGTTAGAAATAGACGCATAGACATGTATGCATATGCATGCTACAATCGAGTATTGCAGCAGATACCCTAAGGTGCATGATAGTATGGCCCCTTAAACATTACATCATTCGAGATAATAGTAGACAGGGATAGTCTACGGATCTAGAGAAGACCTATGATAACATAAGTAGCTAAGATGTCAGGTAGGGGGTAAGTATGTAGATATTGCCCCTTGTTAACCAAAATAATAGAATGACTCAAGTCATATTATGAAAGCTAAGGCTTCCATATAATAAAAGTTAGAAAGCCGAGTAAAGGGATACAAACAATAAATATATAGTACTACTCGTTAGACTATAGAATGTCAAGGGATTGAGCGGTGCTCAATATTGATGAGACACACTAAGATTCTTTGGTATAACCAAAGCAACAACACAAGAAAGGTTTCGAGGACGAAACCTCCTTAAGGGGGGTAGACTTGTAACACCCCAAAACCATTCATTCGCCTAACTACGCCATTAGGCGTGATTAGCAAATAAATAAAACGAGACTTAGACATTAATAATGGGGGTTATGTTCCAATATAGAAATAACCTAGTTAATGTTATTAGCTATATAAATGGACAAATAATATAGAAAACTAACTTGATTAGTTAGTTTTTAATAAAAATAACATTAGTGGTAAACTTGAGGGGGCCTTTGGTGAAATATTGGTCAAAATGAAATGGTCAATAGATACCCCAAAGGGGGCATACGAATTCAGCCAAGAGGAAGGGTTCTTGAGCCTTAAACCAAACCCTAAGTCCCTAAGGTTGAAGAATTGATGCAAGAGGTTGATGTAAGAGATGAAGGATGTATTCTAGAGGGCTAATCTTCAAGGATTAAGCTTTGGTAAGAAACCTAACCCCCAAATTCGTATAGGGTTCGAAACCCACATGTGGGTTTTGATCAAAACATGTTAAATTCGTGTTATTATTGATTATAAGTAATATTGAGCATCCCTAATGGCTTAGGAATGAGTTATATTGTTGGAAACTTGCTTGTGTGCAAAGATGATGATTTTAGATTTCATTAGTAGCTTTGATGTTACTAAAATAGTAGGGAAATCTATGTTTATGGAATGGGTTGAATAAGAGTCTCATTCTATATGTATTGCATGAACCTTACGGGTTGGTAAAATTGCAAGTTCAAATTGAAATAGCTAAACCTAGTGGCTAGAATGACGTTTGATGATGAATTCATGAGTAATTGGAATAACCAAGGAAAGTAGAGTATGCATACTAGGTGTGTGTGAAAATGCCTAGTTAGTATTCTTAAATGAATATGATGTTGGAAACACACCATAAGATGAAATAGGTTGCCTAATGTTGATTAGAAGGTTGAATGTGCACTGAATTTAATGAATTTGATGTGGAAAACAAAAGGCTAGTTCATGTTAGGACTATTGCCTTATGATTAGTGCATACTATGTATAAAAAGGGTTAGTTTGACTTCTAAAAGTCAAACTGATTCAAATATGAGTTTTGAATGACTTGGTGTGTGAAAACTCATGATACAAGTTAGTTAATTGATATAATGACTAACTTGAATTAATCTTGAGTATAGTGAAGTGATCTTGTCAAGCTAGGTGGAGGCTTGGAACAAACCGGATCAAATGAGCTAAGCGGGTCATGGAATGCATACATGAGGACAAGGTAAGTGACTTATCTTAAATAAGCCTCTTAGAAACTAGAATATCTTGTAAACATTCTTGAATCATGAATTCTTATATCGATTGTAAAGAATGGGTCACTAGCTTGTAATGGGCTAGAATCGCCTAAATAAATAAAATTGATAAGTCCGGTTGGGACGCCTAACTAGATAATGGAAAAATCTTTGTAAATGGGTCTAATGAGTTAAAATGTTATTTTCATTAAAACTCATGAATAAAACTTGAAGATTGAGGATTGTATGAATAAATAGTTAAACGGGTCAAATGATGTTGTGAGCATCAATGACCCGGTACATAATGCTCCTATGCTAAGCATTTACATGTTATAATGTTGACGGGCCGATTGGTGGTGGATCGCCATTTGGATCCCGGGCTATTAATGTGTGTGAAATGAGATGTTTACATAGGTTACTAAATTGAAGGAAAAAAAAAGAACACTTGATGTCAAGGATTCATATGGATGGTTTGATAGGCATGAGAATGGGTCAACACTACCGGGTAAGTCCGTAGTTAAATAAACGCCTTCGGGCGAAGCAACATAGGTGATAAAAGTACTCACATGAGGTGTGGGTGCCAATCAAGTAAGTTATTTTCATAACTGTGTCAAATGCGCGCTAATGCGCTTAGAATTGACTAAACAAGTGAAAACTTGAGAAATGATGAAACTCTAAGTCCGGAAGGACTTAGAGGTTTTTAAATAAGTCGTTGAGTCAAAAACATTGAATTTGAAACAAGAAGTTTCGCCACGAATGGCTAAATTGAAAGATTTGGTCATGAGGGGCATTTTGGGGATTTAAAGGATTAATAAAAGGTTGATTCTAAGAATCTAAGTCGTAATGAAACAAATCGGACAAACGCTTTTGTTGTTCAAGTGTCTAATGACTTGACAACTCAAACGGTATGCAATTTAAGTGGTCAAAAGTGCCTTGTTTGAATTAAGGCCTTAATGGGTCAAATTGGGTAAAAGTCGCCATAAACATTCAAAACTAAGAACCGGATCATGGCGACATAAACCGGACCATAATTTCAGTCAAACAAAGGTTTATTTAGTCGGCGAGTCATTACTTAGGCTTCGGGAATCATCAAATGCGGTTGCGACATGATTCCCATGCTTAAAAATCACCAAATTCACATCAGAAGCTTCGAGCGGCCGCTCACAGAGGCCGAGCGGCCGCGCGCTTTGACCTGCACGTCAGCACGAACTTTAAAATTGCGTATAAAATCGTAGAAAAATCGTTAGGAGGTGTTCTTTATATGCCTGGAAAGCTCTCGGAGCGTAGAACAATTCTCATTTGAAAGTCGAAGTCAGATTTTGGGTTTTAGAAGGGGTAAAAGCGATCCGAACAGCTGCTGCGCATAAGTTGCAGCAGTTTGTTCTCCTGATAAAGGGCCGTTTGGCCTGGTTCGTTCCGTATCAACGTGTAACGAATACCGTACTAGTTTAAATGTATCATTGACAACCCACTAACCATTTTTGTGAAATGGTGCTAGGTAAACAAGTGAAGGAAGTCCCGGAGCAAGGATCAAGTCGCGAGAAGAACCGAACACGCCCGAACATTCATCAAGCTTCCGCACTAGAATCTAACGAACTCCCGTTAAAACGCTAAATCTTAGAGTATGTTTTAACTACTAAAACGTAAAAATTTGTGGGAATCAAATATGTATTTGATCTTAATGGTTTGAGTTTATAATTAATATCAAAGTGTTAATCGGGAGTGGTTTAAGTAAGGTCAAAACCCGTAGGATTAGGCGTTGATTGCGTGATTACGGGTTAGGGTCTTACACTTCTCATCCCAAATTAAGCATTCCATCACATGCTTCTTCAAATTTTTTGTAACAAATCGTTATCTATCGGTAAATTTATGTACCCGCGGCAACGCGCGGGCATTGCCACTAGTACATTATAAAGGAGGAGTGATGTACCATATTGGAATTTTGACATGGGTACAATTTTTAAAGCAACAAGTATAAGAGAATAAAGCTTATTTCATAAGGGTATTATAGGGATATTGGGGACAATTAAGACACTTATAGGGTTAGTAGAGTAATTTTATCTTTTGTTTTTAGTTAAAAGCTAAAATATCATTCCTAAAGTACCCCTAACTCCCTTCACCTTCCCTCTTAGGCCATATGAAGAGCTCTCCTAATCAATTATTCATTGATTGTGTTTTATGTATATTAATCATTCATAACAAATTCCATTGATAGTATGGAGAGTTTTATCTTCATACACATCTTAATTCATTTTTAGGATGATGCAGTACAACCATCTCTGGTAATGATTCAGTGCTTCCACGTCCAGATGGCATAAGTTCTCATGTACCTCTTCCTGAGTATGTTGAAAACATGAGGAAGATATGTATCCATTTCAAGGTTAGGTTTACCACAATATTTGAGGGTCTCATGATTCCACTAATTTATCGTGCATTAAGAAGAAGAAAAATAAGTACAAAACAATTCATTTAGCAAGTGTTGCTACAGTTTTTATTTCAACTATATGTCTAGAAATATGTAAATATTGGTTTCAGTTAGTAGTGGTGAATGGGTGTGTCAAAATAGGTAGGGATGGGGTTTAGCTAGCCTGATGAAACTTTTTGTCCAAATATTTTTTACTTTTCTTATATATATGTAGTATCATTCACAATTGTTTCAACATTAACCTAATTTATCTACAATTGCAAATACTTACATCCCAGTAATGTGTGCTAATACAACCATTGTGTTGTTACCAGAGCCTTTCAGAGAAGACACGCGTAATATTTCTTACCGCGCCTCCTGTAAATGAGGCTCAACTTCTACAAGTCTTGGGGTGATATGATAATAACCTAACTTGTTAATTTAATTCTATTTTCCTTCTGATTCATTGACAAAACACTTTTTTATTTCAGTGTTGATGGTCGCAAAAACGAACTATGACAAAAATATGCAGATGCTTGTGAAGAATTGTGCCAAGAGATGGGGATTAAGGCTATTAATCTTTGTAACGCATTTAAGCAGCATGACAACTGGATGGCAACCTGCTTTACGTGAGTGTATATTTGCTTTATGGGTTACATTTTAACTCTAATGGGTAAAATCACAAAGTAGCTTAAAGGAAAACAGGTTGAAAGTAACCTAAAGTTTATATACAATACATAAAACTTCAAAGATAATTTTATTCAATAAGTAAATAATATACATTTTATAACCATGTGACACCAGATACTTATATTCAATTAGGCTGTAAAAGAAGACTCGTTTGTGGGGTTTGTGAGGCAACGAGTGTGAGAATTGTTCTATTTGCACATGTGAAATATGGGCTTGGGTTAGACCTCGGGCTTTTTGGTTGGCACCGGTTTGATTCGTTACAGACTTGTAGTGCCGGTATGATTTTGACACACGGTATAGGAAATGAAAGAGGTTATAATCATCGAATTTGACATCATTTTATCTTAAGACACTTGGTAAAAAAATGTATAATAAGAAAATAATACACACATATTTATACAATAAAATTAAATGAGCAAAGTAAGATTTAATCTTGTACTTGCTAACTTTGGTTTTGAATATTTGAAAGGAAATAAAGAACACTCCCGCCTTATTTGTGTTCCTCTATATTAAGCATCGGTTAAAGGTAACGGGGAAACTGCTGAACGCATCATAAATCAATGTCAAGAGGTGACGTGGTATAAGATCACTGAAAATCACGAAAGTGCCTTTCACATGGATGAGTTGCATTATGCATCATAATTTGGGACACCCGCTGCAACGCGCGGGCATTCCTACTAGTATAATATAATACTAAAAGGTGAAACAGTCGAAAAGGACGTATAAACTACGGGGGACGTGACAAAATATTCAACTATCTTGTTACATATAGCTCAAACTTTTTATACTATAACAACAACTACAATAATAATTTGAACACACCACGAATAAAATGTTTTATAACCCATTAATGACTATGTTATAATAAAACATAAGACATCGTATATAATCTGGTTTAGACAGGTAAAAATGCATTTATGAAATTCCATGAATCTAAACAAGTGGAAATCTATAACTCAAATGTAAAATGGATTACTTTCGACAGGTGCTTAAGGTTAGGTTCAAATCAATTATCGGTTTGATTTTATGTATATGTTTTAGCAATTGTTTGATTTTTGGAGTAGTTTGAAATCCAACCAGACCATTGACTTAATAATGGACATATAACAAACTAATAATAAGTTACAATATTATTTACTCTTAAAAGTTTCTCCTTTATTTCTATAAATTTATTTTTCTAAGACTAGGGTGGTGGTAACAAAACCGGCTTGTAAAAACATGTCCAATTACCCCGTTAGACATCAAGTAGCCCCCTTTTTTTTCTAACGGTCAACGGTAGACACCCATAACGAAGCCCCACACCCTTCAGATCTGGTACCGGGCCCCCCTAAGGTCCAGCCCCTCATTTCAGAATAACCCTACTCTGAGTGGGATTCGAACCTGTGACCTCCCAGAGCAGGAACCCCATAAGGTGGGTAAACATTCCCATCTCCATTGCAACCACTAGGCTACAACATCATTGACTGGTAAAATTGGCTATTGGGTTTTCAAATACATTTCTATGATTTTAGTTTTCACATGATTTTATTACTAAGAAAACTAGAAAAAAAAAACTAATTTTAGTAGATTATGGTTTAGGTAATTGTGTTCGTATCACACCATATGTGTTTTATACCGGTATTTTTTTTAAAGCCAATTCCGTGTCTAAATACCCATTCAAATACCTGTCCCAAATGCTTCGGATTTAGGTTTGTGTGTTTATCCCTACATGCATGGGCGCAACATTGTTGGGGCGGGAGGGGGCGGCCGAGCCCCCCGAATTTTCTCACAGAAGTTCCGATTATATAGTATTTGTATAGAAAATTTTAGAAATGTAGGGTTTCGACCCCACGAAACTAGTGACTTCCGACCCCTCAAACCTTCGGGTCAAGCCTCGCCGCCGCTTACATGAACCATATGAAAACCGAATATATTTTGACATCATTACCCTTCACAAAATATACATTAAAATAAAAGAATAAAAATCCAACTGATCGATAAAAAGAACAAAAAACATAGAAATGAAATAAAGCATTCCCTCACAAGATTTACATCTCACACCCTTCAACTATCCAAGCATGCCAAAACCAATCCAATACTTAAACCTTGTCTAGAACTTTGTTCTTAATGTATTTAACCACAAAATCAACCGTTGCCGAGCTCAGGTTCATTCATTCATGGCATAATCTGTCCAAAACATCAGCAACATGTCTCATTGATGGTCTCCTTTCTGGGTTACTTTGAGTGCACGCGATCGCAATCTTTAAAACCGCGATTATCTCTTCTTCTTTGTCCACATCCGGTTCCAACCCCGGATCCAAAACATCCGAAAGCGGTTTCTTTTCTTCGATACACAACTGCATCCAGCGAACAAGATCCATTTCCTCCAGGCCGACTTGCACGATGGGCGCTTTTCCAGTGATCATTTCTAGTAAAACGACGCCAAAAGAGAAAACATCCCACTTTTGTGACGGTTTCACCACTTTGAAAGCTTCGGGTGCTTGATATTGAGAAGCGGGAGTGATTGAAGCCGAAGCTGACGTGGCGGTTGTGGTTGCGCCTTCTGAGACGACCACTCGGTTGGATTGAAGTGTTGGTGTGCTGCCACCGGCTATGTTAGCCAGACGGCTTAGGCCGAAATCAGAGATTTCGGGCTCCATGTTTAGACCAAGTAAAATGTTTGATGGTTTTAAGTCACCATGGACATACTTTTTCGGGCTGCATTCATGTAGATAGGCTAGACCTTTAGCGGTTCCTCTCATTACCTTCAGCCGCACTGGCCAAGAAAGCGGCACGAAAGATGTCACACCGGGCTTCCCTGAAGAACAAAGTTTTTAGAGTCAAAATTAGAGGTGGCAATTTCCAACACGACACAATAATAACTAGGTTTTGGGTTGTCAAATGTGACCCGCTTAATAAATGGGTCGAGTTGACCATTTAAACCCGTTTAATGAACAGGTCGACCCACCAACTTGTTTATGGTTCGTTTACCAAGTTATTATAGCCCACTAGCCCGATTAACACATTTACAACTTGATTACTATCGACCTAACCTGTCAACCCATTTAACACATTGAGAATTTAGATAAATGGGTTAACGAGTTGTGTTAACGTTGCACAATTTTAAGTTGGTTCGGGTTTGATGTTCTTACACGAATAAATATGAGTCGTGTTTGATATGAATAATTCAACCCGCCCACCGGAAGCCCGACAACCTAACCTAATTGACACTCTAGTCTAATCCGATGTAATGTCCAACGTTCGTATGCAATCTATTAACAAAAAAAAGAAGACATTAGGTCAAAAAAAATACCGTGAAGAGCGGTGCCAAGATTGCCATTCGGGAGATAATCATAGACGAGCAACTTCTCGTCCACCGACCAATAGTAAGCCCGTAAAGTTACAATATTTGGATGTCTTATTTTCCCGATCGCTTCAACCTCGGTTTGAAACTCTCTAAACCGTTGCGAACCGCCTTCGCCTAATCGTCTAACAGCCAAAGTAAGCCCATCTTCAAGCACAACCTTATAAACAATCCCAATTCCACTCTTTCCCAATACAAAAGCTGAAGCCTTCAACAGTTCATCTAAATCAAACCCTAACTGAGTATCCAATGGTACAAGATCATACTGTTCCACATGTTCCGACAACGTTTCTGATTCATCAACACTAAAACATAAACACTCGTTTCGCCCCTGCCCATGACCCTGACCGCCTCTTTTTTCATACCCGCCTTTCTTTTGTCCACAAAAACACACTCTCGAATAACAATACGACAAAACCAAACCGATCAAGCAAATCCCAACTACATCACTAACGATAATCGCAGCGACAACGCCTTTACTAAACCCTTTTCGGCCCGTTTCTTTGCTCTCGGATGGACTGTTGGGCAGGTTAGGTACCAAAGAAGGCGAACTCGCATCGTTAGGATTACAAACACTTTTCAAAGGCGGCCCACATAACCCCGGGTTTCCAAGGAACGCGGTCGGCCCACGGTTAACCAAAGCACCAGTTTGCGGAATCGGGCCGGTTAAGTTATTGTAAGTAAGATCAATATAAACCTTTTCTGGCAGATTACCAAGACTAGCAGGGATTGACCCATTAAACAAATTATGAGACAAGTCAACAGTTCCTTGCAAATTAGTCAAATTCCCTAAATCTTTAGGGATTGACCCAATAAACTGATTAAATGAAAGATTAAATTTTTCAAGAAAAGTTAAATTAGACAAAAAATCATCTGAGATTATCCCAGTGAAATTATTATGACCCAAATCAAGAGTCCTTAACCTCTTACACTGACCCAATGACATAGGTATTGACCCATTAAACAAATTACTAGACAAATCAAGAATTTGAAGGTAACTAAGCCTACCAAGTTCATATGGAACAGACCCAGATAAGGAATTACCATAAAGCACTAAACTTTGAAGCTTTTGAGCATTAAAAAGATCAACAGGCAACTGACCCATTAACATATTATTCCTTAAGTTAATATGTCTAAGTTCAGAGAGAGATCCAAGAACAGGGGATATGGACCCAAAAAGCTTCTGTTTAGGGATGCTAACAGAGATTACCTTTTGGTCTTTGCATGCAATGCCATTCCATGAACAAGGGGTGTCATCTGAAAGGTTCCAGTTGGTTAAAGAGCCTTGAGGGTCTTGTGTGATGGACTGTTTGAATGTTAGTAGAGTTAAGCCTTCAGTGTTTAAGCAAGTTACATGAACTATGAAGTGAGAGTTGCATAATATTAAGAAGATTGAAAGAATAAAGATAGGTGACATTGTTTCAAGAAAGTGCCCACAAAACATTAATTTGAACAGTTTGGAAGTGAAAAGGAAGAAGAGAAGAAATAGTTGCAGGGGGGGGGGGGGGGGGGGGGGGGGGGGGGGGGGGGGGGGGGTAGAGAGAGAAGATATTATGTGTGGAATTGGGAATGGACTTGTTGGAGAGGTGGAATGCATAGAAGAAAGGTAAAGTCAAGCTGGTTTCTGCCTACAAGACATTGGGAATATTATTGTAGATGATTTTTTTTTTTTTTTTAATAATTTTGTAGGGTGGATTGATAAAATAATAAGTCATTTATAAATGTTAGTTTTCGACTTATTTTAAGGATATGTCTTTATATTGTTACCGAAATACTTGTTTATTTTAATAGATTGATAATGTCTTTATATTGTTACTAGCTGATTACCCCGGGAAGGTCCCGGGGTTGAAAATTTTAATATAATTTAATAAAAAAAATGGTAAAAGAAGAAAACTCAAATCACGAAAAGAGTAAATAACTTAAACATAATTAATCTTAGTTAAAAACATTTATTTAAAAAATTAAAAAAATAAAAAGCATAAACCATATTAAACATAATACAATATTAAAAGGATGGGGAAAGTTCCGGTACAAATAGCTTTTTTGGTAAGAACTGTGAGAATCAAAGGAGGGTGTTTTTTTTTTATTTTTTTTTTCAAAATTTTTTTTTCCCATATTGTTAAACATGTATATATAGTATTGAAAACTAAAAAAAAAAAAAAAAAAAAAAAAATTTGGTGTAGAGTAATTACGTGTAGAGTAATTACATAATTACTCTAGTGTAAACTAGTGTATTTACCTTAATGACGTAATTACACTAAAAAAAAAAATTTTAAATTTTTTTTTTTTGTATTATTCATCTAGAAAGAATGTTTAAGCACATGGGAAAAAAAAATTCTGAAAAAAAAAATAATTTTTTTTTACCCCCTTTGATTCTCACAGTTCTTACAAAAAAACTATATGTATTTGATCTTTACTCTTAAAAGGATAACCTTCAACATATAATCATCTTCATGTAATTTAAAATATGTTACAATTTGACTTTGACTTATATAGATGTAGAATTCATGATGGGGGTTGAAAAATATAATCATTCTAATAATACTAATACTAATAGTAATAATTATTACTCTTGTAATTAAATAAATAAAAAAATAACCTTGCTATAAGGTGACACCATGTCTTGCAGTGTTGCGTGATTCTTTCTCCTAGCTTCTTTTGATGAAGTATACCTTTCCATCTTTAGAAGAATAAAATTCCAATGATAGCACGACTATTGGGCTGAATTTCAACATCGTAGATAAGAACCTGGTTTAAAAGAAAAAACATGATTAATGAATAACCTGAACACTTTGTGTTTTTTTTTTTTTTCTGTATGAACATAACCCCACAAAAAATAGTCGTTTTTTTCTGCGTTTTTTATATAGCACTATGGTACTCGTTGAAAAGATAATAAAACGTTCGTTAATTTGGTGTAATATTTTTATTTAAAAAATCTCGAATGTAAAAGATATTAACGTTTAAAAATTATAGGAGGAACATAAGAGAGAAAAATTTAAATTATTTTTTCTTAAAATAACTCAATTTAATTTTAGTAATTGAGAGATAGAGATATAAATTTAGGATTTTATGTTTATCTTTTTTTTTTAATTAAAAAAGAAAATAATTCAAAAACACTAAAATCTTTCAATTATGATGCCACGTGGCAGTTTCATGGAGAGGTTGAAGGCACCATTGCACGCCACGTCAGCAATGTTCAATTCTTTTATATATATTAATAATAATAATTAATAATAGATAAAAGATTCTAGGAAATACTAGTTTATTTTAATAATGAAATTGTAATAAAAATTTATATCTATTACTATATATTATTGGATAGTTAATTATGTATACTTATATTTTAATTAGAAATATTATTTCTTACTTTATTTGTATAATATACGGGTTTATTTAACCATACAATTCATATGTTATTTTTTAAAACATATATTTTATTATTAAGTGTATAAATTATATTTATTAATCGTGTAATATACGGCATTGTAATGTATATTGAATTATAAATATTTATACGTTTTTCTTTTGAGTTAAATTTTTGTTAAGGCTCGTCTTTTGTTGTTATACAGTCTCTAAACGTAGTCACTGTCACTCATTTTCATAATTAATTTACACTTCATTGTTTTGATATAGATTTGCCATTTTAAATATTTTATTTAGTGTCGTTCAAAAAATATATATATTATTTAGTATATTTCTACAGAAATTAATTAAGTTAGATAAAAAAAAAAGATCAACATTTTTCTATTGGTGGCTGTGATGTTTTGGTGCACTAACACAATGTTAGCTCTGTTATAATTTAAGATTTGTTGGTCTCAAGCGTGGGGCGAGTTTTGTAGTTTTAATAATATAATCTAGTTATTATATAAACCAATCATTTAGAGTTACTAAACCTACTACCACATTTCATATAAAGTCTCAATTAGGGATGAGCAAATGATGCCGAGTATTGAAACTGAATTATTATCGAATTTCCCGTACTGAATGAGTTTTCGTACCATTTCGGTACACACTTTTTGGCATTTTCCGGATTGGTACTTTTGATTTCGTACAATACGTATTTTACCCATAAATACTAGTACATGTACAGTACCAAGCATTTTCGCTACTAGTACCTAATCTTAACTATTTTTAGAATCGGTACTTTCGGTGCCGATAATGATACTCAGCTCATTCCTAGTCCCAATAAAGTCTCCCACAACACACCTTAGTGGCGTGAAGGGTGAAAAAGAGGCCGGCTACATGAAAACATGTTATTTTTGCATAAAGTTTCAATACAGGCCCCTAACACTTACTCTAATATAAAGTTACGTTATATCAATAAATAAATAAATTAAATTGCTAGTAGTTTTAATCATAAATAGATAAATTTCCTTGAATCTAAATGGTTGAAACGTCTATATCAAATAGAGATCATTTAGCAGAAATATATAAGTAACTTTTTAAAGCTAGTAAAGTAATAATCATAATAAGCACACGTACAATGCATCCAATTATTTCATGGCTTATTTGTTAAATAGTTTGATTAATATTAACGATCACCACAATTTTGACTAATCAATGATGACACCAACATACAAAGTTAAGTAATCAAGTGATAAAAGAAACAACATTTGGTCATCCAAACCAACGGTCTTGATCTTTTACAACCTGCGGGTCCAGGGATTGAGTTTATAATTTAGAAACATCCTCACGAGGGATCATAATGGAAAACCCAGCCAAGAAACAGAGGACCGTTTAGCTGTGTGGGCCTGTAGGGGCTCATTGACTCATGCTATATATATGGTGATGAAAACAAAGGTAAATTACAATTCAATTTATTTGCTTTTAAATAAAAATAGAAATAAAGAAATTTGTATGACACTTGTCAATAGATATCTATGCGTGATCGGATATTTTTTTTTTCTTTTCAAACGAAAAAAAAACTTTATTCCACACCTGAAAAACGTTACACACCAAGATCTAGCAAGACGCTAGACCAAACAAACAACCCCTATTGTATATACATTACAATGTATTGTTCGCCTAAGACCTTGATATACAAGATTCCACACAAACGTTCGACACTTTTTGCGCTTTTATGCAGTTGTTATCGATCTTAAGGAAACTTGTTGTGTATTAACCGTTGTAAGGTGTTGTTTGTTTTTCTAAAAATGGTCTACGTAGGCTCTTCTGTCTGCGTCACGCAGACCAACGCAAACATTACCATCTACAGACTCTTTGTTTTTTTAAAGACGTTTCATTAAAAAACGTGTGTGGGAGCTCTTCTTGGTGCAGACTTGGCCCAGCAACTTCTAATAACTTCTAAGGTCTGTAGAGGGTTAAACACCACCACCACCACCAGTTTATTTTAGCCGTCTATAGACGTTAAAAACAATCTTCTTCTTACAGACTGCAGATGTTTAGTCTACCCTTTCTTCTGCAGATGTTATCTGTAGACTACATACATTTTACCTCTAAAAAAACAAATAACACCTAAGAGGGTGTTTGGGATTGCGTTTTGAATCTGATTTTTACATTATTGCATCTTGAAAACGTAGATAATCAGTTTTTAGTGTTTGGGGTTGCGTTTTGAAAACACAGATAATCAGTTTTTTAGGCAACCAAAACGCAATAATCTATAAGCATCTCCACCCCTGCTTTTCCAAAACGCATAATCTGTTTTGAAGAATCAATCCCAAACACCCCCTAATTCTATCTTGCTTTTGAGAGTAAGTATTTATAAGCAATAAAGTTTTAGACCCTTGCACCACAAATGTGTTTTATTGTATCAACAAGGGTGCATGTCGTATGCGAAGTTGTTAGACACAAATTGGTCAAGAATATTATTGTTTTCATGGGACACGTGGATGCTGTTTTATTGCTTGAACATGTAATTTTTAATGTTGTGTCAAGGAATTTAATATTTGTACTTAATTATTATGTCTATAGTTATTGAGCTCTTTATGATGACCTTCAAACACCTCGCTTATGGAAATCTAACTGAGCTCGGAAAGTGATTGATCTGGATGTTGGTAGGTATGTAAAAGGATACCACTTCATACCGGTTAATATTACATATTTTTATGGATAATGTAACACACATCTATACAAAAACTCAAATAGGGGGGAAAACATACACTTTACACATAAAATCAGTAGCAGAACAATATATGTTTTCGGTTGAATCTTTATTTTTCTACACACCAAATATGTGTTTTATCAGTTGTGGCGATCCCCTTCTTCTGTTCTTGACTCGTACCTGAAGCTAAGCTGAACTCTTTTATAATGAGTAGAGCGTATTTATCTAATCATTAGTTAAATTGAAAATCTAACAAGTGACATATGTACGTTTGACCTTTTCTTAGAACTTCAATGAGGATGAACACGAAAAAAGAATCCTATATTTTTGGTAATTTTTCTAAGATTGACATTTAAGAAAGATAAATTTAGAATTCTATACTACATTTTTTTAAACTATAAAATACAAAAATATTAAGATTTAAGGTACTTTTAAAATGACTGTCTAGAACAATATGTTTTACCATATGACCAGCTTCAAAAGGTGTTGATTTCAGTAGAATTGCTAGCATTAGTTGCAACGTTCAAGACCATATTAGATGTAGTCAATAAGTGAACTATATGTGTACAGTGGCGGATCTTGAACAAAAAATCTGATAGGGCCGGACTCAATGCATATAAAAATTTTCGGAAAATTTCGTTAAAATTTACACTAGGAAACGAAAAAACTGGGTGGGCCGAGGCGCCGTCTGACCCTAGTGAAGAACCGCCCAATGCCCATGTGTATGATTTTGTCGGTTTAGCCGGTTTAGGCTAGTTTTTCTCCACCCACATGCATAACCACATGTTGTAGTGTGTGGGTAGGTCCTTACTTTGGGGGCGCTTCGCTTTTTCTTTGCTTTTTCTAATGAAGTTCGCTTTTTAAAAAAAATATATATATAAATTTACTCGTCAACGAATATGAGAGAGCGTATCTTTTCTCTAACTTATTGTAATACTAGTATGAATGCCCGCGCGTTGCCGCGGGTTTGGGGCATGTTGCGTGACGACTTTCAGGTAAATTATTTTTATACCAATTTGCCAAGACAAATAATATATCAATTCACAAAAAAAAAAAAAAAAACCCATTCTTGTGCCCGCACGTTACAGCGGGTTCGTTACACGGAGATAATTTGATTTACATTTGGTTTGTTACCGTTTGACACTCAGTAAATAAGAAACTCAAAAAATATGTTTGGTTCATTACCAAGTCGGACATACACTATACCGACTAAAAAAGAAAACCAAAAAATAAGGTCATAACAAGCTGTTGCAGTCCCCCACTGTTTCTAACAAACTCCACATAAAATAACTTTTACCAAACAAACTGAAACAAAAACGTAAATATAATAGTCGCTTGGATGGCTGTTTGCATAATTGGTTGTTAAAATAAGAGGGAATTTTATAGATTGCATGAAGAATCGGGAATTTTATAGATAATGCAGTGTAAAATCCCATGAAAACCATACAATCAAAGGGCATGATGTCTTATATTCAATGGATAACCAAACCAAATAATAAAGATTAAAAATAAAAACTTACGTCCAAAGCCCCATTGACTTCCCTTTCTATCTAGATTCCCATCGTGATTCGCATCATGTTGTGCATTACCTGTGCAGGCTTCCACCAACATGGCCCAAGCAGTTGTTTTATTTTTTAATCCCAAAAACGAAAATATCCTTTATAATTACTTTTTAATCCCCAACGTATGTTGTGCATTATCTGTGCAGGCTTCAACAAAAGAACGCAGTGCAAGAGTAGGTTCAACACGTACCGGAAGCTTTGGGTCTTGCATCCCAGCACGCTTTGTAAGGCTTTGCGGAAATTATTCAGGTCAGAGAAATTTATACATGCATACTGTCCTGCAAATAAAAATCAAAATAAATAATATAATATTCAGCTATACAGATGACACATGATATGCCTCTAAAAAATTTCGACAATGAATAATATAGATTTTTGAAGATAATCTTTTCCACGCTTTCTCACCAACTCAGTCACAAAGTCCATTGCTGCAGTCCAAGAACTGTATAGATCTTCATAATATCTATAGAAAAAAAATTACACAAAATAAATATCGATAAGCAGGAAGCGAAAAAGATTTTTTCTTGGTAACCATGAGAACCCATTACTGGTAAATTCATGGGCCTCGCAAATACATTGTTAACCAACGAGATAAGGTAAATCGCATCTTGTACTGGGCAGTTGGCCTTTAAGAGGTTATGCTAGAATCTAGTGGAAGTAAAATGCGTAACTCAGAGCTCTGCTACAGGGGAATCAAGTGCTTACCACAACATCAATCATTATGTAGTAGTTTTGGAGATATTGCATACAAAATTTGTTGAATTGAATACAGCATCATTAAAATAAGTCCATGTTAACAGTCACACTTATATCATAAATATACTAATTGCCAACATTTAATAGACCTATTACACAAATATTGCAAACTTAGGTTGGTGACTCTTTCAGGTAAGTAACCACCAATACGAATGACATTTAATAAATTCTGATACATGCTAAAATTTTCCCAGCATAGTTAATCCGAAAGTGTTGTGCAAAAGCTCTGCTCGAGTGCTTTCTTGGGTTGAAATTTTAATCCCCAAATCTCCAGAAAATAAAATTTATTGGGATGCTTACATAGTATGAAAGTTTAAAAAAAGGAACATCTAAAAAAGTCATCTAGTATAGAGACGGTTTAATATCTGAGCAGTCTACTTTTTTACCTTCCAGCATCCCTAAGACTTACATAACTCTGCATCAGCAGGTTGAACCTCTAATTGAATGGTTCATTCCCATATATTTAAGAAAAGTTCCATGCAAACATCAAATACATTTGGCTGAAACCATTTCTTTGGAATCTCAAAGCTGGACAATATTGCATAACAATTTTTATAAATTACAAGTACATAAATTGGCACGTAGCATTAAGAAACTGAATATTTCAATGGAGTAACTTACATAAACAGAAGACCGTTATATTTTCCAGATGAGGTTAATCAAATCTGCAATTTCCATTAAGGGATTTACTATCTGAACAAGCTTGCTAAAAATATTAAGAAAATGAGGAAATTGTAAATGGCAAAACATAATAGAGACACCAATAAAAGCTCAAAATATTTAAAACAAAATGATTCAATATATTAAAATAATATAAGTAGCAACAATAACTAAATGAAAATCTAGAATTGTCAAATATTAGAACTTACTGATATTTTCTAGAAAGATTTCCTAGCATGGATAAAGCTCCATAAACTTGCCGGTCCTAAAAATTATGCATAATCTTCATGTATAATTGTCTTAAGACATTCTCCTAACTGTGCCCTGTGGGTGGCTGACCAATTAAATCAGCTATTATGAAGAAAACATGAAAGCTAAAAGATACTTACCAAAACCACGTGCGCCCATTCTACAACCCATTTCACCATCAAAGCCACCAAATATTGTAATTGAGTTCATAATATATTGTCGGGGAGATAGAATTTGAAACCCAATTAAATAGTGACGATTACACCAGACGATTTCACAATTGATTTATAAGTGTGAAGTCAATTCTTGAGGCGCTTGACACTATTGCCATTGAATTACTGATGCAATTTAGGAGTAGGGGAAGTGAGGGGATTAGGGGTTACGAACACATTCAATCGGATGCAATTAAAGGCACAGGTGGTGAGGGATATGGAAGAGACAACTATATTAAAGGCTTGAATGAATGTAATAATCATCTTGAATAACTTGCGTTAGTTAGATGTATAATTGGTATTAAAAATTGTACATAAGGGTATAAAGGTAATAAAAGGGATAAAAAATAGAGAATTACACTTATGACTTTTAAGTTGTCATCTTAACTTTGACATTTTAGACCTTTTTACCCATGGCTCCCTCTTTATTGTGAGCCATTGTCTACAGAAGCACAATACACACACACAAAACCTATTAGCCAAGCTAAAGAACAAATCTGCAATATAACGCTAATCCGTTGCAAAAAAAAAAAAAAAAAAAAAAAAAAAATACAAGAACAAATCTGCAATATAACGCTAATCCAAAAAGTTTCCCAAAATAAATTTAAAAACTTGAATACTAACAAGACCCCTTGAAACCCCATAGTGTAAAGAAAAAAAAATTAAAATAGATTGTAGGAGATAGTTTGTAGATGTTGTTTCAAGTTTTGATAATAAGATAATTTGACGTTTGTGCATTTGGCTAATTATGATTATTTACTACATTCTTTTTTCTAGGAAGGTGTAGCGAAGCTCACTATAGTAGCATGAATCATACTGATGAAGATTGCCCTCTATGCTTATCTCCTTTGCTTGAAGAGCGTGCATCGGGAAATGTTGTATCGTTTATGAAAGTTTGCAGCAGCTTAGCATTGAAATGTTTGTGATTAGCATTGAAAGGTGGAAGAAGAGGAAGAGTCTGAAAAGAATATATAGAGTAGCATTGTTCCAACTCATTAAAGATAGCCATTATATATATTTATTTACTATAATATAAATATAAATGTGAGGGTAGGGATGTAATATATTTTGAGGATGTGAGGTAGGAGACCATAGTAAAATTACATTGATGTCCTTGCAAGTGTCTTAATGTTCCACAAAGTTCCAATTATACCCTTGTGATATAAGCTTAATTTACTTGTACATGTTGCTATAATAGTTGGATGATGTACAAAATTACCTTGTTGTACATAACTCTTCCTTTATAATGTATTATAGATAAGAAGCCTATATTGTCGCTAATCATATTGTATCCATCTATTTAAATAACTATAAAACCAGCACTTTCGTACTGATTATAAAATAAGATTTCAACTCATTGAAGTCCTTAAAATATCAATAGATACTACCATGGAGATGTGTTTTTGGAAACTAGCCGTTTGTAATGGGAGCCAAAGAAGGAACCTACCCACCACTTTAACCATTTATGAGCTCCTCCTTGGATCTACTTTGTTGGGGAAATAAATACTCGTTTCTTAAATTAATTATGTCGACAATATTATTTTAAAAAGTGAAATGATTATATCTATACTAGAGCCAATTAGCCAAACAATCAAACATGGCTAAGTCAGTAATTTTATATATTTTTTAAGATCTCACATGAAAAGTTTTTTGCTTCACGCTTAAAATGTCTTTGAAATTCTTTCAATACTACCTTTATTTGTAAAACTAATTTGTACATTTTTATCATAACCCCTCATTTATAATTTCACATTAATTAGTAAAAGGTTTATTATGTATAATATGAGTTTAAGCAATTTAAAAGGTTATAAACACTTGTTAAAAATGCTCATATTGTATGACTTTTTTTTCTTTTAGTTAATTTTATGCTAAAATACATTTTGGTTGACTTCTAACTGTTCAACCCCTTTCGTTTTACATTATATATTAAGCTCACTCACCTGGACTGTTAGAGACAAGGTACGACTGTAACTAATTTTACATTTTAAACTTTAGATTTTTACGGTGTTTACTTTAATTTAAAATTAATGGGCTAATTAATATTTCTATTCATAATTGTCGGGTTTGATGTGGTTGTAAATAAAATAATTTTAATCAACATTTCTAACTATAGGTTGGGTATACAATAATCAACAAAACTGCATTTTTTAATTTCAGTTTCAGTCTAAGGTGAGTAAAATAATAGAATTGAGTATCGCATTGTAAATTGTTACCGCGGCGAAACATGCGGGTTTCTTACTAGTTAATTATGGAAAACACAGTAACAAAATTTTATATCTTCCACCAAATTAATATCATAACATTTTTTCTTATTAACGATATAAATTAAAACACTTATTGTTATTTGATATTTATATTACTTTCTAAACATTTGATCGATAACATGTTTATTTTATTTCTGCAACCTTATAAATAAATTTCTTTTATCCAATGTGATGAACAAGATCGGTCAAAATGACATGGAAATAGTTTTTATTAACTATAAGTTGATCTAAATATATGAGTTTGCATTAGTTAAAAAGTTTTATTTACCAGTCCGTGCAAAAGCAGCAATTTAACAATGCGTGTGTTTAATCTATACATCTAATAAACAAAAGTCCATGAGGACACTTGGCACTCCCACATTCATCCTCAATTACATAACCAATCATATTGTGCCAAGTGTCTCATTGTGGGATTTAATAAACTTTTTCTTTTTTCTAAAAATCAAAAATCATTAATTAAATTAGGTCAATCAAATTAAATGAGGTCAATAAATTATAATTTACCTTTCTAGATTAAAGCAAATACGTTTTCTTTAAAATATCATATACCTCCAGATTAATCCATCTTTCCCAAATCTTAAAACCCTAATCCTATACAAATCATTGAATCATTCGTCTCCTTCATTCTTCTCCGTCGATTATTAGGTAACAATCGTATAAGCTTATGTGTGGTTTTGTCTTTTGAGAAAGTATATATTTTTCAAGAAACGGACTTGGAAGTTTTATGCCAATTTATCATTGTTATTTCTTTCCTCTAATCAAGATGTTTTGAATGGTATCTATCAACTTTACGTATCTTTATATGAAACAACCTGCTTTATTATTATTTTATGATTTGTGCAGATTGAGTAGTGGATCAGAGAATATGAGAAGCTTGCTAAGCTCATGCCTACTTAGTGGAGAGCAATTCCTTCAATTGTTGGCCATACCCTTTCTAAGTGTCTTGATACACAATCAGGTATGATTGGGGTTTTTTAAAGTATTTTGATTCAATGTTAGAATTTACGAATCAGTTTATGAATGTTCTTTGTTTTTTCGATTCAATATGTTGCTATATATGTGCTTCGTTTTTTTTTTTTCTGAAATCGATCTATAAACAGTAGAGTTTTGAAATCGATTATAGGGAGCTGCCCACAAGGAGCGATCTAGATTTGATTAATTCTCTTTACATTTCTCATAATCTTTTAATTATCTTATCGCATTAACATGTTAGGTCCATGATCTTAGTAACTACTATGTATTGGCTGAATTTTTGAATGATGGTGTACAGTTCGATTCAAGGATCTTCTAATAGACCCATATGTTAACCTGACCGATCTAATTAAATCTTGTGGAGATGTATGTGGAATCGTGTACTACTTTGAACGTACAACGCGTGATGATTTGGCTTCTCATTTATCAACAAATGGAATTTCTTGTGCTGGTACTATGTTTTCATCTCTCTTTGACTAAATCTTGAAGTGTCCTCACAAACATATTTGTTTTCTTGATTTGCTTTCAGCATACCATGCAGGGTTAAACAATAAATTACGGACCTCTGTTTTGGATGATTAGATTTTCGCCAAGACACAAGTTGTAAATGGCTATTGTGGCTTTTGGGTATGGTTAATAATTTACTATATTTAAATGATACAAATAAACATGAGTTTTTATTCATGTGTAATTCCTTTTCTTTTAAGTTTTTAGCTTCCTAATTTTCTTTTTGTTATTGTTTAGATCTGATAATCCATTTCATATAATATAATAAAATGGTTCGTGTAATTATGTTTCGGGTCCGGGTCCTGTTTGTTGATTCGGGTCTCATTTATTAGCATTTTATTTGTTTCCTAAGTTGATGGCTTAAAGTTTGGAAGGATAATTATAAGCATTAATTGTTATAAATGGTGGTTTGAAAAGTCTTGGATGTTAAAAGGAAGGGTCGAGTTTTTTGGTAAGAGATTGATTGATTGTATTATAGGAAAGTTAATAGCACAATTAGTTGTACACTTTCCATATAGTCATAGTCAAATGTATTAACTGCATAGTCAAATGTATTAACTATAATTGCTATAATTATGAATCTTGGTTTGGAAAGTTGTTGAATGGAATTGATGGTGGAATTGGTTTGTAAAGTTATTGCACTAATTTTAATACATTTTTAAAATTCTGATTTGTTTTTTTAATACTTTTTTATGGCGGTTGCAGGTGTATAACGATTGTGTTGCACCAGTGAGCAACGGTGGAGGTTGTTTGCTCAGGGTAATAGTACTCTCGCAGATTCTTGCATAGACCAATTGGAGTTTATTGTTGCACGGGCACAAAGGATTGGAGATCCAAAATATCAACAGAAGGTACATGATTTTGCTCTTTAGTGTTAACAATTCTTGCATTTTGATATTTATCATGATTTATACAATATTGGAAACATCTAATGTTAATAAATATAATTACCATATCATTAATAACCTTTAAACACAAAATTATTAATCAAATATAAATACATTTATAAATTTACTTTTAAACATTCAAAATCAAAATTTAAAAAAAAAATCGGTTTTTAAAATTAAAAACATTTAAACACAAAATAAATGCTTAATTCTTTGATTTGTCACATTACTATTTTTAGCGTATAATTAGCATTTATCATGATTTACACAATATTGGAAACATCTAATGTTAATAATTATGATTACCATTTTATTAATAACATTTAAACACAAAATTATTAATCATATATAAATATAAATACATTTATAAACAAAGTTAAATTTGAATTTTTTTCATCACACTTAATACGTCTATTTTCAATTGAATTACTTTATTTTCAAACATTCAAAATCAAAATTTTAAAAAAATTACGGTTTTTAAAATTAAAGTCATTTAAACACAAAATAAATGTTTAATTCTTTGATTTGTCACGTTACTATTTTTAGCGTATAATTGACATTTATCATAAGTTACACAATATTGGAAACATCTAATGTTAATAATTATGATTATCATTTCATTAATAACTTTTAAACACAAAATTATTAATCATATATAAATACATTTATAAATTTAGTTTTACACATTTAATATCAAAATAAAAAAAATGGTTTTTAAAATTAAAGACATTTAAACACCAAATAAATGCTTAATTATTTGATTTGTCACATTACTATTTTTAGCATATAAATAGCATTTATCATGATTTACACCATATTGGAAACATCTAATGTTAATAATTATGATTACCATTTCATTAATAACATTTAAACACAAAATTATTAATCATATATAAATATAAATACATTTATAAACAAAGTTAAATTTGAATTTTTTTCATCACAGTTAATACGTCTATTTTCAATTGAATTACTTTATTCTCAAACATTCAAAATCAAAATTTAAAAATGAATACGGTTTTTAAATTTAAAGACATTTAAACACTAAATAAATCCTTAATTCGTTGATTTGTCACATTACTATTTTTAGCGTATAATTAGCATTTATCGTGAGTTACACAATATTGGAAACATCTAATGTTAATAATTATGATTACCATTTAATTAATAACCTTTAAACATAAAATTATTAATCATATATAAATACATTTATAAATTTATTTTTAAACATTCAAAATCAAATTTTAAAAAAAAAAATCCAGTTTTTAAAATTAAAGACATTTTAACACAAAATAAATGCTGAATTATTTGATTTGTCACATTACTATTTTTAGCGTATAAATAGCATCTATAAGGTAATAGTCGGTTAAAATTATTGAGTAATGCTCCTTTTACTTATACATGTGTCACTTTAGATAATGTTTTTTCCTATAAACGGGTCAAATAAGGTAATAGTCGGTTAAAATGTTGTTTTAGTGGTGTAGGTTCATGTTTGTTTACTTATAAATTGGTCGATTTGGGTAATGTTCAACTTTTCCAATGGGTCAAATAGGGTAAAAGTCACCAACAGTGTGTTTATGGTGTTTTGATTAGATTGATGTTCCTTTTACTTATACATAGGCCATAGGTGAATTGGAGCAATCTTCCCTTTTCTTAACGGGTCGATTTGGGTAATGTTTGCCTTTTCAAATGTGTCAAATAGAATAAAATGTGCTCGAAGCTTTTTTTAGCGGGTCGATATGGGTAATGCTCATCTTCTCAGACGTGTCAAATTAAATTGTGAAATTTAGGTGGTAGTTAGTTTCTTATTTTTATTTTTATTACTTTCTTATTGTTGAATATGCCATAAGTCTATTTTTAACACATACCATTTAAGTCGCCTTATTCAGGTTGGATTGTATTTAAGAAACCCTGTATTCTCACATGGCCAGCTTTATGTCGCATTGTCAAGAGTTAAAAGCAGGGCAGGCGTGAAGTTACTTATACTTGATGCTGGTGGGAAAGTGATGACTAAAACAAAAAATGTGGTTTATAAGGAAATTTTCAGCGATATTTGAATAAATGTGTATTCGTTGCTTTTAAATTTTAATAAAATTTTTCTACTTTATTTTTCTTATACGTTATACTACTCCAAATAATCGTACGTTGTTGAACTGCGTGTCAACGCGGGCAAATATCTAGTGTATCAACAATCCTAAAATACTTACCGCAAGAAAGTAATCTGAAAAACCACTCAGCCATTATAGATTGTTTAGTTAATTTCTATGAATACTTTTTTTTACAATATAACATAAGTAATTTTTACTAAAGAATTTAAATAATCATATAAAATTTAAACTTGATGCAAACATGAACCTTTAATCTTTCTTTCTCTCGCTACAAATTATTATTACTCTAAGTAATTTAATTTTACTAAAGAATTTAAATAATCATATAAAAAAACATTTTTCATATTACATCTAATTCGAAAACCGAACAACCTGAACCCAGCCGACCCAAATTTTAAATAGTTTGTTTATCAGGTCAATTTTCTTAGCTAAAAACCTGAAAAACTCGTAACTTAAAAAAAATAACCCGAAGAACACCCCTAGCCCCTAAGGGTGACCACCCCTTAACGTCACTATAATATTTTTTTAATATTATCATTCATTCAATCACCAACGCGAAACCTCAATGCGAGGAAGCAAAAAAAAAAAAAAAACTACAACATATACAATGGATACATACCCCCAATCCTTCCAAATAATGCCCTTGAACCTATATCAACTTTTTAACCGTAAAAATGATAAAGATTTAACATTAGCTACAATATCTTGCACTTTAGCTTCAACGCCCTTGAGAATCTTCTCATTTCTCACCTTCCAAATAGCCCAACACTTTACCATAATAATACCATGTATGATTTTGCCTCCTTGTTTTCCACCTGCCGCTTGATTGCACACTTGAAATAGACCGTGGCGACAATATTTTGTAACTTACTCCATCTCCCAATTTTAGCCCAAACCCCGAAAGAAAGCTCACAAACCGTGAACAAATGTATTCGACTTTAGTTACAAAAGTCACAAGCCGAGTTTATAACTCCCACGTTTCTTCTAGCCAAGGCGACCCGAGTCCGAATGCGATCCATCTCTAAATGCCACATAAATATATTACACTTTAGAGGAACCCATGATATCCAAACGCGACGTTTCTTCTCACCCTCACTACAATTGATATGTATTAAACATAGGGCTGTACACGAGCCGAGTCGAGCCGAGCCAGGCCCAGCTCGAGCTCGAGCTCGAACTTAAACCGAGCCAGCTCGGCTCAGCTCGTTTTTCTGGTCGAGCTGAAAAGTCGAGCTCGAGCCAGCTCGTTATACTTTTTTTAATTTTTTATTTTTTTTACAAATATTTATTAAATAAAAAACAATAAAATTACACATAATCATGTATATATATATTTTTTTTATTTTTCTAAGTTATGGTTTATTTATTATGAAAAGATGGAGTAGATAGGTAGTATGAACGGGATTTTCAAATTTTGAATTTTAGAATTGGGTTTGGAGCAAAAATATATTATTTTCATCTATATATATTAATTACACATACACAGGCCTGAGTCAAGCCATCGAGCCGAGCCACGAGCTGCACACCCCTGGCTCGAGCTCGGCTCGGCTCGAAAACAAAACGAGCCTCTTCGAGTCGAGCTTTTTTCGAGCGAGCCTCGAGCCGCAAGCTTTTTGTACACCCCTAATTAAACATGCACTCTCACTTGTATTTAATAATTTATTTATTTTACAATTTTGATATGAGAAGAATGATTGAAACAAATGAACTAATAATGAAAGTTGGACCACTTTATTGATTTTTTTCATTAATGAATGAGATGGACAAGAGAGTCATGCTTGTACAACAATCAAAAAAGTCAATAAAAAATAACAGCCTTTCCATTGAAGTATGTATAGATCGATCGGTCAATCAATAATTGTACATGAACATAGTTTTAAAAGACAAGAACTTTCAAATCAAGTTAGTGTACACTTTAGATTTTAGGAACATTAAAAACTAGAAATTAATTCGTCCAACATCCAAATTGTTAGTTTGATGCTTCATATTATATGTATACACACATGCACACACATATTCTTAGATCAGAAAACACAGTAAACTAGATTTGAAACGAATTTAAGGCATCTACCGGCAAGAAGATACATTCCATTTTTCCAAAACGTCACTCTCCCAAAGGAATGCACAACCCCACATAAATGCTACCTCGAGCTCTCGAAGCTCGTGCAGGAGAAATCCTACCACAAGGCATTGTTACATCCGAGTATGATCTCTACCACCGTAGCTTGTACGGTACACCCGTTGAGGTATATTAAAAGTACTTTTAGTTAAATTGACATGTTTTAGGTAATTATTTAATAAGTTGAAATTTACAGGATTTGATTACTAAGCCGAGGTACGTTGTAACGTTTATTATGGGTGGTTGATTGAGTACCAAGATAATCTTATTGCATTTGGATTTGATGAGTCATTATCTCAAGTTTGCTCAGAAAGTGGTGCAATGGATCCCAAAATTGATTCATAGGTTGAGAGGATGCAAGCAACGACAAGGGTTTACTTGTAAATATGTTCATTTTTTTCTTATAACATGAGTGTTATGTTATGTTACTGATACATTTTATTTTATGGGATTTTTTATGTAGTTGTTTCTATAAATGGTATTTTAATATTCTTGAGGTTGATAAAGTATAACCGCCAAAATCAACAAAAGAGGGAAACCTTTATACCCCAACTGTTGTTGACACATTTAGAATCCTTAGAGATCAGCAAATTTCCTAATGTCTTGACCATTACAAAGTAGAAAATCATTCATAACCAATTGTTTTCGGGGATTTGATATATTAGTTTTCTTAGTAATTTGGTATTAAAAATCAATTAAGTGAAACGCGTCACAAAACGTGCACCAAAAAACATTAGTACCCGCGGTAACGCGCGGGCATTGCTACTAGTTATCTTATTAAGGAGGAGTGATGTACAACATGGTAATTTGTATTTTCATATAACTTAACAAGCAACATGTACAACATATTTAAGCAAGAAATTTAAGGGTATTATAGGCATAATTGGGACAATTAAGACACTTAGAAGGGTAATGTAGACATTTCACCATCCTCATCCTTTACAATATCAAAACAATTTTACAATACTAGCCTTTTTCCATCACTTCTTACAAAGCAACACAATGAATGAGACTTATTGTTTGCCTTTTTGTCTCTTCAATTTCCCCCCACCCTCAACACCAATTGAATGGGATTCAATGTAAAATTCAATTTCTCCTAATCTACCAATGGATATAAAGCAACTTGTTATTTCATCTTAAATAAATATTACTCAATTGCTTCTTGCATTCTCAACTTCTTCTAATTTGATAGTTTTTTCTCTTTGATTTTGTTTTACTGCAGAAATTAAAAGCAACAAGAGTACGACGGACCTTCTTGTAATATCATCGAAATCGGTTCTTCTTGTTAGATTTATATTTATCTGGAGGTATGATGAAGTACATCTAATATATCGTCTCAACTAATTTTATATATTTAAAACGATTACTGAGGTACCAAATCTGAAAGTATATAAACTGATTAGTAATATATAATTAATTAATTATCATAGCAATCGGGCACATAATATTTACCAACAATTTATACTAAAATCGGGTGTGAAAAAGAGTGCACGTAAATACATTGGGCTTGTTATCTAGAAAAAAAAAACAATATATGAAGGTTCTCATGTTACATCTTTTCCTTTCATCATGACTAGCAGGTAAAATGATATTCAAATGATGGTTTTATAGAAAATAGCTTCACGAAAACTAATAGGATATTACAAATGAACAGAAAAGATCCAAGTCATTTAGGAAACGAATCATGTTCATGGTCTGTTATATGGTTTGATTACATCTTTACATGCTTATTTTAATTTTTATTTATGTAACGGTTGCATTTATATGGTTTTATTACATCTTTACCTTATTGCTAAATGTGCACTATATTTGGCAAATATTAAACTCCTTGTTTGCTGACTTTGTTTGGTCATGATCTGAATTTTTGAGCTTTTACTAATTACTCGCATGTTTGCATTGGCAATGAAAAGGAAAAAAAATTCATGGAGGCTAATTGCCATACAAACAGTTCCTACAACAAGAAGCAAAGACAATAGGTAGATGAAGTGAAAATTTGAAGACTTGGGTCAAGAAACACCATTTTTGTAACTAACTACTCACAATCGTTTGGTCAATACTCAATAGTAGCTACTAGCTACAACTGCTATTAATTTATTGTAATCATGGGTCCACCTAGAGTGAATATCAACCACAACTCTTTTCTAATCATACATGTTAATAAACATAATCTTTTGTGATTATACTATTGTTCCATATGTACAATTGTGGCTTGATCCCCGCATCTCGCGGCTTCCACACTATCTACAAATATTGCATGCTTACATTTTAATATTTATTAGTACATTGTGTTATATATGTGCCAGTATCTTATGTTGTGCTATGTGTTAGCATAACCATATCTCTTTATGTTGTTCTTGTCTAACTTCGGTTGCCTCAACAATAAACGACCTTAATTGCACCAAATCCGCTTTCGGCAAGTCTCGAAAAATATCTCTTATGTTGTGCTATGTGTTATCACTTCTTTTTGTTGACAAGAGTTCCGGGACTTCACACGTTCTTACAAGCTACACTATCAACCATAAAGGTACTAACTCAACATCAACGGTGTATCCATACAACATATATAGGTTTGTTGCTAACAATATACTTTCTTTTTGGCACCAAACCCTCCAGGAAGCCCTCTCCCAGTAAACAACAAAAGCCAAAGGATCTTTAGAGCATGCGACTAGTCCAAGCCGAATCTTTAATTCACTATTACTAAACTACTCCCTCCTACTTAGTAATATTTGTGATATACCCATTATCAAATTTTCAGACCCTATATTTATATGAGTTTTAAATTTTAATAAACTACCCTCCTACTATGTTGCTGGTTCCTACTTAGCTCACGTCACCGCAACGAATCCCCCACAAGCACTATATAAACATCACAACCCCCAACAACATCTATGAGACAACAAAACATACGCACCCGCTGCAACGCGCGGGCATCACCACTAGTATTTATATAAATGAATGGGCGAAAAGGTCCCCTACACATTTAGACCACTTATTGTGGTAGTCCTCGACGGGAAACCAGAGTACCAGACCACTTATTGTGGTGTAGTAGTGTAGGTTATTGGGCCATTTTTTTAGGCTAAGGTTTGAGAGGAAAGAATCCAAAAACTCAAAAGGTAGGGTTGATCAGTAGAAAACCGAATTAACCGAACCATAACTGAATTAACTGAAATAACCTAACTGAAACAATGACCGGTGGTTTGGTTTTTGAATTTTTGATAACTGAAAATTGTGGTTCGGTTAACCATATCTCAAAACTGAAAATAAACCGAACCAAAAGCCACGTGGCCCACTACATAATATTTTAAAATATTAGTCAAGGTTGAGGTGTCCATTACACTTTGTATTCGAATGTATGCTTCCACATAACAAGTGTCTACATGTGTTAGCTTTTATTTTGTTACTCAATATGCATGTAGTAACGATATATAATTGATAATTCTACAAGCTTTAACTATGTATATTTTATTTTCTCGATTAATTTGCGTGTCTCACACATTATAGAAACAAATAAGAAAAAGCTAACCTATAAACTAACCGAAACCAAATTAAACGTCAATAACCAATTAATCGAAACCGAACGGTTATGAATTATTTATAACCAAAGTGTGCGGTTATGGTTTCGGTTTTAGCCAATAACCGAACCAAACCATGCTTAGCGCTTCCAAAAGGTTAAGATTGCACACCTTAATCCCAATAAATTAGCAAGTTATTACCATAACTACACTTTAGGATTTTACCCGGTGGCGGACCCATTTTTTTTTCTTGGGGGCGGAAACGTATAGAGGTCGTTTATTTATCGCGATAAAATAATTTTTTGGTCCGGTGGCCCTGTTCAGTTTGGGTCAAGTTGTATACAAAATGATAATCATATTAAAATTATATAATCAATTAAAGTAAGCCAAAAGCCAAAACGTAATTTAAACGTCATTACATATGCAAAACAAAATTATAAAATCTAAAGTACTCCTCTCCGGGTTTTCATTTTTCGAAATCTAGCATAACATCTTCTAGCTTCATGTAAACAAGTCTTATTCGGTAAAAGAAAGACAACTACCATTAGTCTTCACAAACATCATTGTCAAAAAGCATCTTTCAACGTTCGATCGCAGTTGGGAGGGTAATGTGAGAGCTAGCTTCAATAAACGATAAACCAATACAAAGCTAAGGTGTTTATTTGCTTCAACCGTCAATTGTAAAAGAATTGATAAATCATTCAAGTTGGCAAACAGTGTATTCGCTTTTAGATTATCAATGCAGCTCTCGAGTTCAACCAGAAGTCTTCTTTTATCTTCATCATCCAAATTATATGGATACATCTCGGCTAATCGTAGTAGTTTCAAAATATTAAACGCACCAAAATTATCACAATGACCCAAACAAATAAATATCTAACATGGGTTGATGCCTAGATTTAATTTTTAAATCAAATTTCAAAATTACCCACCATTCAATAATAATAATTAACAAAAGAGGGAATTTAGTTACCTAGGTGCCGGATTTCCGGCCCTCTCCCGACAACGGCTACAAGGAGCAGAGGAGGGCTGGACGTTGGTGCCTAGTACACGATCAGATTGAGCTGGGGTGGGGAGGGAGTCAAAGAATAGATTTGCGTTGGGATGGGAGGAGAGGGTTTAATTTTATTCGGTTTAAGTTTTACCAATGCTTTTATTCGGTTTAAGTTTTACCAATGGGCTTTTATGGGCTAACAATTACACATATTCACAATTTGGTTCGGGCTAAATTGACAATTCATGAATCATAATTTGGGTTAGGCCAACATTCACACAATTTTATGAGCTTCTAATTGTATTTTTTTCGAGGGTCGGTTTCAAAAGTCTTAGGGGGTGTTTGAAAATTTTCACGAGGAGCAGACGAGTTTTACATGAAAAATAACACTATTTTTTTTAAGGTGAATGCCCACATCATTGGCCATGAATGGATCTACCAAAGATTTTACCATGTAGTGAATATGTCCCAAAATACCCTCAACTTACAATTCAACAAAACAAGTTATATTTAAAATTAATACAACCTAAATAATAATAATAATAATAATAATAATAATAATAATAATAATAATAATAATAATAATAATAATAATAAACCAAACAAATTACACAGTAAAAATAAACGTTTTTTATTCTTATTAACCAGACACATCATTTGATATATCTTATTGATTTTTTCTTTTATATATTTTCTAGTATGTTAAAATTTTGCTTGTGCACTTTGAAGGATGTGTTCAATTATGAACTAATATTGTATATTCAAGTAAGTATTTTTCAAATTTGCACATTGTTGAAACTTAATAATGTGAATTCACACTATGAACTACTGCTTGCTTTTCATTTTAGTCAATGTATTGACTATTGATATAAACATCTACACAATAGATTAACACTATTCATATATTACTTACCATTCTAAGTAAAATAAAACAATACAAACAAGTCAGAGAAAAGTTTCCAATTTTTTTCATTGAAACATGTTGCATATATTGTTCATACCAATGTCAACACAATTTGAAACATTATACATTACATCATCATCATACTCAATTAATCCCACAATTTTAATACAACTTATAACCTCAAACATCGAATTGAGTTCTTAACCACCGCATCCACCACTACATCCACCGCCACAGGCGGCAGCATTGTTGGCAGGATGTGACTCGCGTTTGGACGCACCATCTGCACAGGAGAATATGAGAGTTGTGAAGATGGAGATGGTAACAATGACACACCAGAAGACAATAATTGCATGGTCCTCAAAGCCTCCATGGATGCTACCTTCTCCCACCATTCTTCCAGCCACTTGTTTCCATTGTCTTCCCATATTTTCCCCTCTCTATGTGTGTGTGTGAGATGAACTGATGAAGAGATATGATTTGGTTCTTATCATCTTCTCACTAGTTGACTTAGATTTTTTTAGTTATATTGATTTTTTTAGTTATATTGACTTTAATTAAATCCATGTGTGGACTGAATATTTCATTTCTTAACTTCTTATCCATTCTTTCAACTTTGTATCACTGGTCTTTGGTCAATATACACCAACTTATTACTTAGTTAATACATCTGAAGGATTCCTGAATTTCCTTGATGCCAAATTCAAATACTTGAAAATTATTACAAGAATTCATAGCCATTTATGAGAAAATCATTGCATCTAGTTGACTAAACTTTTACTTAAATATTTATTAAATTTTTGCCAGCCCCAAAATAGGTTTATTGGTTGTAAAGGTTGTTGGATAACTAATTGATATGGCAGCGGATAAATTGAAACAACAAACACTAAAGTTGAATGAAACAATCGAAAGTATAATAGATCTTGTCGGACAGAAACTGTAATAGATAATGTATTTTAGTATAATATTTATTTGTATTTAATTGTAATTATCCCTTACCAAATTATAGGGAGTCTATGTATTATAAATACTTGAATTATCAATGAAAAGAGATCAAGGGTTTTATCTCTAATATGGTATCATTGACCAGGACCCTCATTCTCCTTAATCTTCTCTAACTACCCTACCTCCATTAGCGGCCGGCCCTACTACCGCCGCACCACCACCTTCCAACCACCTTCTCCAACCTTCTGCCACCGTCACATACCCTCTGCCACAATAATAAACATTTTGCCACGAACCTTTTCTCTACCTTCTTGCATTATCCACCATGTCCACCAACCCACAAACCTCTTCCACCATCATTCCAGCCATAGCCGTTGAATCCAAAATTCATCCCGCCACCACTGTCTCAAACATAAAAAATTTTGTACCCATTACCCTCGACAACCATCCATAAACTTGAACACCGGTCACACCCTTGTGTGTTCCTTGGATACCCTCCCACTCACCGAGGATACCGGTGTTTTGACTTGACATCTAAACAATACCTCATCTCCCGACACGTCGCTTTCGACGAAACCACCTTTCCGTTTGCCCAAGCCATCGGTCCCACCCCTTCATACACCTTTCTGGATGAACCATTCCCTCACTTTATTTGCCCCCACATAAAAAACAGACTCGCCCTCCAACCCACACCGTTCCCACCGGCCCAACTACCCCCTCCCCACAACCATCCCAGCTCACTAACTTGCCTGTTAGCCCAACTCCCCCCACACACAATACCCCACGGCCCAATAATGAGTCTGATGCCACTCAATTCCCGAACACCTCTTCATCCACTCCGCAAACTTCAACCACTTCCACAACCAATCCCACCAACCCGACCATTCCTCATTCCACTCACACCATCCATACCCGTTCCATGAGTGGTATATTTAAACCTAAACAACCCTTTGACCTTCACACCACCACCACTCCACCCGTTGTACCCGTCCCAAAAACACCCACCGATGCCTTGGCCACACCAGAATGGTACTCTGCCATGACCACCGAGTATAACGCTTTAATTAGAAATGGTACATGGGAGTTAGTTCCTCGTGAGCCATCTATGAATATTATCCGTTTCATGTGGTTGTTTAAACATAAATACAGGTCGGACGGGACACTTGAGCGGTACAAAGCTAGATTAGTTTGTGACGGGCGCTCACAACAGGTGGGCATTGATTGTGGAGAGACATTTAGTCCGGTTGTCAAGCCGGCCACCATACGGACTGTTCTATCACTTGCTTTATCTAAAGGTTGGGCGGTACACCAGTTGGATGTTACAAACGCTTTTCTGCACGGAACCTTAATGAGACAGTGTACATGCATCAGCCTATGGGATTTCGCGATAGCCGGTTTCCGAATCATGTATGCTTGCTTCGCAAATCTCTCTACGGTCTCAAACAAGCTTCCTGTGCTTGGTACCAGCGTTTTACAGACTATGTGCTTCACTTGGGGTTTCTCAACAGTCGGTGTGATACTTCTTTATTTACTTTTAACAGGGATGGTGACACTGCTTACTTACTTCTTTATGTGGACAACATTCTTCTCGTCACTTCATCTGACAGCCTTCGGCGGCAACTTCTTGCCAAACTTGTAAGCGAATTTGCCATGAAAGACCTCGGTCCCTTAAGTTATTTTCTGGGCATTTCTGTCTCTCGTCAACAAAACACTATGTTTCTGTCTCAACAGTCCTATGCGACTGACATTATCTCCCGTGCCGGTATGCAATCATGTAACCCCGTAGCCACCCCGGTTGACACCAATGCGAAACTTGGTACCTCGTCTGGTGAACTTTTTCATGATCCGACTCTATACAGGAGCTTGGCCGGTGCACTTCAGTACCTCACATTTACCCGACCTGACATAACTTACGCGGTTCAGCAGGTTTGCATGCACATGCACGCTCCTCACACAGATCATTGGAACGCTTTAAAACAGATCATTCGCTATATAAAAGGGACGCCCACGTTCGGTCTTATCCTCGGCCCGTCGTCGACTACTACTTTGACCGCATACACAAACGTCGATTGGGCTGGGTGTCCAGATACTAGACACTCCACCAGTGGGTATTGCATTTATTTTGGTGAAAATTTAATCTCGTGGTCGTCCAAACGTCAACCGACAGTATCCAGATCTAGTGCTGAAGCAGAATACCGGGGGGTGGCTAATGTCGTAGCCGAAATATGTTGGCTACACAATCTGTTACTTGAGTTATCTGTCCCGATCTCTCGTGCTACTATGGTTTATTGTGACAATGTGAGTGCCATCTATCTATCCGGTAACCCGGTTCAGCACCAGCGTACAAAACATATTGAACTGGACATTCATTTTGTACGCGAGCAGGTACAACGCGGTCATGTTCGCATTCTTCATGTTCCTTCCAGATATCAGATAGCCGACATCTTTACGAAAGGATTACCGCGGATACTCTTTGAAGATTTTCGGTCCAGTCTCAGCATTCGGCCTCCTCCCGCTTCGACTGCGGGGGTGTAATAGATAATGTATTTTAGTATAATATTTATTTGTATTTAATTGTAATTATCCCTTACCAAATTATAGGGAGTCTATGTATTATAAATACTTGAATTATCAATGAAAAGAGATCAAGGGTTTTATCTCTAATAGAAACGTTTACAAAATAAAGTGTAATGGATTGTTATTTGGAAATACAATCTTGGTGATTACAAACGACACATATATATACACGTCTCATATAACATATAACATGTCTTGTTTTTACAATTTAGTGTCACTTATGTTCTTTGACTTGTCCTCTCGGGATCTTGCTAAGAATGTTGGAATTCAACTCCTCCAACAATCTTTTCATGTCACTGATTACTTTGTGTACAAGATAATTAACTTCACTCTCATGTCGTTCGTATAGAGCTGGTAAGGTTGCAACACAAAGAAAACCTACAAACAAAACAATCGAACGATCAAATCCAAAAATTGATCGCGGATACCATCTGCCAAAAAAACATATATACTTGGAACATGAAACTTACAAAGATATATGAGATTTAAAGAGCTGAAATGACTTCCAATAACCGACATCACCCATAGTGTTGCCATTGTCTACAAGAAGGAAAACGATACGTACTCAATATTTAAATGTTTCTGGTAGGCCTGTAAACTAACAGAACAATTCCCCGGATAGTTTATTTATTTAATAAATGAGTGAACATGAATGAAAACTTTTGTTTAGTTTAATAAACGATAAAACATGAACTTATGTCTCGTTTGTATACATTCGTAAATGATTGTTTACATATTCATTCAAAGAAGTTGTGTCCAACTTGTTTGAGAACCATCTCCTCATGCAGCCTATATTATATATTGTTGTTTACTTATAAAATGTCATCTGATGATGAATAATGATATCTAAACTTTAATTTGGATGTTGTTTAGTTCGTCTATTATTGTGTATCTTCGTTTATGTGCATTTATATTTAAAAAAATGAACGAACGTTAACGAACAAGAACAAGAACAAGAACATGTTCATTTTCTTAACAAGCACACGCAAACATGAAAATCTGTTTGCTTAAGTGTTCGTGTTTGTTTTGTTAAAGTTAAAGTAACAAACACAAACATATCTTTGTTAGTGTTCGTTTGGTTTATTTAAATGCCTACTTTCTCGTTAAACAAATGTTCCACACATACCGAGAGAAACTGAACATAATCTTCTCCACTTGCTGTATAATAGAACTTAAGTAACAATTCGTTCGTTTTTTTGTACAAGCGTTTAAACATCGATTCGGGTATGGTTATCTCTTCAAAATTAGGAAGATCCCTAGATGAAAATTTAGCCAAGACAAAACTTAATGAATTTTATAAATTTTGAACTTAAGATCAATTAAACATATGAAAAGGTGACCATGTTGTTACCATTGAGTATATTTTGCCATAGTGTAGGTGACATAGATGATGAACATAGCGCCCATCGCGATGTGACAAACGAGGGAGACAAAGTTATACTCGTAAACCTCGAAAAGAGACCAAATTGCAGTAACTATTAATAAGATTGACGCTGATAATCTTGTGTTCCTCCATAGAAGGACGTCTGATACTGCAAGTAGACATCAAAATTTTAGGGGTGGTAAATGGTATAAAGATAACTTGAGTGCAATTTTAGAGATTTTATAGAAGTTGAGGGGGTATAGTTGTAAATTTAAATTAGTAACTTTTTTGCATAATCTCCAAAACTCTTTACATAGACACTCTTTACATAGGTTTTGTTATTTTTACCATATTCAAAATTGAAACTTTTTACATCTGAATCATTCAGTTTACTTTTTTTTTTTTTGCCAAATTTGTCTCTCTGACACTAACCCAGGAATACCCCTCAACTTAACGTTAATATTTATTTGGGTTAGTGTCAGGGACGAATTTGACAAAAAAAAAAAATAATAAGTAAAACTGAAGGACTGATGGGATAAAACTGACCAAACCTCAGGGACGATTTTGGCCATTAACTCCTTAAATCTATAATAACTTCTAGTACATGAAATTCTATATAAACTTAAATACTAGATTCATAATGTATTTATTTTAATCTATATTTTAATATGAATTTTATTTAAAACTAAGTCGATTAATAATAATGATGAAATTTTAAAACACAGTATAATACTATGATACATATGAGATTAAAATAAAATTGGATACATGGTTTAGGAAATACCCTGCCCATTTCCAATGAATGAATGGAAATATCTTTTGAAGTTTGCCATATTTTGATAGCTTTTGTTGTCGTGATTTTGATAGCTTTTGTTGTCGTAATTTTGATAGCATTTGTTGTCGTTATCTGAATCGCTATAAGGTATCGCCATGGTCGCCAATGCACTAGAAAACTATATTTAATGATGAATTTATAGCAAATAAAGGTTCCAAGCTTTGTGCATAAGAAAGGTTTCCCAAAGGGAAGAAAGAGATGACTTTGGAATGTCTTTTAGGGTTCGGTTTCCCTCTAAAGAATGTTACATGTCTCCAAGTAACTATGTAAAAGTATACACCATTTTTATAACATTTAATAAATAAATGACTATAATGATAATTGTTATTAACAAATCTATATTAACATGACATAATCTATTTCTTTGTAGGTTTTACGTATGTTTAATATAAGCAACTTCGATTAAACCATTGAAACAAGGTGGTTTAACACTCCTAACGACCGTGTATTTATATTTATCTCTCGATTTAGAATATGCTTATTATTTTATATGACGGTTTTTTTTTTTTTTTTTTTTTTTTTTTTTTTTTTTTTTCGAAAATTTAACACACTAAGAAAAATACAAATTCAAACGGTTAAACTACCAAAACCGAACCAACAACCAGTTGAAACCGACTGGCTTTTGTTTCTGAAAATCATGATTAGTGGTTCAGCACAAGATGTTTGCTAAAACGGACTAAACTCAACCAGTAACGGGGCTTGAACCCCTGACCTCAAGGGAAGCAACACTTTAACTCCCCGATCCTATCAAGATAATTGTTCCAGCCCAGCCCAGCCCAGCCCAACACAGCCCATTGCATATTTAGCCAATCAAAAGCTTCTGAAAGCAGGGTATGAAAACCTTTACACATAACATAGATAAAAGTAGTCACTAGCATCTCAACTTAATTAAGCACAAACATATCTTAATATCATGTTTCTTTTTCTTTTCCGAAAATACGATCGTATTTATGTAACTATAACCGCTGTAACTTACTTAAAGCTTTTCAAACTGACCAGCGCTTCCGCGATCCTGATTCTCTAAAGACGCCATACCCAGTCCTTCATTTTGATGTTTCTCCCATCCACCCGTATCCGCCTTCAAATGGATCAAATAATAAACAACTGATGCCACCATGGAGATGAATGTCAAGGCGGCCGCACCAGCAAACACACCTTTGCGTAGGGTTTCACATGACAGATTACCGACACCGTAGATGACTCGATATTTAGTGTGATAAGCGTTTTTTGCAGATCCTGCAAGCAAGCATGCTTCTGTCCCAAGAAAGGAAACCCTGTTGTTCACATGTTTAAAGAGAAACAAATCACCAATCAACTCCTAATCAGAGGTTTTAATTCAAGGTGGCAAAACAGGCGGGCCAGATAAAAGCGCAAAGCGGATTCAGGTAGAAACAGATCATTTTCAGTATTGGTCAAATGGGTTGGGTCTGGTTGACCCACAAACATTTTTTTCCATCTCTAAAATAAAATTCTTAAAATGAACACAGATTAGGAGGCTATATGCCTAAGAAATAGACTTTTAGCGACTTTCGACCCATAAAACACTACCCAAATCAACCTGTTCATATGTAAATGGGACCAGTTCTACTATTAATCAATAACCATCGAAATCATGAAAAACAACCGCTCATTAGACACTATCAGAACTAATTTGAGATGTATCGAAAATGAAAAAGTTGAAAACCTCATATTTTCTTGAATGATTAACCTTATGATGTGTGTGTAATATGTTCCGCTCAACACTAGACGAGTAGGTGTAGTTATGTCCCGTTAGAGACCAAACCATAACAGAACATTGAAGAGGGACATGTATTGTAATTATGACCCATTAGGGACGACATTTGTTACCTTTTCAAACCCTATGGACTAAAGAGGTAATTTACTGAACCAACCATATAACTAAACACCCTCAACATCTTTCATAAAGGTCAAAAGACACCTTGCAGACACAACTAACATACACATGTAGCATACACCACTTGACTAGAAAGCAGCCAAAATGACATGCAAAATCTGGTCTATAATTTATTTCAGTGATTACAAAACTACAAGTCTACAACTAGACACTAGAACACGTCTAGGTGGCGGGCCTAAGCCTAAGGAAAGCTTAACCAAGTGTCAGTCAGTATAGTAGTTGCAATTTAAATACAATTAAATGATTAATAGTAACTTTTACTCAATCAAGTGTCAACCGGTATGGTAGTTGTAACATAAATAAGATAAACTTTAATCAGACAATAAATTCTGCATGATACAATCTTGAAAAACTTACATAGCACAACTATTGAATGTATGACATACAGGGCCGGACCTACTGTGTTAGCAACCTAGGCTAAGGCCTAGGGCCTCCAAAAACTAAGGGCCCCGAAAGTTTAAGTTTTTTTTTTTTCATGTATTACATTTGTATTGGCCCAAGTAAAAAACAAACAAGTATTGAATGATTGAATCTCTAAAATTTGTGACTTTCATTTGCTATTGATGATTGTCATTGATTGTTTTTTTGGTTATCAAGGATTGAAGTCTTACAAGAGGGATTGGACAATATAAAGTTAATCTACTTTCTCAACCAAAGTAGATGCTGAGAAAATCATTAAATCAAGCCCCAAAAAAATACATAGTAAATTGTAGATCCACAAAATAGGTTCAAAATTTAAATGGGAAAATGTCTTTAATTTGCAATATACCTAATGCGAGTAAGTAGATAAAATGAATACGGAATACTTTAATTGATTAATAGTTATCATAAAGGAGATTGTAATGTCCATCTAGTGTAAGGTGTTTTTTTTTGTGAACTATACAAATTTAAAGGGCCCCGACTTGTATTTTGCTTGGGGCCTCCAAAAACGTTGGATCGGCTCTGATGACATATCCATGTAAAAAGCAATGGTATAACAGAAAATTTAGGCCAAGAACAATGTTTTACCATTAGAACAACATGGTTTGATTATTTGAGGCCCAAACTTACAGATTCTTGCAATATTAATGCAATGTTTTACGCCATATGAACAAATTTTCAGTCTCAGCAAATGGATATTTTCAAAGTGAACAGCATCATATGCCTCATGTCTCTCAAACTTACAGATTCTTGCAATATTAATGCAATGTTTTACGCCATATGAACAAATTTTCAGTCTCAGCAAATGGATATTTTCAAAGTGAACAGCATCATATGCCTCATGTCTCTCAAACTTACAGATTCTTGCAATATTAATGCAATGTTTTACGCCATATGAACAAATTTTCAGTCTCAGCAAATGGATATTTTCAAAGTGAACAGCATCATATGTCTCATGTCTAAAGCCTGTGATTGCTAATTTGATAACCATTATTCTAAATCCAATAACCTGATGGTTTCTAGTGTAACTTGCAAACACATGCATATTCTATAAAGCTATATTATTTGTAAGAGTTCAAGTTGTTAAACTTTCACTCACAGTAGTAACCTTTTTTTTTTTTTGCTTCTAAGTGCCTATTTGGGAGGTTTAAGAGCCTTATGCAACTCATATTTCCATTGTATATTGTGACTTTTTGGATACGATTCCTATTTGGCATGTATCAAATTTACAGAAACAGAAATTGGGCAAATGTTACATTCGTAACATACCTAATATTCTAAATTTCTAATAATCCAAGGATCAGGTAGTCCGGATATGGATTATGACACATTTAAATCACACACTGACCGGACATCTATCACATCATACCTTTTTGGTTCAAGTGGCATATCAAATTAAAAACTGCATTTGATAATCATCAATCATTTAGTACCAGATTGGATTAAGCACATATGAGATTCAACAGACCTAGAATAAACCTTAAACCAAAAGCAATAGCTGCCAAGTGTCCGTAAGCCTATATTGTGCATAAATGAAGAAAAAAATGTTGCAATTCAATTACTATCAACATAAAAATTTCAACAGTAACACAAAATGAAACTAAACAAATTAAAAATATAGAACCTTATCAAAGGTAAATGTTAAAATATATACATGTGGGTCATTCAAACCTGATGTGGTCTTATGGGCTTATCAATGTATTGGGCCACGTATGTTCTCTATGTGAGTCCATTAAGTAATGGGCTTCATATGGTCAGCTGGATATCTAATCGTTCGTTTTATATAAAAGCCCATCTATATTTTGTGTTTGTTGTTAACGGTGCAGATCATGCTTTGGATTAAGTGAACGGCTGGGATTTAACTCACACGGATCGTCTCTCTAAGCATATATATACTTTGTACTTTCACACAGATCATTATCATTCGTTCATTTTCTTATTTGTTCTTTCTGTATTTTCTCTCTAGGGTTTCCCCTCTGTATTGTCTTCTTGGTCTGTAATCAGCTCTGTAAGTCTGTGTATTTGTATTATCAGTTGTTACAACTGATCATTGAGATCAGTTGATTAACAACAGACTTTGTATTGTTTCTAGGGTTCATCTATTGTTGAATCCTTGGGTATTTGGGGGGTACTTCTTTGGGTTGGTTTAATAAGAGATTTGTCACCTGTTTTTGTCGCTATTCTTTTGTCTTTGTTATTGTTTGTGTTGTTGTATTATTGGTACCATAGTTTTCTACATGGTATCAGAGCCTTTAGGCTCTCGATTCTGGTGTTGATCGTCTTCCGCTGCACGTCTTGTTGTCTGGTCTTTGTTAGGGTTTTGATCTTCTTGATAGATCTTGACCTTGTTCTGTTGTCTTGTAGATCTGATCTTTCTAGATCTGGTTTACTATTGTCTGTCTGGTATTTGTCTGGATTTGTTATACTGGTCAACTATTGTTGGCTTTGATCTCTGGATTGGAGTTCTTGGATTAAGGAGTTTGGAGTTTAATTGCTACAGTTGCTCTCACAACTCTGTACCCTAAGTGAAGGTACAGGTTGTGAGTTAGGAAGAACCCTAACTTGGGTTCCCCTCTTTGGTGAGATCTTTCCATATTATTTTTTACTGTTCTTTTTTGTCTGTGTGTCTAGAGGCAATCTGACCGGGTTAGGGTGGACCGGTATTAGTGCCAACTATTTGGTGTCTTTGTCTGTTGCTCTTTGTTGTTCTTATTTGCAGTGTATCTGGTTGTTTCTTGTGGTCTGTTTTTTGTATTCTTTTACATATTGTCGTAGTATATACATATATATAGTAAAAGAGCTCCTGTGTTAAGAATTGGGTGGGCACCCTTGAGTGATGAACCCACTATCCTTACACTGACACAGTTTCGCTCTTCTAGGATTGTTATTTGTCTGGTATTGGTTTCTTTTGTGTGCTGTCTCTTTGTTGAGTGTTTGTTCTGTATTTGATTAGGTTACATGGGTGATTCAGTGGATAATCCATTGCCACCAGGTAATGGTGGTGGTGGAGAAGCCAGCACTGGCACTCTTATTAGTAAACTTGATATTGGTGATCCATTGTTTATCCATCCTAGTGATACCAGTACCTTAACCATTATCAACCTGAAACTAAAAGGGACTGATAACTATAAAGTATGGTCTAATGCTATGAAACTTGCACTTGAAACTAAAAACAAATTTGGATTTATAGATGGTACTGTTGTCAGACCTAATAATGATGAGGTCTTGGGTAAACAATGGGATAGGTGTAATGCTGTTGTTCTGTCTTGGTTGCTAAATTCTGTGAATGAAGAACTTTATCTAGGTCAAGTTTTTTCAAAACTTGCTAGAGATGTCTGGTTAGATCTAAGAGATACCTATGATAAGGTTGATGGATCAGTAGTCTTTAATCTGCATCAACAAATCTGTTCTATGAGTCAAAATGGTAGTACTGTAGCTGAATACTATCATAAACTAAACACTATGTGGAAACAATTTGATTCAATTGTTCAGTTACCACCCTGTTCTTGTGATGCATCAAAAGAGTTTAATAGTTTTAATGGATTAATAAGACTAATGCAATTTCTAATGGGTCTTGATGAAATATACCAACCTGTTAGGACAAATTTGCTGATGCAGGATCCATTACCTTCTGTGAAACATGCATTTTCCATTGTGTCTAGGGAAGAGTCACATAGGAAATCTGGCACTACTAGTGTTAAAGATACAAATGTGTCCTTCTTTACAAGGACTAATACTATTAACACTAATAGGAGACCAGGAAATAGAGTGTCTAATCAAGGTGTTTCAAATCAAAACTCTTCTACTTCTGGAAACAGGGGACCCAACCCCAATCTCAAGTGCACCCACTGCAATATGTTAGGTCATACTGTAGATAGGTGCTATGAGCTGGTTGGGTATCCTCCTGGAGCTAGAAGAAGGGGGTTTAATCAAAATACTAGATCTAATATGTCTTCAAATGTTTCAAATGACAAACAGTCTATGTCTAGTTCTTCTGGTTTGCCATTTTCTTCTGAACAGATATCAAAGCTCTTGAATCTGATCAGTGAAAAGGGTGGAAGTGAGTCTCAAACAAGTAATGCAGGAGGTAAGAGTGTTATTATAAAAGGGTTTTCTTGCATGTCTAGGATATCAAACTTAGAAAAGATTTTAAAAAATTTTTCAAGTTGTTCTAGTTTTGTTAAAGCTGCTATTTGTTATGGTTGGATCACTGATTCTGGTGCAAACCAACATATGACAAGTAGTGACAAAGAAATGTTTAACTGTATAGATGTATCTGAGTATGATATTCTAGTCAAACATCCCAATGGGACCAGTGCTAAGGTCACTAAGATAGGAGACATAAAATTAGCTGATGGTGTTGTCTTATATGATGTTTTTTTGGTTCCTGATTACTGTGTGAATCTTCTATCTGTTCATAAGATTGCTAGGGATAACAAATTATGTGTCTTATTTGATGAACAAAGTTGTTTCATTCAGGATTCCAAGTCCAAGAGAATCCTGGTGACTGGTAAACAGACTGATGGTCTGTACTTTGTTGGTAAAGATGTAAGTGTCAACAATACTTGTTTTAATAGCATAGATGATGCCAATTTATGGCATAATAGGCTTGGTCATCCCTCTGATCAGGTTCTAACTGTGTTAAGGAAGAGTATGAATCTGGGTCAAAGGGACTCACATGAGCCATGTGACACCTGTCACAGAGCAAAACAAGTGAGGGTCCCTTTCCCTATTAGTGATCATGTGTCCAAACACATAGGTGATCTCATTCATCTGGATGTTTGGGGACCTTACAGAATTACTAGTAGGGAAGGATACAGATTCTTTCTAACTATTGTTGATGACTTTAGTAGAACTGTCTGGTGCTATATGTTAAAATCTAAAACAGAAGTGTTTGAAAATATTGTTGTATTCTATGAGTTAATTAGGACTCAGTTTATGCAACATGTTAAGGTGTTTAGAAGTGATAATGGAACTGAATTTGTGAATAAACAATTTCAAATTTTTTGTAATAAAAATGGGATAATACATCAAACTACTTGTGCTTATACCCCTCAGCAAAATGGCATTGCTGAGAGGAAGCACAGACACCTTCTAAACACAGCTAGAGCTTTGTTGTTTCAGAGTGGATTACCACTTAAGTTTTGGAGTGATTGTGTATTGACTGCAACTTATTTGATTAACAGGATTCCCTCATCAGTGTTATTAGGAAAGAGTCCTTATGAAGTAATGTTTGGGTTCCCCCCAAAACTTAGTCATCTTAAAACATTTGGTTGTCTCTGTTTTAATACACTTGTTAATAATCCTGATAAGCTGTCTACTAGATCTGAAAAATGTGTTCTCTTAGGGTACTCAAATTTTAAGAAAGGTTATAAGTTGTGGTGTTTAGAGTCAAAAACTGTTGAGTACTCTAGAGATGTGAGATTTTATGAGGAAATTTTTCCATTCAAACAAAATAATAAAAATTTGGATGAGTTTGTTGATATTAATAACCTAAATTTTTTTGATCAAATAGAGACAACTAATAGTGATAATGTGACTAAGAGTAGTACCCTTCCCGATGATGAAGGGGGAATCAATAGTGCTCAGGAAGAGCTGACTAGTCAGCAATCTGGGCAGGCTCCTCAGGCTGCTGGGGGGGTAGACCACCTTGGTCAGCAGCCCAGCAGTCAGAGTGGTAGCAGTCCTGATAGGGCTGGCCAGGATGTTGGCTTTCCCAATGAAGAGACTGGTCCACCTGAGGGAAGTATAAGAAGGTCCAGTAGAGTGTCTAATATTCCTAGGAAGTTTAGTGAGTATATAGTTGAAGGTAAAGTTAAGTATGGGGTAGAAAAAGTAGTCAACTATTCTCACTTATCTAGTGAGGATTACTGTTTTGTTTCCAGTCTCAATAAGAGTGTTGAACCCACCTCTTATTCAGAAGCCTCTAAAGACCCAAGGTGGGTAGAGGCTATGAATCAAGAGATGGAAGCTCTTTATAGGAACAAAACTTGGGAGTTGACTGATCTTCCAAAAGGCAGAAAGCCTATTGGGTGTAAGTGGGTTTATAAGATTAAATATAAAGCTAATGGTGAGGTTGAGAGGTATAAGGCAAGACTTGTTGCCAAAGGGTACAATCAAAGAGAAGGATTGGACTTTGGTGAAACATTTTCACCTGTAGTGAAAATGGTAACTATTAGGTGTGTTTTGAGTCTTGCTGTGCAAAATGGTTGGTCTTTGTTTCAATTAGACATAAACAATGCTTTCCTTTATGGGTCTATTAGTGAGGATGTTTTCATGATACCTCCTGAGGGTTATAGTTCAACCAATGACAATAAGGTATGTAAACTTATTAAGTCATTGTATGGGCTAAAACAAGCCCCAAGGAAGTGGAATGAAAAACTCACTAATGTTTTGTTAGACTTTGGTTTTGTTCAAAGTTCTTGTGATTACTCTTTGTTCATTAAATCTGATAAGAGTGTGTTTATTGTGTTACTTGTGTATGTTGATGATATTGTTATCACTGGTAACAATATCAATGAGATTAATGAGATTAAAAGATTTCTGAGTTCAAATTTTCAGATCAAAGATTTAGGTATTTTGAAGTATTTTTTAGGAATAGAGGTTCTTTATACTAAGTCTGGGATATGTTTGTCCCAGAGGAAGTATTGCTTGGAACTATTAAGTGAATTTGGGTATTTGGGTTGTAAACCTATAAATACTCCAATTGAACAGAACTATGTTATGTCTAACAAACATGGTAAAAGTGTTCAATTGTTAGAAAATGTTAATGGTTACCAAAAATTAATAGGCAAACTTATATATTTGTCTATTACAAGACCTGATATAAGTTATTCAGTTCAAGTTTTAAGCCAGTTTATGCATAAACCCACTCATGGTCATTTACAAACTGCTCTTAGACTTCTCAGATATTTAAAACTGTCACCTGGAAAAGGTCTTCAGTTTTCTAAGTCTGATAAGTTTGAGCTTAATGCTTTTGTAGACTCAGACTGGGCTAAGTGTCTGGTAACTCGTAAATCGGTTACTGGATACTGCATTTTTCTTGGCAATTCATTAGTGTCATGGAAAAGTAAGAAACAGAGTACAGTGTCACGGTCAACTGCTGAAGCAGAATACCGAGCAATGTGCTCTGCTACTTGTGAGATTATGTGGATTTTAAATCTGTTAAAAGAGCTTAGGATAGACTGCAAACTTCCAGTTTGCTTAAACTGTGATAGTAAGGCAGCTATCTCTATAGCTGCTAATCCAGTTTTTCATGAAAGAACTAAACATTTTGAAATTGATCTACATTTTATTAGAGAGAAAATCTCTAATGGTGTAATACAAACTGTTAAGGTTGATTCTGATCATCAAATTGCTGATCTTTTGACCAAAGGTTTAAATGGGTCAAAACATGAGTTTCTTTGTGAAAAACTTGGTCTGGTTGATATTTTCAGAAAGGTTTGAATGAAGGGGGCATGTTAAAATATATACATGTGGGTCATTCAAACCTGATGTGGTCTTATGGGCTTATCAATGTATTGGGCCACGTATGTTCTCTATGTGAGTCCATTAAGTAATGGGCTTCATATGGTCAGCTGGATATCTAATCGTTCGTTTTATATAAAAGCCCATCTATATTTTGTGTTTGTTGTTAACGGTGCAGATCATGCTTTGGATTAAGTGAACGGCTGGGATTTAACTCACACGGATCGTCTCTCTAAGCATATATATACTTTGTACTTTCACACAGATCATTATCATTCGTTCATTTTCTTATTTGTTCTTTCTGTATTTTCTCTCTAGGGTTTCCCCTCTGTATTGTCTTCTTGGTCTGTAATCAGCTCTGTAAGTCTGTGTATTTGTATTATCAGTTGTTACAACTGATCATTGAGATCAGTTGATTAACAACAGACTTTGTATTGTTTCTAGGGTTCATCTATTGTTGAATCCTTGGGTATTTGGGGGGTACTTCTTTGGGTTGGTTTAATAAGAGATTTGTCACCTGTTTTTGTCGCTATTCTTTTGTCTTTGTTATTGTTTGTGTTGTTGTATTATTGGTACCATAGTTTTCTACAGTAAATCATATAGCCTCACCCTTTGCTCTCTAAGATAAATAACAGTGTCTAAGACTCTAAATTAAGATAACTGTGAACAATTAAAGCAAATTTGTTATTGTTAATAGCAAATACAGACGACAACGACAAGCTACCTATAGTCCTATACACTACGTAGCGATAGCGATGAAATAGCGGGGGGCTATTTTATGTTTAGCGAAACACTAAAATAAAATTTTAGAAATATGTTACATATGTATTTTACTGTTTCCATATGTATATTTAAATAAAATAAAAATCCTGCTATTTTATAGCCTATATTTTATTTCTATTTATATTAAAACAAAAAAAAAACATATAATCCCGCTATTTTCATGCTAAACGCTATAGCGAAACGCTATAGTGAGCGTAAAAATTGTGAGAACCAAAGTGTGATAACAATATAACGCAATGAGTTATTTTGTTATCAGCACTTAGAGTTATTTATAAATAGCACTTCGGTTGTCACGTAGTTTAAAATCACAATTTCACAATATAACATAAGCATTTCATCAACTCATTAATAACAAAATTAAGCAAATATAAATAATAAACCTCACCATGACAAAATAAAGAAGAAGACCGCCATAGTCTTCGAAAAACCCCTAACAAGACCTTTACCAAAACACAAACACTTCGTAACGCCGTTAACAACCGTCTGACTAACCAACAACAATCCAAACGCCGACAAACCGTACACCGTCGACGCATCTGAAGCGTAGACGCAGAAACTGTAATCGTCGTACTGATCCGGTGTCACCTTCGCCTAATTATTATTATTATTATTATTATTATTATTATTATTATTATTATTATTATTATTATTATTATTATTATTATTATTAACAAAAGTTTAATAAGCAGTTCAATAAACAAGTACACGTTTAAATTAATTAAGTAGAGATTTAGAGAGAAAATATTATTACTGTGCTACGACGTCGTTCAGCTCCAATAGCGAGAACAAAGGCCATGAGGTGGAGAGACACAACGGCGACCAGTACGGAGATTGAGACCGCCATTAATGAGTATTATTTTTGCTGTTGCAGTCAGTGTATAGAGTAGAGACAATGGAAGATTGGAAGGGTTTTAACGATTTTTTTTGTTGTTGAATTTGCTTTTACTTTATGATTCTTTCATGCTTTCTCTTTTATTTTATATTTTTTATTATTTTTTTACGCATATTACAACCTGTATTGGTATGATTAAAATCAGCCAAATTATATAAAAATAAATAGGAACGTTATGAAAATGGTATTTTTCTGGTTATGTAGGTATGTTATTTTTAGAATAGTTTGACACGTGGAAGTATAAGAACATGTGCATCGAGGAAGGGAAAAATATAAGACCCTTGTTTTTCATTGGTCTATGTGGTAGCTGAATCAGCATTGGCTTTAAAATGAAAATGAGATGTAATGGTTGGGTGAAAAACATAAGGCCCCTTCCATTTCTTTTTTTTGACCATTGTGCACAGATGGCAAACAATGATTGGCTGGTTGATTTGGTGCATGGCGTGATTACTATAGCGCTGAGATATTTTTTAAACATAGTGCCCCCATGTAATGGTGTGGGGGGCGTTATGTTTGGTTTCACGCCCACAATAACGCTGCATTACACCTGGTCTAAGTATAAGATGCATGAATTATTACTTATTTTCTTAATGAGGTATCTCTTTTTACTCGGTTGAACCTTAAATATTTTCATTTTTAACAATGATACATATCCACACTATACGTTACATATCCACACTATACGTGTTGTGTTGCGTGTTACGTTGGTTTAGGTCATATTATTAATTGGAAAAGTTTTATTTGCGGGTAAAATTGAATAAGCGATTCTCATTTTTGTATGGTGGTTAAATGAATTAGTTATTTTCTAGTTGGTTATGTGATTATAATATTAAACAAAGCTTTATGATTGGAGCTTAATGATTTTACATGTGTAGTGGAATAGACTATTAACAAATTTTTAATAGAACATGACACACTTGTGGATACATGTGATTGGCGTTTCATGACACACCATAAGGATTAATAAGTTAATAAGTATTAAACCCTGTATTATATTTCAGAAGCTTTCCAGAATAGACAAATCTAATGTGATGTGTTAAAATATGTGTTATGATATAACATATAAATTAATGTACTACAAGTCTACAATATAAGAAAACAACAATTTCAATCAAGTGAATTAAATTAAAATGTATATTAAAAAGAAGATGTGATTGAGGCGGTGGTCTTGAAGGTGTGTTTTTTTTTTTTAATGAGTGGTTTTAACTTATTCTGCTCCGGATGAAAATAGAATTCTTATTTACTCATTTGAACATGATTAATGACTTGCTTAGATATGGTTAATGAATTACTTGAAGACATTGTGTTTTAATCTATTTTGCTCTCGATGCAAATAGAATTCTTTTATAGATTTTTTTTTATTGTTGAATTTGCTTTTAGTTTTTGATTCTTTAATGCTTTCTCTTTTGTTTTCTATTTTTAATACATATTACAACCTGTATTGGTATGATTAAAATCAACAAAATTATATAAAATAAGTTGAACATTATGAAAATGGTATTTTTCTGGTTATGTAGGTATGTTATATTTAGAATCGTTTGACACATATAAGTATAAGATGCATGAATTCTTACTTACTTTCTTAATCAGATATCTACTTTTACTCGTCTGAACCTTAAATATTTTCATTTTTAACAATGATATATATGCGAAGTTGCGTGTAACGTTGGTTTAGGTCATATTATTAATTGGAAAAGTTTTATTTGCGGGTAAAAGTGAATAAGCGATTTTGTATCGTGGTTAAATGAATTATTTGTTTTCTAGTTGGTTATGTGATTATAACATTAAAGAAAGCTTTATGATTGGAGCTTAATGATTTTACTTGTATAGTGCTTTCAATCAATTTATATAATAGAACATGACACACTTGTGGATACATGTGATAGGCGTTTGTTTCATGACACAGCAAAAGGATTAATGAAATATTAAACATACAATCTCTATTGTGTTTATTGTATATGCACTCCTTCCTCTGATTAAATTGGTCGGATCATGTCTCCACTTTTACTAATAGGTGATGTGCGCTCACTATGCAGGGAGATATGTCTAGTCTCAACCATAAAGAAAATGATCAAAAAATAGGTTTATTTATTACAGAAAAAAAAAAAAAAGAAGACTTCTCTACAAGTAAATATGATTATATTAGTGTAATTTCATGATATAAACAACTATAAGATTTACTAGAAATTCCCAAGTACTCGGGTTTCTCTACGACTGGAATGAAGGCCTTACACGCAGTCATTTTGACTGCGTTCTGAAGCATCTGGAGGACGAGAAATAAAGATGTGTTTAATGCAAAACAATCAATGGTACTGAAAGAGTAATCAAGAACCCTTGGCTACTTTTGGGTTAGATATTGTTCGAGAAAGGGTGGGTTAACGTGGGAGAATTAGAAAAGGTTTAATGTAGCTAGACTAGTGTAAAGTTTTCTATTGTACCCCAGTATAATGAATGGATGTATGCAATGAATTGCCAGTAACTAGCTGGTCGGAGATGAATAAAAGTTTGGTTTTGTTGGTCATTAAAAAAACTACAACTGTAAGCTACATGAATTTACTAAATAACATTTGCAAGATTGTGACATTGTGTGAATAGTATTTTTGATGATTGGTCTACAAAACACCATCTGGTCCAAGTTTTCAGTCTTCTTTTTTTAACCAAATCAAGAACGTAATTTTTTTCATCACCTCTTGTTGTAATACATGTGTGAATCTATATGCAACTAGCTGATTACCCCGGGAAGGTCCCGGGGTTGAAAAATTTAATATGATTTAATAAAAAATGATAAAAGAAGAAAACTCAAATCACGAAAAAAGTAAATAACTTAAACATAATCAATCTTAGTTAAAAAAACATTTATTTAAAAAGTTAAAAAAAAATCATCATCATCATCATCATAATACTCATTTAATCCCGCCTATAGCAATGTTAAGGTAGGGTCTGAGGAGGGTAAGATGTAGACAGCCTTACCTCTATCCCTAAGAATAGAGAGGCTGCTTCTAGTGAGACCCCCGGCTCGATGTGGTTTGGTATCAAGCTTTGGACATAAGGCACAAAACACTTAGCAATCGGGACAAACCCGATCGGTGCATGTACCCCTTTATCTTTTAGCTATCAACGCCACCACATGATGCATGATTAACCGTCCATCGTTTTTAGCGTTATTTTCACGAAAAAAAGTAAAATAACGTTAAAATTAGTGCAACTTTACTTTTGCCCCCCAATGGCCACACATATATACATTATATGCGCACACCGTAAGTGGGGCGTTACAATTTGAAATATGTATTAAATGAATAGCATTCAACGTATAATCATCTTCAGGTAATTTAAAATATGTTACAATTTGACTTTGACTTATATAGATGTAGAATTCATGATGGGGATTGAAAAATATAACCATTCTAATAATACTAATACTAATAGTAATAACTATTACTCTTGTAATTAAAAAAATAAAAAAAAATAACCTTGTTATAAGGTGGCATCATGTGTTGCAGTGTTGCACCATTCTTTCTCCTAGCTTTTCTTGATGAAGTATACCTATCCATCTTTAGAAGAGTAAAATTCCAATGATAGCATGGCGATTGGGCTGAATTTCAACATCGTAGATAAGAACCTGGTTTAAAAGAAAAAACATGATTAATGAATAACCTGAACACTTTGTGTTTTTTTTTTCTGTATGAACATAACCCCACGAAAAATAGTCATTTTTTTTCTCCGTTTTTTTATATAGCACTATGGTACTCGTTGGAAAGATAATAAAACGCTCGTTAATTTGGTGTAATTTTTTTTATTAAAAAAATCTCGAATATAAAAGATATTAACATTTTATAAGAGAGAAAAATTTTAATTTGTTTTTAAATTTTTTTTTCCTAAAATAACTCAATTTAATTTTAGTAATTAAGAATTGAGAGATAGAGAGATAAATTTAGGGTTTTATGTTTACCTTTTTTTTTTAATTAAAAAAGGAAATAATTCAAAAGCACTAAAATCTTTCAATTATGATGCCACGTGGCAGTTTCATGGAGAGGTTGAAGGCACCATTGCACGTCACGTCAGCAATGTTCAATTCTTTTATATATATTAACTAGTTTATACCCCGGGAGCGTCCCGGGTTGAGAAATCTAAGCAAAGTAAATAAAATTAGAAGTATCCAAACTATGAAAATGGCATCTGCCAATATATGATTAATGAATATTATTATTATTATTATTATTATTATTATTATTATTATTATTATTATTATTATTATTATTATTATTATTATTATTATTATTATTAAACAAATCTCTGCCATAAGTTATCATATTCTAATATAAAAAAAGGGTAATTGGGTCGGGTATCACCTAATCCCAGGCCCGACCCAAACCCACAATTTTTTTTAAACTAATTCCAACCCTGACACAATACCTGTCGGGTTACAAAAAAATAGTCGTTTTTTTCTCCGTTTTTTATATAGCACTATGGTACCCGTTGGAAAGATAATAAAACGGACGTTAATTTGGCGTAATTTTTTTTAAAAAAAAAAAATCTTGTATATAGCAGATATTAACGTTTAAAAGTTATGAGAGAAAGCATTAGAGATAAAAATCTAATTTTGTTTTTAAATTTTAAATTATTATTTTTCTAAAATAAAGGCCTTGCCACATAGGATGACACATGGCACACTCAATGAAGAGAATACCCTCTTTGAGTGACATGTCATTAAAATGGCTTTGGTTTATTATAGGTATAGATAGATATGCAATATTTGTTGCCTCATATCACACTAGTTCAAATTATTATCGATTGGAAAAGTTCAAATTATTACCGATTGGAAAATTTTGATCTCTCACTCACGTATCCTAATGTAAAATAAATGATTTCTAATTTTGTTTACTAGTTCTGTAAACTTCTAAATTTGATTATATGCTATAAAACAAGGCTTACTATAAAATGTTGATGATTTCAAGTGTAACGAAATAGATTTTTAATAATTTGTTACGTGTGTGTATATGTTTACGTATGGTTTCATTCACGTGTGTTAACCTGTAACCAAACATCAGTCAAACAAACACAAAAATACAGAAAGACATTAAAGGCTACAAACAAACTCCAACATTATACTACAAATCATAATGCTATTACTGATACTAATGCTAATCCATAACGTTACAAACACATCACCAGGACGGAAAAAATACAGCCTGCTGCTTATATCACACTCTCACATTCATACCTTTGTAATAACTTAAAAAACAAAATGTTAACGAAACATCATACTTCTCTTTTTATAAATTAAGCAGCCAAACCCTAACTTAACCAGGGTTTGTCTCGCCTCTCTTTCGTCTATTCCATCTATATATTTTTCTCTTTTTTATCCATCGTTTTTTCAGCGTTTTTGTATTACAGCATTCAAGTCTCCTTTTTTTTTTTTCTTCTTTTTTTTTTTTTTTTAGATTTTCCAAACATCATCATTGTCGTCATCGTCATCTACGAGAAAAGAAAAGAAAATCTGGGTGATTGACCTGAAGGTTTGCCAGCCAACTGTCAGCTGCCTGCAAAAGATCAGTCAGCAACGCGCCTTCGTTGTTGATCCAAAGGGGTGCTTTTAACTTGTAGGAAGCAAGACCAAACACTGGTAAAGAGATTTTCGGCGCGCCTGTCTCCCCAGAATGTGTGACAGCAGGCGGATGCTCACATTGATTGCCTGCAATAAACAATTATTCAAACTCTGATATGAACACACACAGACAATCTGTTAAAAATCAACATATCATGCAAATAATTTATGTAAAATAATTGGTAAAAAACTGAAACTATATTAATTGGTTGTTCGACTTGTTACAGTTTCATTGCTTAAGTTATGTGGATTCCCTAATAATATGCATCTGAATCAAGAGAGATTGCAGCAAAACTAGTGGCCACTTCTGATTCCAGTATCGTCTCTCTTGGTGCATATATGGTGGTGCTTGGATATGTGAACTAGAAGTAATCGTGTGACACTAATTATAATAAAATAATCAAATGTAAAAACAGGCTGTTGGAGACATAGTTGTTAATAGAGTTCATAGCAAGTGCTATAGCGAATAGCGTAGCGTAGCGTATCGCTCGATCACCGCCATCTGATTTTGGTGCCTCCAAAGCAAGTAAAGAGCGGGATTTCAGGTTTTTTGTTTCAATATAAATAGAGATAAATATACGTATACAATAGCTGGATTTTAAGTTTTTTATTAAGTATACATATATAATCACCGTATTTGGATATAACATCCATATAAAATATTTCTATAATTTTCTTCTGGCGTATCGCTATACATAAAATAGCGCCCGCTATTTCATCAATATTTCTATGTAGCGTATAGGTTGCTTGTCGCTATCGTCCGCTATTCACCATCAACAATTATGGTTGGACTTTGGAGATGGTGTTTGGACATGCTTATGCTATTTAAGGTTTGCAAGTTGTAACCATCAAATGATCATTTATTCGAGTGCTTGGTTTTAAAAAGCGTGTGGCGATCCAATGTGATTTAATCCCAAAAGCCAATGCGAGATTGGCTCAATGCGCGAAGCGTGCGCATCATATGTCGAGGCGTTTGTTATTAAAAAACACTAAAAAACTATTTATAGATAATAATTTAACTTGTTAATTTTTAAAAGCTAAAATATAAGATATTCCCATCATCTCTAGTCATATTTGTTCAATTGATGGTCAGATTTGTTCAAATGCTCAAACCCATTGCTCAATCGATGGTCAGACTTGTTCAGACCACATCATGTGATGCGCGCATCACATTCTTTTATTTTATTTTATTTTTCAAAAAAAATGTGATGCGCGCATTATGCACGCATTTTAAAACCAAATCGAGTGTTTGAGAAGTTGTGATTATTTATTAAATCAAGAAATAAAATAGCCAAAAAGGATTGTTTTTTTTTTCCTTTAAAAAAAGTGATACTTGTGACTTTAAGCTGCACTAATTAAATAATCAGATTCAACATAAAACACAAAAACTATATAGAAAAGGACAAACCTATGATTGGTGTATGAAGAGAATGAAAGGTCAAAAAACAAGCATCAAGATCTTTCAATGTTGGGCCCATTGGAATCCTATAAATCGGGTACCTATTAAAGCACCAAAATAGCCCATCAACTTAGAAAACCTTTCATAAGTGATGAATATTGTTAATAGGTAAAAAATATAACGCATGTCACAAAGATTGTACCAGGCCACAGATAACCAACTAGAAGATAGCAAGTCACAACTTTTCATACTTTTCAACTCAGGGAAGCGAAGGGCAAGATCAAGAATCTACGCAACGGATAAATGGAGTTAATTTGAAATTATACACCACATAACATATCTTATAACTTCATTAGACATTGTCAAGAAACAAACCTTATCAGTCAAAGGTTCCCGACCCCAAGGTTGATTACGCTCCAAATACTCATATGAAAGACAACTTTGAGGTGTTGCAGATTCACCCTCATCACTAGAGAAGCCTTCCTGAAGAACATGGTTATAATTTAATGACAACTGATCCAACCGCTGAGTAATTTCACTCTTTGGAAGGTCAAAATCACTGCTTACATCACTGCTTGAGTCCCTAAAGGAGTCAACATCACTGTCCTCGGTGTGGTTCCTATCACAGCAAAAAAACAAAATTAATGTCTAATAGAAAAGAAAATCAAATCACATTCAAACACAATAGAGCGATATAATGGAATTTTATACTTGAAATACTTCTCTAAAAACATGACAAGACTTTCCATAATAATAATATGCGTCTGGGTCTAGCAAAAACTCAACCATAGAACATCAGTGATCAGAGTAGTGTATGTCTACAGAATAAGAACATTACTAGCGCTGAAACACTTGGTCAAGTAAAGGCAAATATAGACCAAAACAAGCGTAATAAAGTACAAAATAGATAACCATAATGACTCAACCAATAAATCAAAACACAACTGCAAACTGAACGTCATTTTTAAGCCTAAATCAGGTTATTATAACTGAAGTTAAAAAATACACAGACAGTTTATATGATAATTGAGGGGTGAGTGTGTACGTATATAAATATACAAAGTTATTAATTTTCTTAGTGCCATACTGAAGATAAACTATGTTTCCCATCAAGAAACATCCACAAAACTACACAAGTCAACAAATCAATATATTTGGATGAAAACAAGAGATGAGTAAGTATACGTTGAAACAATTCAACCACCTTGAAGATAATTTTCAGTCTCCTTTATAAGCATACATCCACAAAATACCACCAACATAATTTTAATAAAAATACAAAGATCAAGCACAAAGGATCCAAAAACTGCATACCTTGATTTTGCTGAAGACTTCAAAGGGTCTATGTATAATTGAATACCAGACAAATAAGGCACATAATACTGAACCACACTATCGCTATCATTCAATATCAAAGGAACTCCCACACCATAAGCACTCCACTCTTTAAAAGACTCCCACAAATCACCAAGCACAAAATACGGTTGATACTCATCACAATTTCTCCACCCTCCCATAGCTCTCTGTAACACACAAATCAACCATAAATTCCTTAATTTGAAGCAAGGTTTAAAAGAAGGGAATTGAGCCTCGAGGTGTTTTCCGTTCTCCTCACGAGGAGTAAGCCCGAGACGGACTTAAAAAATATATAAAAATACAACATATCTTATATAAATAAAATAACTGACATAGAAAGTCTAAAACATCAAAAACACACATCAAAAATAAAATAAATGACACAGAAAGTCCCAAACATCAAAAACGCACATAACCCCATGAGGTGCACGTTTTCTTACCGCCTAGGCCCTTAGAGCCGGCATACGTACAAACATAACCCATGAGGCGCGCCTCATACACGTTTTACCGTTTTTTAAATGATGATTTGCAGGATACATTGCTTATAAGACAATACCCAATCAACCATTAACCTATAAACTGGTGAGTTGACCATTAGCAATTATACCCCTTTTCCAAAGTAAACCATACATAAAGCAACAAGCAAAAATATACTCCTTTTATAGTAATTACATATTCAACTCAATAAATCCCTTGATTTCCAAGTATATATTGCTTATAAGGCATACCAATCGCTTATTAATCTATAAATCAATGAGTTGACCTTCTAAAAGTCAATTAATAATCTATCAAAATCTCAAAACAATTCACATCTATTCTATAAACAAACAATAAATCATAACCATAACAACAATAATAATAATAATAATAATAACAACAACAACAACAACAACAACAACAACAATAATAATAATAATAATAATAATAATAATAATAATAATAATAATAATAATAATAATAATAAAACCTTTGAGGGATACAGAGCAGGAACAGAAGGCGTAACCGATTCCAAAAACCGTTCCAGATTACAAACCGGTGACGTCACCGGCGGTTCAACCGGAACCGGTTTCAACGGTTTAAGCACAGCTCGGTTCTCAGGTCCAGATGACGTCGGAGTGACGTCACTTTGTGCTCGGCGTAGATTATCCTGAACCTGACGGTTTCTTCTCGCTTTGGCCGGATTATAAAACCTGTCTTCTCCGTTACGACTCCGTCCAAACTGTAATCCTGCTCCCAACATATTCTGTAAAACCCTAACTTTTTTATATATTTGTTTTAAATAACAATAATAATAAGGCGATTTACAAATGCGTAGATTTCGACGAATTAGTATATTAATATAATAATATCGGTTGTGATTCTGTTACAAAAACCCTAACGGATTGGATGAAATATGGGAAATGAAAACGAAACAAGGATGGAGAATAATATCGATTGGGGATATGATATGATTAAACCGAAAAGTTGAAAACCCCTAATAAATAAATAAATAAATTTGGGGGAAAGGTAGAAATTGATTAAAACGATGGGATCGAAAGATTCAAATTGGTGAAAGATGGAGAATAATAATAATAATATGATTTGGTGTGGGGAATGGAATGGAAGGGAAGGGAAGGGAAGGGAAGGAGGTTTGAGGGGATGAAAAGGATGGGGGGATGAAGAGATGGAATTGAAAACCAGTGTATGTCTGTGAGGAAAATGGATGGGTAGGCAAAGATGGAATAATAATTCTACTCTTTTAACTGATGCCAATTGCCAAACATACAAATAAGTGCTAAAAAGATTTTTTTTTTTTTTTTTTTTTTTTTAGTGTTGCTATTTGTTTAAGTTTGGGTTTGTGCCTCGATTCACTTCCTAATGATTCATTATTCACTCTGTTTGTTTCAGTTTTTGAATAGAATGGTTAAGGTTGAACCATTAAGGGGGTGTTTGTTTTTTTGTCAGAAGTGCTTCTGACCACTTATGTCTGCGACGCGCAGACGCGGGCAGACGTTTGGAGCGCGCATATTGTTTCTTTTTAGGAAGACCTTTCACTAAAAATAGTGTTAATGACCTCTTCTTGGTGCAGACTTGGACCGAGATCTTCTTGGGTCTTTTCCACCTCTTCTTCTTCTTCTCCTTCTCCTTCTCTTCTTCTTCTTTTCTTCCCTTCTCTCGTGAGTCTCCTCTTTTTTTTTTTCTTCTACTTCATCTTCATCTTCTTCTTCTTCTCTTTTCTTTTCTACTTCTTCTCTTCTTTTTCTTCTCCTCTTTTCTTTTCTTCTTCTTCCTATCTTCCTCATCCTCCATCCTGACCGCCGACCGCCACCCTCCTCCCCCTTCCGACAAGAAAACTAACCATTAAGAGGTTCAACTTAATGATTCAGCACCATTTAGATCTCTTAATGATTCATGGCGAAGGCGAAAGTTTATGGTACTTACTTCAATAGTTTAAGCAACAATTATGAATAATACACTTTCTTTTATGATTTATAAAAGTATACTAAAATCAGTGAAGAATCAAATATTTTTTTTTTTCACGGGTGGTTTTGGTGTTTGGATGTCTTAACACCTTAGCTTACATATTTTCTAATCATGTTTAGTTAAAGACGTAACAAAAGTTGATTGAACATGTAATGTGTAACGAAATTCACCTGAGTATGTTAATAGTTAGTATTGGTTATCAATAACTTGGTGTCTTTCTAGATAAACATGAATGTTTGGAAATCAAATATTAAAATTAGAAATTAGACTTATAGGAGAAGGGGAAAACCCATAATACATAAAATGAGTGCACTTCCCACTTAAATAAAAAAAATAAAAAAAGCTTTAAAATAGGGACTGAATCTTTCTTCTTCTTTCGACTAACACAAAAAAAAAAAAAAAAAAAAAAAAAAAAAAAAAGTAGTTCATGTAAAATAAAAAAAATGAGTAAAATGTAGGTAGTTTGGTAATTTGATATTTAAAAAGCCAAAAGCAGTTTCAGGAGTCATGTTTGTGGCTTTTAAAAACAACTTTTTAACTCGGAGCATTCACAACCCGAGAACCAAATTATGTGAGGGGTTCCCTCAAATTATATGAAGTGGGTGTGAGTGGTTATAAGTGGGGGAGAGGAAAAATATTTAGAGAAAACACTATTCACCCATATATATGAAAAGCTACCGTTCACCCCTATATATATTTTAGTATTTTTTGTAAGTAGTTGTGAGTGGAAAGAGAGAAAATATAGTGATAAAAGTATGAAAATGTATTATTATTTTAATTATGAGAGAGAAGATTTAGAGGTGGGGTAGTATTTTTTTAGTGTAATTTGATAGAGGAGATTCGATGAAGGGGATGTGAATGCTCTCATACTAAAAATTCAAAACAAAAAGCACTTTTAACAAAGTCAAACAACTTATTAATTTATTGGTGTTTAAAAAAAAAAAACAGTAAATCAATAACTTGTTTCTAAACTCAATCCCAAACATGCTCCTACTATTTCAATCAAAAAAAAAAAAAAAAAAAAGACTACTAGTTTTTCTTTAAGTTACTTTCATTAAAACAAAGACATGACCACAAAATACAGGGCAACCTAACCAACAAACAAAATACTACATCAAAAAGGGTTTACGCCACATCTCCCAATTAATAGATATATATTTAGACCTATTCGAAAACATAAAAGAAACGAGGGACTTGATGTCTTGAGTAATTCCTTCTATCTTGACTGATTATTAGAGAATCTGACATCATTCCTAACTTTCTACAAACACCAACAAGCCACTAAAATAATACCATGAAAGACCTCCTCCAACTCATTAAACCCGCTACACAGATGAAAGTCCATAAGATCCATAAAAAAAAGGGCAACTAAACCACCAACAACAACTAACAAACGGAAAATTACATCAAAGATAATTTACATCATATCACCCAACTAATAGATTTATATTTAGACCGGGTGTAGTGGTGACTTTACCGGGCGCGAAATCTAAAAATAACGCCCCCCACACCGTTACGGGGGGGCGTTATATTGCAAATCCTCCTCCTGGCGTGATGGTTATAGCGCCTGTCCAAAAGAAGAAACCATCAATCATCCATGGCCACGTGCCATGTGCCACCAACAATAATTGAACATTTCAAAAGAGAGATTACTCTCTCTCTTTTTATATTATTATTTTATTATTTTTTTAATTTAAAAGATATAATAAAATATTAATAGGGACTTTATATATAAAGCCCCACCACTACACCTCTTTTTCACTTTATTTCTCCATGCTGACTCAGCTGTCACGTGGACCAATCAGAAAGAGGGGCTTTATATATAAAGCCCCCCACTACGCATGGTCTTAGACCTTTTCACTTTTGCTATTAGAAAAAAGTAGTAGTTCAAGTAACTATGTTCCCTCTACTAATTCATGCGACTATGTTCCTCCTATGAAGTTTGCCTCTAACTGATACATGATGACACCATGTACTCGAGTGTGTGTAAGAGCATTCACAATAGGTTCCTCATACCTAATCTATTCACAACCACATATTACACTAAAAATTAGGGCTGTAAACAAACCAAATGTTCAGCAAACAGTTCGTAAAATGTTCAGCGAGAAGTTCGTTTGTGTTCGTTTAGTTAAACAAACAAACATGAACAGATGTCGTGTTCGTCCATTTATGTTCGTGAACGTTCGGTAACATGTCCGTTCATGTTTGTTTGTGTTCGATAGTTCATTAGGGTTTTTAACCTTTTTATTTTTAATTTAAGTACTTCAAATTTCCTAGTGTAGATTATTTAATATATATTAGTGTATCACATATTAATATTACTTTAAATATTTTAACTAACTGTTATTTTAGGTGGCTTAAACGAGGATTTCAAGTTTAATATGATAAATTATGTTTTTATGAGACATTATATGATTAATATTATGTCAAGTATGTATGGGTAATTAGATTAGTATATTTTAGTCGGACAATGTCCGTGATAAAATTTTGGGAATCTAAGATGTGTTTGTTTGTGCTCGGTTTTGTTCATTAATGCATGTTTGTGTTTGTTTACGCTCATTAATGTTTTTTTGTGTTCGCCTTTTCCCGATAACTAAATTTAACAAATAAAGATAAATGAACACGAACACGTTCATTTGCTTAACAAACGAACATGAACAAAAACCCTGTTCGGTAATTGTTCATGAACAGTTCGTGAACACGTTATTTCCTTAACAAACAAACACGAATAAAAAATCTCGTTCGGCAAGCGTTCATGAACAATTTGTGAACACTTATTTTCTTAGCAAACAAACACGAACAAGACCATGTTCGTGTTCGTTTGATTCGTTTACAGCCCGACTAAAAATTATTACAATTTCTCTCTCCTCCACTCACAACCATTTTCAACAAATATCAAATAATAAACACATGAAAATTATTTTCCCCAAAATACTCCCAAATATCCCCAAATACACCGATAAACAGTACATTCCTCATTTTCTCCACTCACAACCCCATAAAAAAATATTGGGTTTTCTCTCACAAAATTATGGGAAACCAAATGTGAGTGCTCTAACAAACGTGCTTTACACAAAAAACAACATATATTATATATGTAGAGTTATTGGATTTTAATACTATCACATGTTAATCGATGCTACTCCTAACTAATCACTTGACCGCCATCACTTTCAACTTGTAACTTATTTTCACATGTCACACTCATACTACCTGAACCGTCCTAGTTAGTTTTTTTATACTGGTGTGCTTTTTAGTGATGTGGCAGTTGCCACGTCAGCATGCAACATCACAAAAATGTCACGTCAATAAAAAGTTTCATCTTAGCAAAAAAGTAACTGAGTTACGGTTCAGTTAGTTTGGTTGACAGATAAAAATAAGTTGCAAGTTGGGACTGGTGATAATCAAGTGGTTAGTTGGGAGTGATAACAAGCAGGGTTATTAATAGAGTTATAAACAAACCAAACGTTCAGCGAACAGTTCATGAACTGTTTGGTGGGAAGTCTGCTTGTGTTTGTTCGTTTAATAAATGAACGAACACAGCCACGAAACTTTGTTCATTTAGTTAAACAAACGAACATGAATAGAAGCCGCGTTCGTTCATTTATGTTCGTGAACATTCAGTAACATGTTCGTTTATGTTTGTTTGTGTCTGATAGTTCATTAGGGGTTTTAACTTTATATTTTTAATTTAGGTACTTCAAATTTGTCATTGGTATATTATTTAAGTATTATTAGTGTATCACATACTAATATTGTTTCACCTATTTTGATTACCTATTATTTTAGGTGGATTAAATGAGAATTTAAAGTTTAATATGATAGTTTTTATGATTTTACGAGACATTATGTTATGCTAATTATGTGATCAAGATTGTATCAAGTATATTCGGGTAATTAGACTAATATAATTTGGTGATAATGTTTTTGATAAGAAAATGTTGATTTTATTCGAAAAATATGTGTTAGCTTCTCTCTGGTTTTGTTCATGAATGTTTGTTTGTGTTCATTTACATTAATTTGTGTTTGTTTGAGTTCGATTTTTTCCGACACCTAAATTTAACAAATAAGCATAAACGAAAACGATCAAGTTCATTTCCTTAACAAACGCACACGAATAGAAAATCTCGTTCGTGAAGTGTTCATGAACACGTTATTTCCTTAACAAACAAACACGAACAGAAAAATTCGTTCGACAAGTGTTCATGAACATTTAGTGAACATGTTATTTCCTTAACACGTTATTTCCTTAACAAACGAATACGATCAAGACCTTGTTTGTGTTCGTTGATTCGTTTAGAGCCCTAATTATTAAAATCCGATAACCTAAATATCTATGAGTTATCATTTATTTTGACATGATTAAACTCTGAAAATTTGATAAAACATTAATTTGCTAGTAAATTCTTTTGAAAATATTTTTTTAGTATAAAGTCTAATGTAACATCTTCCTTTTAACATAAATGTCTATAATTACTCTTGTTGCTTGCATCGATTTGTAGATTAGGCTGTTCACATAATAAATGAATGATTACTCAGGGTATTCATCAATTAATTACAAAAGCATCACATATGTTCCTCGGTGATGACACGTTTTAGGTACCTGCCCACGGGTAGCGTTGGGTAGCCATAACCCACCAAGCCATCAATTCTGCGAAAAACCTGACCCTCACCTGCCTGAAGGCATGACAATGGAGAATCAGTAAAACCCAATGGGATCAAGGATCAAACCTGACACATCAAAAAGGCTTGGCTCTACCCATCATTTCGTATGTCACTCCACCACAAGGGTGGAGGCTACGTATATGTATTAGATGTTAGGATGGAAGGGCACTAGTGTATTCTAATACCCACTAATCATATATTGTCACCTTAAATGACCATTTAATGATCCTTTTCCTTCACACCTCAAGTACCCTCATACCATACCACACCAACCAACAAATGATCGTTGAATGGTCATCTTCCTTCACACATCAAGTACCATACGCGGCTACAACGCAAACACCAAGCCGCACGCCTACCCGCACGAGGTGGCGGCGATGATACCGTGTGGATTTTGAAAGATGGTGAACTAAGGTTTTAACACTCTCGTGTTAAACTAAGGTTTTGACATTATCATGTCACTTATGATTATTTGGCTTGGTCCTAAGTATCCTAAGTTTTTGGCTCAGTCCCAAGTTATCCTAAGTATTGGTTTAGTCCTAAGTTTTCCTAAGTGCTGGCTTAGTCCCAAGTTATTCAAAGGATTGATTTAATCCCAAGTTTTTTATAAATTCCGGTTGAGACGTGATTCTTATTATAATGGTTAATCAATTTTATAAATGCATAAGCTGTTTGGGATGAGGTCATATTAGGAAGCTTCAAGATGCTTTGGAAGAATGACACTGGAGACATACTCAGGATGGTTATTTCTACGGTATATCTAAAATCTTAATCATGTTTGGGCAAGTTTTATAAATGCATAAGCTGTTTGGGATGAGGTCATGTCAGGAAGCCACATTTTTATTTTAATATTTTATATAACACTTTTAAACCCCATTTTTATTTTAATATTTTATAAGATTAACAAAATTTTTAGGATAAGATTAAAATAATTTTTATTTTAATATTTTATATAACACTTTTAAGCCACATTTTTTTGGAAGACTCTTTTCTTTCGGAATCGAGTCCCGTCTAACAAAAAAGAATTTTGACTTTCAGGATCTCTTTCTTTTGACAACATTACTCAGGAATGGAGGATCCCTGTGTATCAACTGAAGAACGAATATGTGAGATCTGTGTGTTCTCGGCTTTTACACCATGGAGAGGTTTCCAATTTTGAGAGAGATGTTATGATTCTCGACTACTATATTCAGAACTATTAAGATCTTCCATACTTCGAGCATGGCTTGAGCATAACACATTCCAGTGGTTTGAAAAAAGTCATTTATAAACCGGGGGAATGGGTATCTCAAGCCAAGAGAGAAAGGGATATGCAAAAAACAACGTTTACCCTATGGTTAATTAGATTAATGTTGTGTAAAATGCTCGATTGCAAATCTAGGGCTCGTATGCTTATAATTGGGGAAGAACACGATTTCTGATATGTTATTTATTTTTAATAAACAGAAACTAACACAACCACTGGTTTGGACCAAGTGGTTGTGTCTGGTACCCACCAACTAAGCCACGCGGGTTCGAGTCCCGGTTGTGGCAAATCTTTTTCTTTATTTCGTTTTTTTAATCAAACAATCAAAATTAATTATATATTACTTATAATTTTATAAATTCGTTTTAAAATATTAAAACTCCTTTAATTATTCTACAAAAATTATTTTAAGTTAATCTAATGAAAAAGTTTAACTTACAATTTTTAGTTTTCAAAAATTTATTTATTTAGTATATTTAATAAATAAATCAAGTTTATTCTATTATATTTATAAAATTATATTAAAATATCAAAACAATTTTATAAATTTCCACAAAAATTATTCTGAGTTTATATAACAATAAAATTTTCTGAAATGATTTTTATTTCTGAAAAATCATTTATTTAATATTTTTAATCAATTTTTGATAGTTTTAATCATAATTAAATCATAATAAATCCAATTTTTAATATTTTTGCACCAAAATTTTATACAAATTATTTCTGATTATTTAGAACAGAAATATAAATTTTAAACCAATAATTCTTTAATTTTAGTATTTTTGAATATTAAGGTTAAATTTTGATAAATTGTTATAAATAGAATTAATATTCTATTTTAAAGAAAATAATTTTATAAAAATTATTTTTATACTTTAAACTCATTATTGTGACCATCTTAAAATTTAAATTTTATAAAAATATTTTTTCTATTTATTTACTAAATTTCTCTCAATTATCAAACATTTTTATTATTAATCAAACGAGCATTTATCCCCAAATACGAAGCCCTAGAACATATACATTTGTAGACCAGATAGACTTAGACATATTTATTACCTTATTATAGGGTGATACTTGACACATTTGGGCAACACCACTATTCAATTTTTCAACATAAATAACATTTTGCTAAGGTGAGTTTACATAGCCCCTTTTTTTCTGTTTTACATTTTGGGGTGAAACATGTTTAAACATTTTATACACTATCATTTACTCATTCTATCATTTGACTGTAACAAAAAGACACAGTACAATCATTAACATTGATCAAGCCGCCTGTTTAGATTATAGCGCTATAGGTCTGACAAACCCATCCCCCGCATAAATTCAGGGATGATCGAAAGCAGTAACAACATTAGACTAACTTGCGAGTTAGGCCTCAATCGACACAAGGTTTGATTGTACAAAGACGCATTGTTACATGTCGGTATCATACTCTATCATCATACAACTATGAATGTTGTACAAACTATTGTTATCAAGTATTTACAAAAACCTATGTATTATCACCAACTTTTGTTGACCCAAAATATTTTCAACTTAACATGTTTCAGGTTTTACTTGCTTGAAGATTTGAGTTAATGCTTGAAGATGTGTGCATAGTATTATTCATTTTGATGTACGAATTCTTGTAGAACAATTGTATGTAATTTATTTAAAATCATTTAATGAAATTTATTATTCACCATGAGCTACTGAACAATCATCACTACGTGACATCCCGATGTTTCCGCCATCGGTTGGGGTGTTACATTTCCTTTATCGTCATTCATTTCATCCTAAGGATATCATTGTAACAAAATCTACCATCGCAGTAATATTATGAGGATATTGGTTTGTAGTTGTCAAAAGTTTCATCTTTACAATTGATCAACAATTTTCTAAGGATATTATTAATTACGTATTAACAAGTTTATTAAAAATATCATAGCACTCTACCTCACATTACTAATTTGGAATACAAAATTTACTTGTTAATTTTTGACCAAAATAATATTGAAGCGGATTTATTTGCTTCGATTAAAAATAGTAGTGTTTGCCATAGAATTTTATAAGCGTTTACAAAACTTAATGAATCAGGTATAGTTCCCTTCAATTCAATTAAAAAAAAGATTGACAATGGGAATAAGACTTTGAGGTTGTTTGGTAAGGCTCTTAATGAGCCTCTGATTCATTCAATGCTGAATGATTCTGCACTCAGCTCATTTAGTGCGTTTGTTTTAGCATCTGAATGGAATGGTTAAGGCTGAACCATTAAGACTTGAGATGTTGCTGAACTATTAAGCATTGAATGAATCCATTTTTACTTCCCCTACCAATGTGGGACAAGAAGACTAACCATTTAGAGGTCCAACAAAACAACACTTAATGATTCAGCACTTAACCATTTAAATCCTCTTAACCATTCAGACTTCTTAATGATTCAACACCCCTTTGTTTTGGAATCATACTTGGTGCCACAATCTTTTTAGCTAAGAAGTTTATGAGGTTGTATGTGTTGGAAATGTTTAAGAACTACTCGATGTTGCAAAGGGTAGGGCGAGAGTTGTGAAAGTGGTGGTGTAGGGAGCTCCGAGGGGGTGTTGAAATGTCTCAGTTTATTAAGATGCAATATTTGATTGATAGTGTGTCGCTTTCGAATGATAATGATTGGTGGGGTTAACATTTGTACGGGAAGTTGCGTTCTCGGTTAGGGTTTAGGGAGTGTATTGATGCAGTTATGCTTCCTAGTGCTTATAGGAAAACTAATTAATTCACATGTTTTCCTTGAAAAATAAATATTTGTGGGTGGAGGGTCATGGGAAATCATATGCCAACTCAATTGAATCTGGCTGCTAAGAGGATTGATACTCCGTTTGCTATTAGTCATTTGTGTTTGGATCAAAATCCATTTTTTCTTGTTTTTGGTGAGTGCACATCTGTTAAGAAGATTTAGGATTTGGTTGAAGGGTGGTTAGAAGTGAAGTTGTCGGTCTTGCGATTCCCTTCTGATCTCATGGAGTGGGTTGAGAATTCGCCATTAAGTGTGCAAAAGAAAGAAAGTGTGGTTGCAGTTATATAGTTGCTTGGCGGGCTCTTGGAGGCTTCATAATGATGCAATTTTCTTGAAGAGACGGTCTAAGTTTGCAGTCTTGTTTGACAATGTTATGTATTTCTCTTTTCGTTGGTATTCAAATAGGAAGAATAAGTGTAAAGTAAATTGGATATAGTTTGTGTCTTATAAAATCTCTGTTGCTCAAAAAAAAAAAAAAAAAAAAAAAAAAAAATCACACAACAAACAAAGCGCCAAAGGAACATCTAACCCTTTTATCACAAGGTTAGCTATGGTAGGAATCCGGTTCATGATCAGGCGCCACCCAAAAATATTAAACTTGCGAGGGACAAATTTGTTCCAAATGGTAGTGCGAGTGTCGTCTAGTAACCCAATCCGATCCAACATATATTGACTAATTTTCAAATTTATTCTTAGTTTCCATGATAATTCTTACACTATTTAGACGTGACGGGTGAACAAACAGTTGTGTCCGTGACCATACAGATAATTTCTTAACACTTGAGAAATTTGTTTAACTCTTTTTTAATGGCTGAATTCTCTTTATATTCATCTTGCCCGGGATTTGATTATTAGTCTTTTCCTAAAGAGGCTTTGCCTCTTACCACTGGGCTACAACCCAGGTGGTTTGTTTAACTTAATTAAAACAATTGTAGATGTTTGCCTATTTAAAATCAAGAATTATATATGTTTTATATTACAAAAGAAACTAGTCAAGACGTAATTTGTGTTTTTGTGTCGTTTATTCAATTTTCTATAAACTATCAATCAATTCAATATTAAAATTTGAATTTATGAGTATTTACATTCGATACCAAGTTGGCATTTTCTTCAAATAGAGGTTGTTGGTGGACAAGAGTTTGGCTTAATTTGATGGCACATATTTGTTCTATCTTCATTGAATGGTGGATGGACCCATAGGTTTGATGAGTGGTTGATATTCATAAGTTGGACAATTGTTCATACATGATAGCGACGACTTAACCTAACTTATTTTGCCATGTCATATTAAAATGGATCATCCTACTCACCATGATAGCTAGATCTATCCACTTTTTTCCTAGTGTTAGGTTGAAATTCAAAATTTTACAATGAGACGCTTATTCTATTACCATTTGATTTTAGAATTAAAGTTTATGAAACCACATTAGCTTAGACCATGTGTAGTGGAGAGGGTTAAATATAACGCCCCTGATTCTGATTGGTTCACGTGACAACTGAGTTAGCATGAGGCTTGAAGTGAAAAAGGGGTGTAGTGGGGGAAGAAAAAAGGGGCGCTATTTATTAAAAAAAACCCTAATAAAACACAAACAATTCATATTTAATACGTGGCAACAATTGATTGGCAACAAGATATAGTGCACATCGTTATTTTTAAAACGGCCCCCCTTTTGCCCAATAGCGCCCCCGTAACGGTGTGGGGCACTATTTTTGTGTCTCACGCCCTTTAGTGCTTTCACTACAGGGGTCTTAAGAACAAAGTGAAAGTTTATATATAGGTTTATAGGTCATCATATCCCTTTATTACTATAGGTTATTCCCACTACTATCGGTTCTAAAAAGAAGTCCCATGAAGATTTATATATTAAACAAGTGCATTAAGTAATCATTCCCATGAAGTGGAACCATACTAATGGTTTAGCTCATATGTAGACCGTGCAGATGGCGGAACACTAGTTTAACGTCTAGTTCAATGAGGGACAATAAATCATAATCCTTGACTCTTACCTTCATCCAAGAAGGTGGACCTAGTACGAAAACTTGATCTAATTGCCTTATATACAATGTCTTTCTTATGTGTGAGCTAACCAAGCAATGTGTCTCGATAATAATTGTGATTTAATAGAAGTTAGATCATATGGATATCGGTTTTAGAAAAAAAGTCCATGAAAATTTAAAATACTATTGACGCCGGCCAGTGGCGAAGCTTGACCCGAAAGTTCGGGGGGTTGGAAGTCACTAGTTTCGGGGGGGTCGAAAACCAGTTTCGGGGGGTCGAAACCCTATATTTCCAAAATTTTCTATACGAATACTATATAATCAGAACCTCTGCGCGAAAATTCGGGGGGGGGGGGGGTTGGCCGCCCCCTCCCGCCCCCACTAAGCATCGCCCCTGACGCCGGCTATCAAAAACCGTTTATGGTTTAAACTCAACTGTTCATCAAGATTTAGAGCGATCTCAGCCGTTTAAATTAGACATTTTTTTGTGTTTAGTGACTGTTACTCGATAACCGTTCCCTCCATTTTATGTAACTGTCCTTAATTTGAATTTAATAACTGTTCCCACTAATTTTTGAATTCAAATTTTTTCATACTCGCCTATAAATAAAAGGTATAGATACACTATTCTCCTTTGTTCACAAAAATTATGTTGTCCAATTCTTACTTTCTATGCTATGCCAACAATATTCATGTCATAATAGGAAAACATAAGGAATTGTAATTTGTTATTGTTTTTCTATTTTGTCGTTCTTTATTGCATCTATCTCTAAATGCAACATCAATGGAATGTAAGTAGTGTACATAGTTTTGCCAAAAAATAGCCAGTTGAGTTTCGGACTACATCCATCCACTGATTCACCCTATATTCGCACATGGTCAGGTCTATGTGGTTGCATCGCATGCAAGGTCTAATGCTAACATATGGTTTTATGTGAACAATAGTGTGGAAAGTGTAAAAATAAACTAACAAATAATGTTGTTTCTTGAGAGCTTTTTTATAATTTGTATTTTAACCGGAAGAGATGATATAGTTTGACAGTTGTATCTTATTTTTTTATATTTAATAATGTCGTTTTTTAATACGGATGCAAACAAAAAGAAAAAAAAATATGTTCTACACTTTTTGTATAATTACATTAGGCTATCCGTACTGTACACTAGTAATCGCTCATATCAAGTGGAATCATAATTATGGTTTAGCTCATATGTGGATAACGAAGTTAGCATAACCCGAGATTGACGTCGAGTTCAAGAAGTGGACCTTGTAAAAATAAATATATCTTATTTATTTATATTTGGTCATTATAATCATTTATCTAATACGGACCATTACTAAATATCTCTATGTTCACTAAGTATATATATAGAGAGTTTATTAAAGAGTTAAATGACTAATGAATAACATAACACCATCTCAAAAGCATCCTCTCTCCCTCTCTCTCAACCGTGTTCTTAAGAATACCTAAATCCCATCATAGTTGTACACCATGAAAAAGAAATCGACAAAATCATGGTGTCTTCCATGTCTTCATCGGTTGCTAGAGCGACCAGCTTATTAGATATCAATCTTTATCATGTTTTCGATTGCATACATACAAAACTTATCAACTACCTCATCAAAAAACCTGACCCTAGTTGCCTTGTGTAGAATGTCTTCTTTATATGTGAGCCAGTAATCAGACATTGTGTCTCAAAATAAATGTGACAGTATAAAAGAAATTTAAATCAGATGGATATCCTTGGAAGGGATGCCTGATGCTAAAGGAGATGATAAAAAAAATGCATATATAAGTGGATTATTGGTCCTATCATGTATCATATTTTTTTATTTTTTTCTAAAGTAGCCATCATATTTTTATAATGTCAAAGCTAGACTATGTAGAATAAACGATTCATAATAATAAATTGTTGCAAGATAAATATAGAAACCTGTATAATGTTGTACTAGGTTTGAGACCCGTGGGGACCCACGGTGCAAACCATAGTAAATAAAAAAAATATATTAAACTAAAAGTTGTATTATTCAAGTTTAGTGGCTACAACGTAAAGTGTTAAGAATAATGGTTAGCCTGATATTTTTTTCTTATATAAACGTCATGCGTTGATATGAAATGGGTATTAAAATTAAAACTAATATATAACTATGGTTTTCATTTCAAAGTGGATATTTTTTGTAAGCTATAAGTAACGTTATTAATGAAAACCGATTACCTATTATGATCAGTACTCAACCAAAGTATAAACTTTAACAAAAAATAACAAAAGGTATGAATACATTGTGTTTTTGTAAATGACTTTTTATCATATTTTTATTTTTAATGTAATTGTAATTAGTACATAACTTGTTTTATTGACAAATGGCAACGCACTGTTCAAAGCACACAAAAAAAGTTTAAAATAATACTTTATTATTGAAGTTGTATATACATAACGTCAATAAAGATAAGTAAAAAATTGCATCAAAATTACTCACATTATTCATAAATCCTGAAAGACTTCTTTGTACACAACGTTTGATGTTTTGTTCGTCAATTCACCATTTTCATCTACTATAACTATCTTCAGTCCATCTCGACTTCTGACTCTTGAAAGCGCAACATACAACTGCCCGTGTGAAAAAACTGGATCCTTCAAATACAACCCAACTCTGGATAAGGATTGTCCTTGACTTTTGTTTATTGTCATTGCGAAAGAAACAGCAAGTGGAAATTGCCTTCTGCTAAATTTAAAAGGAATTTTCTTATCTGAGGGGGATAAAGTAATTCTTGGAATAAAAGTTCGCATTCCAATGTTACTTCCTGATATGATTTTCGCTTCAATGACACGTTTTCTCATTTTAACAACTTGTAACCTAGTCCCATTGCACAAACCGCTTTTCTGATCAATGTTTCTGAGTAACATTACGGGAACGCCAACTTTCAAAACCAAACGATGGTTTGGTATTCCAGAAAACTTAAGACCATTCAGGACATCAGGAGAAACTAATCTTTCATCAACCTGTTTGTTAACATCTTCAGACTGGCAAACACTATCCGAACTTAGATACTCAACTTCGTCACCGGGAAACATTGAAAGTAATATATCATTAATTTCATGAACAACTTCATTCTTCGGTGCCAATATAGCTCGATCTTGAAAATAAGTTGGAATGTGGATGTTATCCAAAAGTGAAGGATAAACAAAGGCTATCAAATCAGAAACAGGATCCGAAGATTGAGAAATAAGTAAGTCATCAGGTATCAAAATAACATCCTGATCATCGCTTATTGTATCAACCTTTCCTTCTCCTATGTCCAGAAGCCAAGATGCAAACTTTTTAGTTTCCTCAATATCAGAACTCGGCTTCCAGAAAACAACCTCATATTTTTTGTTAACTCTAAAACAGTGCATTTGTGCCAAATGTATGATGAACTTAAAGAGGCATTAACAATGTCATGCCTAGTTCCATTTGGTACAACTGGTAGAATTTGCCTAAAGTCACCCCCAAATACAACAACCTTTCCACCAAATAACAAATCAGACGACTCATCAGCATGTACACCAAATACATCTTTTAAACTTCGATCTAGTGCTTCAAAAGCATGTTTATGAGTCATGGGTGCTTCATCCCATATAATCAAGTCAGTTTGTTTAACCAGTTGTGCAACATCACTATTAGGTGGTGTGTAGCACATAGAATCTTCAGTTAGGTTTATAGGAATACGAAACCTGGAATGTGTTGTCCTACCACCGGCCAATAACAAAGAAGCGATACCACTCGAAGCAACATTCAAAACAATCTTTCTTTTACATCTTATGGATGAAGATAGAGTCTTCCATAGGAATGTTTTACTCGTACCACCGTAACCATAAACAAAAAAAACCCCTCCTTTTTTTTCCTCAACAGATTTAATTACACAATTATAAATATTTTTTTGTTCATCTGTTAAAGAAGAGAACTGAGAATCAAATTCTTCAACCAAACTGTTTGAGTCATAGCCCAACTCCTCACAAATAAGACGATTGTCTAATAATGATAGAAACTCATTCTCAGGATATGACATACCTACGAAATGTCGTAGACTGCAACTATTACGCAATAAGAACTTCTCAATATCAAGCAAAGCTAAATTCTTAAGTTCGTCGTCTGAAAGGATCAAATCTGGGAAAAAAATGTGTTAGAATGGAATATATAGAATAAAATTAACATATAAAATGAATAATTGAATATGTGGAACCATTAAAAATAGTATAATTTACATTCCTAATAATTATGAATCATTACAATTTAGTATATGTCCAAAAAATTCTAGAAAATCTATTTTAAAGTAATAATATATTAAAAAAAGTTAAAAACCTGGACAGTTTGAATCTATTCTTCTCTTGCGTAAAATGTCATCAGACAAATAATTCCATGTTTCCTCCCACACAATATCAGGTCTTGACAAACTGTTGGACGCTAAAAGAGTTGCAAATAAGTTCTTAGATAAGGGCCAGAACCTGCAAAAGCCGCTTCCTTTATTGCTTCAACATATTCTGTATCATCATCCAGGAGTCCCATTGCGTAGCATGCATCCCTAAAAGATGATTGTACTTTCCCATCAACTTTAAGAATATCTTGAAATGATGTTGGTCCTTTAACCTTATTCAAAAACATTCTCAAAAAATAAGCTTCGCCAACAGAAGCAGGAACTGAATGAATTCGACCAATTGACTTTATTCTTTGCCTAACCTCCCATTTTCGTTCTTGTGCTTTCCAAACATATTGTGAAGGGAATTGGATGTAAGTTAGTTGCCTTGCATTGGCATCAATTTTGTTACGTTCCATCCAACCCAAAAATATAGAGGAAGCACAAGAGGGTTTATTGAGAACGTCGTCAATGTCCTGCGTAGGATCGAAAACAATTCTTTGTTCACCAGGTAGATGAAAAGGTAGTCTCATTACAGGAGGTGACCTGTAATGAATATCATATGAGAATATTCTCCATGAAGCCTCACACGCAGAAATATAACGACAATCATAAAATCCTTTGACTTCATCAACAACTTTGTCTTCACCGGGTACTTTCTTGCTTTCCACAAAATTAAGAGTAACTCTATCTGGACCCTTGTTAATGTATTTAAATAAATACTTAATGGATCCAGCTTGGTTACACCATTCAACGTTGATATGAGCCTGGTATCTTTTAAGAAGTGTCTTGTTATATGGAACAACATATCTGTTATCTAATTGCTCACCAGACTTTTCTACAAACGAACCATTATCTCTGCGTCTATACACTGCATAACCTTCAGTATCAATAGAAGTCTCATTCTGGAAATTTTTTGGGAAGTTTTTTGAACATTTGTCATTGACCATACACGGACAACTCATGTTCAAAGGACCACAAGGACCGTGAATCATAAATTCACGTACAAGTTCATACAATTCTGGCTCTTCATCTTTATTCGGTATCTTTGCTGAAATGAACTTGTCAATATGGTCAACTGTAGGAAGCTTATAACCAGCAGCGATAAACAAACAAATGTGTGCGTGTGGTAATCCACATTTTTGAAACTCAACGGTATATACAGCTGCAAAGTATTGAGACCAACCAAAAGAAAATAAGTTAGAAATGTTATAAAAAAAATAAATATTGTTGTAATAAAAATTAACTTCATGTGTTCGCACCAGCTTCAACAGTCCCAAATAAGTGTTTATCTTTCAGGTCTTTAATGATGGAATCAAGTTTAATCTTAAACAACCTGCATAAAATGTCTGGCCTATCTTCGGGTCTAAGAGTGGTATCTTGAAGATATCTTCTCATCTCTGGCCATTTAGGATTACAAGTGATTGTAATAAAATAGTCAGGGTATCCGTACCACTTACATATTGCCATTGCGTCTAGATAATTTTGCATCATATATCTAGTGCCACCTGTGAAGGAAGATGGAATAATAACTCGTTGACCCATGGTTGATGTTTCTGTTTGTCCTTCTTCTCTTTGTTTGCTTAGGACATTATGCTTCTCACTCCTAAGAACGGTTTGCTTACCCCTAATGTAATTTAGTCTTTCCATCTCAATCATTGTATACGAATCAACTATAAATTGCTGCAAAAGCCTTCGTGCATTAAGAATTAGCGAGTATTCATTACTCCTATCTTGAAGTCTATAAGCAAAAAACTCCCTCATTGTTACACTTTCACGTTTTTTGTTTTTTGTGTTTGAAGATGAGCCCCCATCTGGTAAGGAAACATTTTTTTGACGGTCATCTTTTTTGTTTTTTGAACTTGAAGACGAGCTTTCATTTGGTAAGGGAACATCTTTGTGAAGGATGTCAATTCTATATCCATCGTCACCATAAGGAAGCAACAATGGATATCGAAGAGCAAGATACGAAGGATGTAACTCACTAACTCTTTTTAGCTTTCCATCAATGGTCTGCACAATAATATCACGTTTATCTGTTTCTTCATTAAGGTCACCAATTATCAATCCAGCAACTTCAGAAACCGTGGGTAGGTTGTAGGTTCTACCATCTTCTTTCCTCATTCCGTTTAATCGAAGCTTGACTTGTGCGTCAGGATTCTTCTGAAAACAATCTCTCGCCATTCTATAAGATTTCACCAAGGAGTTTTTGGCATCCAACATTTTTTTCAATTCCTTTACAATTTGAAATTCAAGCGCCTTTTCTGATGAGTATTCCTCATCTGCATCACTATAAATAAAATGAATATATTAGAATTGAAAGTACTTAAAAATCCTTAAAGTTTTCTACAAAAGACAATAAAAAAATAACATACCCAACGACATTGATTCTATTCGAAACTTCATTTTCAGTATCATATATGTATAGCTGAGAGAATACTGGATTTTGTCCACGTGATGGTAAAAGATTTCCCAAAGCATGGTAGTTCTCACCACTTATACGATAGATGAATGGAGCATTACCATGATTTATAGACCTATCAATTTTTCCACCCATGGACGTAAATGCAAACATAGAGTTGAATCGTCTTATGTTCTTTAAAAAGAATTTGCTTTTAGAATCAACTCTATTAAAATACTCTTTATAACTGTGTGGGGCCTCCTTAAAAGGAGGAAGCATAACTTTTCCATAACCACAACACAGAGAGAAATTTTTTTTAGTATTACTTCTATTAAGCCCTCTAGTAGATTCACATCTCCACAGTCTAGCATTACAATCTTCACAAGTAACATTCTGATCACCATGGTCCAAGTAAGCTAAAAAAAGATATTCAAATTTATTAAATGTACCATATTTCTAAACTAATGTTGAATTAATATTAAAAATATTTTTTATTAGTAGTTATTAGCGAAAAAAGACTACCTGGAGATATGCCTTGTATTACATTGTTTGTCGTTACTCCATGCGGGTTTTCTAAGCATTCTTCCAAGTCAGCCATCGGTATGGGAGTAATACTGGGGCGTTTTCGTTTTAAATTCGATGTTGACCGCGTGTTGCATACGTTAGAAAGCGACCAACTTACACCTGAAGATCCTAACAAATTAAAATAATATAAGTTTAATAAATGTTGATTTATTATAATATACTTTGTAAACATGACTAAACTAAACATACCAACAATGTCAACTGGGTGTGTTTGAGTGTTAGGTGTTATATTTAGTTTTCCTTTGTTAGTCCGCTTAGAATCCAAGATACGCTTTCTTTCTGTACGCCTTTCTTTATAAAACTCAGATAGATTGCTATGTTGCGATTCGTGACAAACTGCGTAAAAATTAAATAAATAAATGGAATGCTTTGAAAAAGAAGACAAACACAAAACGGGACAACACAATTCTATAATATACTAACATAAATAGATACGCTAACAAATGATGACATAAAAATAAAATAAATAATACCATTATAGATGTCTGACAAAGGTGTTCTCTGCGTGTTAACTATAAAATAAAAAGAAATAAGTAAAAAAACAACAATGGGAATCAGTAAGAAATAAGATATTTGGGCAATGTATAAAATAAATTTTACCTTCGATTCCTAAAGGATTATTTGCTTGTGTCGAAGCAAAATTAGATTTTTTTCTCTTTGTAGATTCACAACGTTCATTAGAGATGCCTGACAAAGGCGTTCTCTGCGTGTTATCTATAAAATAAAGACAAATAAGTTAACAAAAAAAAAAGACAATGGAAAGTAGTAAGCATAACACATATTTGAAATGTAGAAAAAACATTTACCTTGTATTGTTACTAATGGCGGTGTGAAAGAGTTTGTAGAGGTTTCTATGTTTTCAACATTAGAAAGTGAACAACCGACATTTGAACTTATACTATCCAAATATGCATTCATCCGTTTACGTCTTTCAGAGATATTAAGACTCACTAAACAATAAATTACAATAAAAACTATTATTTCTTAATCAAAAATTAAGAATTAAAGGTATAAGATGAAACATAATAAATTACGTACCATTTGATATGTCGGATAACGGTGTTGCGGTATTGATATCTCCAAACATGTTTATAATATTTGTTAGTGTAAAAAAAATAAAAAAAAGCTAACAATGTAACCAAATGTAAAAGAAAAAAACAAAGATTAATCATTACCGTTAGATTTACGCCTCAGGTCACCAACTTTAGATTTCGGTAAACAAAAATCATACTTTGGGGGATCGGACATTGTAAAATATATGTTTTTCTTGAATATAATAAGTATATACCTAAAAAATTAAAGAAAAATATACTAAAAATTATTGAAAAATAAGGAAACTTTCTACTGCCCCTGGTTTATAAAAGAAATGTGCTTTCAATTTGTGATTTGGGTTTTTTTTTTAAATTTTAATATAATCAACCGACGGGCTCTTACAGTCATCCGTTTAAATGATGGATGTTAAACTAAAAAAAATGTTACTAACGGAAGATATACTTTGTGTGCAAATGGCCTTTTAACAACTTTTATTTAAACATTAAGAAACTATTGGTTTGTTAGGATTTTGTATGTTTATAATATGTGTTAGAGTTTTGGGCCGTAAGTTTTATAGGGCCTGCATTTTTTCAGTTATTGCATATGGAATTGGGCTGAATGTTGATGGACTTATGGTTTGTATTAACATACACCGATTCTAATTATGGATCCACCTGAAAAACAGATAACAAAGTTGCTTCTTATTTTCTTTTCAGATCTAGGGTTAGTTATATTGAGAAAACCAGCCGCACCAAATTGTAAACATGACAAAGACTGAGAGAGGAACAGAAATAATGACACGAGCATGAAGGATCGGACGACAACGACTCTGTTAGGTAATTATTAAACCGTTCGATTGTTATTATTTCCATTAAATAACAGAAACTTCGATGCTGTGTTTATGTTTGAAATCGTGTTGGATTTTATAACTTTGTTAGCGACAAATCCGAATCATTTTGCACAAATATAGACTTTGGTTGCTGTTTTATAAGTATTGAAAATAACTAATTCTGCATTATTCTAAATACCTAAATGTCTAATTGAAATCTATGTTGTCTTGAGTATAATCTCTGTTTTTCTAATTTGTAGATTTAAATTTTGAGATTTGGAAATACTTTTCATGACACATATGTTGCTTTTTGAGCTGCAAGTTAGCAACATGTTTTAGAAATAGATACATAGCATACAGAGAAGTTAGTGGGCTTGTGTTTTAATGATTCAATTTATAATTCCGAGTTTGAAATATTTAATAATAAGAAAATTTAGAAGTTAGAACTTAATTTATAATGCAAAATATAATGTAGCTATAAATATAAATATAACTATATATATTTATTAACATTATACAACCATTATAAAACTTCAAACGGCCAAACTGCATTATTATTATAAATTCTTTCTCTGTTTGATGAGTTGCAACATATTTAGACATCTCCATGGCATAACTATCCCACAACGTTAAATAGATGCGCAAGCCCCTTCAAAAAAGTACAAATTATTTTAGTAAAAAATAAATACACAATTTATAAAGCTACGTAATTTTTTTTGTATATAAAATGCAAACAAAAAAATAAATAAATAAAGAATACATACTCGATATCTTGAATTTCCATTGTTAACCTCTTTTTATCAGCGACAACCTTTTTATCTTTATCATCATTGCTGAAGAACTTGTTAACATGTCCTATAACATCTAAGATCAAGTATAAAATAAACATTAATGAAACATAACTTATAAAACTATTATTATGGTTTGGTTGTGATGAAAAAAAGACTATTAGAACGAAATATACCTATTGTAACATATTCATCAACCTCCCTATCCATAATTCTTTGAAATGGCACAAAAGAGAAACCAAAATCTGGACCTTGGAAACCATCATATTCGGAAACTTGAGTATCCATATTCAAGCAGAGTTTGTTTGGGTTTGGACCATACTTGTATTTAGAGGAATTGACCCCAACTCCTGGATTTCTTATAATAAGAGAAGAATTTTCAGTCAGAAACCTCTCAAATCTAAAAAACAACCGCTTAAATACATTCGCTTGAATCCTGTCACCCTGTTAATTATAAAAAAAAAAATAAGAAAACACTATAAATATGTATCTACGTAATTGATATATTATAACGTACGCAAATAAGAAAATTCATATACATTAAAATTAAAAACATCACAACTAAAAAAAAAGTTATGAAATTTAAAAATAATAGGATATAAAAAAAAAACGTGTTGTTGAGATTTACATTTTCATCACATAGGATCATTTCAATTGAGTACACATCATTAGGATTGCGACGATCGGGTAGACGCCAAACCCGAATAATCTTTAGCTTTAACGCCACACCGTTTCGGTTTACATGAATTTGGTTAACCATTGTAAACTCATTTGCATCTACAGCAGCCATTGATCTTGTTAACTGGAAAAAAATAATGTAAAAACCAATAGATGACTTCAATAACACAACAAATCAAAATTTGACTAAATAATGTTTATGTATTTAAAGATGAGAAACAAAAATTAACCTAATAATATATCTTTGCGATTACTCAAAGTGCATTCAACGTGTCTTATTACAATCTTATGTGAATTGGTTTGACTTGTTTATATAGTTATTCAATCAATTCAATAATAAGAAATGGATGAAATAGTGGAGGTTAATTAGCATTCGAATTAGCATTGTTATTATTGTTATAACATTATGTATTGATTGAATTTAGTCAACGTCAAGCATTCCTTGATTAACTGGCGTATGTCAAGCATTATATAGGTATTCATATATTGATATAGGTATTCAATCAATTCAATAATAACAAATGGATGAAAGAGTGGAGGGTAATTAGCATCTGAATTAGCATTGTTATTATTGTTATAACATTATGTATTTATTGAATTTAGTCAAAGTCAAGCATTCAAACCATAACTGCCGCATGTCAAGCATTATAGTTAGTTGTGATTCTTTTTGATCTATTCAATGTTATTTAACTAAATGTTCTTTATATGTTATGTCAAGCATTATATAGGTATTCAATCAATTCAATAATAAGAAATGGATGAAATCGTGGAGGTTAATTAGCATTCGAATTAGCATTGTTATTATTGTTATAACATTATGTATTGATTGAATTTAGTCAACGTCAAGCATTCCTTGATTAACTGGCGTATGTCAAGCATTATATAGGTATTCATATATTGATATAGGTATTCAATCAATTCAATAATAACAAATGGATGAAAGAGTGGAGGGTAATTAGCATCTGAATTAGCATTGTTATTATTGTTATAACATTATGTATTTATTGAATTTAGTCAAAGTCAAGCATTCAAACCATAACTGCCGCATGTCAAGCATTATAGTTAGTTGTGATTCTTTTTGATCTATTCAATGTTATTTAACTAAATGTTCTTTATATGTTATGTCAAGCATTATATAGGTATTCAATCAATTCAATAATAAGAAATGGATGAAATCGTGGAGGTTAATTAGCATTCGAATTATCATTGTTATTATTGTTATAACATTATGTATTGATTGAATTTAGTCAACGTCAAGCATTCCTTGATTAACTGGCGTATGTCAAGCATTATATAGGTATTCATATATTGATATAGGTATTCAATCAATTCAATAATAACAAATGGATGAAAAAGTGGAGGGTAATTAGCATCCAAATTAGCATTGTTATTATTGTTATAACATTATGTATTGATTGAATTTAGTCAAAGTCAAGCATTCAAACCATAACTGCCGCATGTCAAGCATTATAGTTAGTTGTGATTTTTTTTGATCTATTCAATGTTATTTAACTAAATGTTCTTTATATGTTATGTCAAGCATTATATAAGTATTCAATCAATTCAATAATAAGAAATGGATGAAATAGTGGAGGTTAATTAGCATTCGAATTAGCATTGTAATTATTGTTATAACATTATGTATTGATTGAATTTAGTCAACGTCAAGCATTCCTTGATTAACTGGCGTATGTCAAGCATTATATAGGTATTCATATATTCATATAGGTATTCAATCAATTCAATAATAACAAATGGATGAAAGAGTGGAGGGTAATTAGCATCCGAATTAGCATTGTTATTATTGTTATAACATTATGTATTGATTGAATTTAGTCAAAGTCAAGCATTCAAACCATAACTGCCGCATGTCAAGCATTATAGTTAGTTGTGATTTTTTTTTAATCTATTCAATGTTATTTAACTAAATGTTCTTTATATGTTATGTCAAGCATTATATAAGTATTCAATCAATTCAATAATAAGAAATGGATGAAAGAGTGGAGGGTAATTAGCATCCGAATTAGCATTGTTATTATTGTTATAACATTATGTATTGATTGAATTTAGTCAAAGTCAAGCATTCAAACCATAAATGCCGCATGTCAAGCATTATACCTAGTCAAAACTTTGAATAATTTCATTTGGCGACCATTCTTGTTGAAAGTTGTAACATTAAACACGCCAATTTCTTTTTTTTTTTCTAAACAAAGTAGTTCACCAACCTGGAGACGAAGATCACTTATGAAATTCAGCCAACCATTACAAAAACAATAATCACGACCAATCCTTTCTATTGCAACGTTCCATTGATGTAAATCATCTACATACATAGTGATTGGAACATTAGGGACACCATCGGGATAATGCTTATTAATAAAGGAGTAAGGTATAACCTGAAAGCAAAATTTGTGATCAAATAATATGGACAAATTAAGATACTAAAAACATGTAATATAAAGTATCGAACTTAATGGCACTTACCATAGGTGTCGTCAATTCATGTTCAATCATTTTGCAGAATGACACATCCAATTGCATGGATGGAGAATGATTGTAATGCTCCATCATGAAAGTATTCGGAGCAATAAAGTCGAATATGACGTAAAACATAGAGAAGCATAAATCATGTACAACTTTTGACTATCCATTTGTTAAGCAGAATTCATCATCTATAAATTCTAACAAAACAAACCAAGATTGACCATGGTATGTCGAAACTTTAATCTTGTTGTTTCGTAAGTTTTTAGATAACAAAAACCTGTTCATGGATTTCGGCAATGTCTGGACAAACATGTAAAAAACAACATTATAATAACGAATAAGCTTTTTTTACTTAAAAAATTAGAAACGTCATACCAAAACTCGTGCGGAAGGGTCATGAATAACCTTGAAGAATTTGTCACCCTTGTGATAAGCCATAATGAAGTTATTTGTCCTAATGAAATCCTGTTCTTCGTCTGCAAAACAAACTTTTGTTAAAGTATCCATAAAGTCACTAATACTCGAAACTGATTTCAATTATCTTTTTTATGAAATCCTGTATTTTGTTTTTTTTATAATCTTTTTTTATATTCACACATACTCGAAACTGATTTCAATTGCAATCTGTTATTAAAACCACAATCATATCATCAATGATTAAACCTGATCCGAATTACTTGTGTGTCGATTTCATCCAAAGCAGAGACTTGATCCTAAACAGATTATCAAATGGTGTTAATAAAAAAAGATTCTGATCATTACAAATAAATCCGAAATAAAACGATTGTATTTCTGTTTGGTTTAATATGTTAGTAAACCGCTATGTATGGATTTCATACAGTGTCAGAAACATAATCAAAAACAGATTAGATAGTTATTTTAATAAGAAAACGTGTTGATAATTACATATTTTGTAGAAGGTTGATAGCTATACGATTGTGATTTATCTTTGTAGAAAAATAATGATAGAAACCGATTGTGTTTATCTTTTATGTAAGATGATTGCAAACATTATGTATCAATCTAATCAAAATGAAGAAAAATTATCAAAAACATTTCGAGATTCATGTAAGATTGATGAACAACATACCTTGCAAAAAGAACAATGAGAGAGGAATGAGGAATGAGAAAGGAATTATTAGGATAGGAAGGAGGAAGATGTTGTAACATACAAATGGATGTTGACAAAACAAAAAAAAAAAGAGGTTTATATAATACTTTTTCATGGAGCCCCATTTAGGATTTGGATCGTTGAAGACCCTCTCAAAATCTAGGATTCAACCCTAGTGTTTTCATTTATTATATAGATAGATGACCTATTTTTATTGTAATTGTAAACTTTAGGTAGGGTCTGGATTAAATAAAAAGTGTTACTTTTTATATGAAGGATAGGAAAGATTCTAATATATGGATCTTAGATTTAGGTAGTTGAAATTAGTTTGAGGGAAAAAAATTAAATATTAAATTAGAGGAATTTAATAAAAGGAAAAACTATATTTGTTGATTTTTCTCTCTCTATATGTGTGTTGTGTTATAAATACATTGTGTTTTAATCTGCACATGATTTAACTTTGTTCATTGTGTATTAATATGTTTTTCATTATGTTTTACGCAACTGAGTTTTTGCGTTCCTACTTTACAATGTGTTTTAGTTTGTTGTCCATTGTGTTAGTTTTTTGTTCATGGTGTTTTAAAATTGTTGTCCATTGTGTTTTAGGCTGCTATTCACTATGTTCCAGATTAGTGGAGAGGTAGTGTTGTAATTCCCCTTTATAAGAAGAAATGAGACGCACAATGTTGTGAAAATTATGGAGGGATTAAGTTGTTAGGACATACTTTGAAATTATGGGAAGGGTAATTGAGACTAGACCTAGAAGAGAAACTCAGGTTACTGTAAACCAAATTGGTTTCATGCCAGGGCGGTCAACTACTGAAGCGATACACATTCTAAGGAGGTTGATGAAAAAATACAGGAAAAGAAGCGAGACCTACATATGGCGTTCATTGACCTCGAAAAGGCGTATGATAATGTGCCACGTCTACTAATTCGGGATACTTTGGAGCTTAGAGGTGTTCTTGGAAAATATATAGATATAATTCTAGATATGTATGTTAATAGCGAAGCTAGTGTTCGTGCTCCGGTAGGGGATACTGATTTTTTCCTTGTGGAGGTAGGACTCCACCAAGGGTCCGCGTTGAGTCCTTTTCTCTTTGCAGCTGTTTTGGATGAATTGTCAAAGATTGGGGATGCTGAGGTGGATGTGTGGACACACTAGGATAGACAAGATAATAAATGATGTTTTTAGGGAAAGATTAAGTGTCACTAGCATATTTGATAAGATAAGGGAGGGGATGTTGAGATGGTTTGAGCTTGTTAACAGAAGACCGACAACAACTCGAGTTATAGTTGTGGAAACTATCACCGTTGAGAGAATGAGGAGTAGAGATAGACCGAAATTGACTTGGGGGGAACAAATTAGGCATGATTTGTTAGACTTGCACCTTCCTAAAGACATGGTCGAGGATACGAGTTTGTGAAGACGTATAATTAAGGTTAATGACCTTTAGGAAAAGTCTATATTTATAATTATTATTATTATTATTATTATTATTATTAGTATTATTATTATTTTCTCAAACAAACGTTGACTAATTGCTTGTGTGTTTATATAAGGAGTTTATCACTATGTTTGATTCTTATTTGATTGCATGTATGCTTTTATTTGACTCTATTGCTAGATATGTTTTTGGAGCTGGGGGTCTCTCTGTAAGCAGTCTCTCTATTCTCTGGGATAATGGTAAGACTTGCCTACATCCCACCCTCCCCAGACCCTACCAGTAGCTCGACTATTTGTGGGATTATAATGGGTACGGTTGTTGTTGTTATACTCTATTGTTCATTACGTTTTTAGCACAATACTCATTGTGTTGTACATTATGTCCATTGTGTTTTATGCAACTAAAGTTGGAATTTACTTTTTCAAAAGTATAACAATAGGGTACTCATATTAATAATTAAAATACCCTTAATTTTATGGTATATTTTTTTTAGATGACGTATAAAAAGTTACGGACGTTTAAAAAATGAGGATGAAATAGCATGGACTTGCATGTATATGTTTTTTTAGCACGGGCATATAATTTTTATTTTCTCTTGGACAAAACTACCATTCCCACGTGTTCTTTCCTTGAATACATATCAATCTATGCAGGGGTGTTAAACGGGCCGTGTTCGCGAGTTGACAGGTCCAACTTGACCGAAACCTAAAAATTACACGATCCCGAACACGTCTTGAACCCGGAACCTAAACACGACCCGAAAATTTACGGGTGACCTAAACACTTAGTTGAATTTTCTTTATTTTATTATTATTTTCACGTACCATATTTTTTAAAATTAAAATTAAACAACAAAATTTTAAAATAATATAAAAAAGTAAAATTTTATTCTTAATTGTTATATCAATTTCTTTTTAAATTATAACTATGCCATAAAATACCGAAAATAATATAATAATATAATATAAATAGGTTAAATGAGTCAACTTGCCAACCCGTTTGGGTTGACCTGAACCCAACACGTTTAGGCTAAACCCAAACCCATGAATTTTGTGTCAAATACATTTCGTGTTTTCAGGTTTTGATGGAAATTCACACCCATAGTAGCTTTCTACGATTCTCATTTATTTTATTACTCATCCCATTTTAGATAACCCATGTTAATGTACTAGTTGGAAATCCGCGCTACGTGGTGAGACTGTAAATATCTGTAGCATTCTAATACTAATCACAACTTGGTTTTGAGTAAAATTTAAATCGAGATACAGATAAAAATAAGCACATCGAAGCAATATGTTTGTGATTTATAAAACATCATGTTTTTAAAACTTTTAACAGGAACACGTCACATCCCCAAATTTAATTAGCATCTTCTAGCTCAATCACCAAAAACCAATATGTCATATTAATTTTTTTTACTCAGATTAATATAGTGTTAATTATACTATTAAACATTCACCTATACGGGTGTATTATTATAAGCACAAAAGCCAAGTTAGGTTTCTAGCTGTCGTCTTCTTGTCGAATTGTAAACCATACGCTGTTAGCCGATCCCCTGCAAAAGCGATCCTGTCCATTGGATCAGATTCGATTGGTATGAGCCATGGTCCACAATCTAAAGCGGGCGCTACCACGCCTTTGACTGCCACCGCATACCGTATATTTCGAGGACCGTGGTGACTTGAGGTATGGTTGGAGGTTTTTATGGTAGGTTTCGTCTTGCCAAATTTCCGTCGGAAATTGTGGAAAAATAGAGAGAGCCGAGAGGGACGAAGGTTGTTTGGTGGTGTGGGTTTTGGGTTTCAAACTCAGTTGTTGTTGATTGGTTGCGAATTGCTAATCAAATAGGTTTAGCGATGATTCAATTGTAATAATTGTGTCGAATCTGAGTGGTTGGTTACGATGCGGCCATTTCGTCCGTTTTTTCTTCTTGACGATATGCAGGAGGGTCTTTGAACAATTGGCCATATAGAGTTTTTATATATATATATATATATATATATATATATATATATATATATATATATATATAAATTCACTAGATTATCTTAAACGCTTCGGCTGCCCATTCAATTTAAACAAAAAAATATAATGTTGTAAAAATTAAGTGAATTGGTGTTGAGTTAATATCATCTTGGTCAAGTAGTCATATTATTAATCTACTATTAATCACTAGAGATTTAATTGAATTATTCAATGTGTCTTGACAACTTAATAAGATTATAATATTGCCTTGTAAATGAATGTTAAATGACTATTTTACCTGTCCAAAACCCATTATATAGTAGTATAGATGATTCATAACTAGCAAGAGCCCGCGTGTTGCGGCGGTGCTGTACAATATTTGGATGTTGCGTTTAGTCAAATTTATGATTTTCGACCGGATTCGACCTGAAAATTCAAATTGATTTATATATAACTTGAATTTCTTTTATAAAAAGTACATATATATAATTTTGTTTATTTAGCTCGATTCGAATTCAAACATAAATCAAATTGTAATTTAAATAACTTGAATAACCCGAAAACAGTCGCGCTAAACATCCATATTCCACTTATTACTTTTATTTGTTATATTATAGAGATTCAAACCCACTTATAACTGGATCAAATTTATCCTCTATTATTGATTAAAAAAGAACATTACGATGTTACCCGAAAGCATGATGGGTAAAGTGCATTCTTGCTAGTTGTTGGTTAATCTCCACAGACTAATTCCAAAAATTATAATTTTTTTTTGTAAGGCAACTTTCATTTCCAAAAATTATATAACGAACATATGAGTTTGTTTGCGGTTAGTTTATTGTAGATAAAACACACAAAATATAGAGGTTTAAAATTGTGAATGATGTAATATTATACAAACTAATTTTTTTTTGTTTTTTTTTTGTTTTTTTTTGCCTTTTTTAACATTCAACTATTAATCATTAATCATTAATTTCTTGTTTTACCTTTATGCATAAACATGAAATGACAAGTTTACCCGTCTAGTACCCACTATATAGTAGTATAGATATAGCAAAATTTTTAAAATTTATTTGACTTGTGACCATAAAGGCCCATGATAAATGGCCTGGAGCTTTATTGCTTTATTGGGCCTAAACTTGGACTTTCATAATTCGAAACTCATCATAATTTACACACAAAAGTCCATCTTTATGTTGTGGAGATACGGTAAAGCCTTTTTTTAAAGGTTTATGTTCCTCGTTTTTTTCTGGGTTTATGTTTCGTGTTTAACCAAATTATTTTGGTTTGATCGCCTACTTAGGTTTGATAAATTACACTGGTCATTGATGAGGTATGATGCTGATTAATTCAAAATACCACTCACCCCACATTGAACCCGGTCAGAATCGGATCTAATTCCACAATATTTTAGGTCATATAAGTTCAGTCTTGATAGGCCAAAGTTTTTTTATGGCCCATCACGTATTGACCATCATGAAGTCACCGACTTCTATAATAACTATTATACTTTCAATATTATTAATTATTTGATACTAACCCATTAACGAAGTCCAACGCAATGTAGCTTACACTACATTTACTGTACTGGGGGACTTGTTGAGCCACGTCTAATTGGGCGTGACCTGTTTAGGTTAGGAACTTAGGGTTCTATAAATAATGGTGGCTCATGTAATCCTATATACGAGATCTTTACCTCATTGATTAGGGCATGACATAGGAGCCTAAGCCTTTTATAAATTCATCAATAACCTCTATAATTTTTTTTTTAATATAAGTTAAAGATTGTTACTAAATAACTTTTATTATTAATTAAAAATTTTAAAGAACCGTAGAATAAATATACAATAGCTTAACTGATTGAAACATATAATTTGATTTCCATTGATTGGTTTTGATCCTTTTCTATATCTCTACTTAAAATTCCATGTGTTACCTTTCATGGTTACAAATAACAAAATTTTTATACATAACAACAATACTAAACCTATAATGTTTACATAACCCTTCAGTTACACACACTGGTGTTTGATGTAGTTACTCCACTACTAGTACTATGCCATTTCGCGGTCACAGTGATCGGCGACGCTGTAATCCCCCCTTTTAACAACCCCACAACGTCATTTTCTGGCGACGGTGGTGGCATTTCGGACTTTTCAACGGTCAATTCCACTATATCATCACCACTTTCCTCCACTTGAATCTCCTTCAAAACCTCCAACACCTCACTCATTGTAGGCCTCATTTCCAAATCAAATTGCAAACACCTAAAAGCCAATTCCGCTACCAATGTAGTCATTTTCTCGGTTTCCGGGTCTGATCCTAGGAACGGGTCTATTAGCTCGTCGAGAGCACATCTTTGGATCCGGTCTATTGCCATGTTTGCTAGGTTAATCTCATCTCTAGACCTACTTATATCAAAAGCTGGCATTGATGAAATTAATTCAATTAAAACGACTCCAAAGCTATAGACATCACTTTTATATGTCAGCTGATAACACTGGTGGTATTCTGGGTCCACATAGCCAGGGGTCCCTTGAGGCGCGGTTGAGACATGAGTAACATCATTTGGTAACAACCTTGATAGCCCGAAATCCGCTACCTTGACACAAAAATTGTTATCAAGAAGAATGTTGTTAGTTTTCACATCTCGGTGTATGACTTCGGACGCATGAAGGTATACAAGCGCGCTAGCGGTTTCAATGGCTATTTTCATACGCGTTTGCCATGTTAGTGGGCTATCTTTTGCGCGGTCTCCGTGAAGGTGGTCAGCTACCGTGCCATTAGTGATGTACTCATAGACCAAAAGGAGCTCACGGCTTCGGCGAGAGGTGCAACCGTAGAGTGATACAAGGTTTTTGTGGCGTAAACGAGTGAGGATTTGTACCTCGTTCATGAATTGTTGGACTCGTTTGTAGCTGTGCTCGTAAAGTCGTTTCACTGCGACTTCCCGACCGTCACGAAGCTTACCTGGTAAATTAAACAAAATAAAATCCAACATTTATTAGGTCTACAAAAGGATGCAAACAATGTTGATTAGTGTAACTTGATTAACAATGTTGACCAAAGGATTTCATGATATATATCAAACAAGTTAGAAGAGCGTCTAAGACATGCTTATTTGAACTTATTATAATATTAAATATTCATGAACTTCATTGGTTTTTAGGGGCGAAGCTCCTAAGAAACGAGGGTTTCAGGAGACAACACCCATTGGAGGGAGCAGGGTGCGCCCCGTGACCCGTCTAATTTGGATTAAAAATTCATTAGATTTTATAAGTTTGGACTAAATTGCTTCTTTAAATATCCATCGGAATTTTTTTGTTTGAAAATTGCTTTAAAAAAAGTTCCAACGGAAGATATTTTTGAGTATTAATATAAAACATATATTATTTAAATATTTTTATAAAACATGTCTATAAATAATATTTTTAAAATGTAATAATTATATCAAGTAAAAAAATTATATTGATATAAACAACAACTCATGTAAGCTTATGAATTTAGTTTAGCTTGGTATTTGAAGCTTGGGCTCAGACAAGTATAAACTTATGAGAAACCAAAATTTTTGACAATATCATGTTTAAATGAGAGGTCATTACCATAATAAACGGTTCCAAAACCTCCATCGCCTACTTCCTTGGTAGAATCGAAATGTTGAGTGGCGTCTTGAAGTTCGGCGTAGGAGAAAACCGACGCACCAAAATACGCACTAGCATCTTCAAGTTCTCGGGATTTATCCTTTGAAGCTCTGTGTTTGTAGGTACGTCGGACGAAGAAAATGATGCTAGCGAGTGCAATGAAGAGCACACTTCCGGTAAGAACTACAAGTTCATGACGAAAACAAAAAAACTAAATAGGTGTATAGTGAATGTAACAAGTCAAGGAGATCAATTACATAAGTCATATTACCTGCAATGACTATCAGTTTACGGTTTATTTTTTGTTCTGCAAAAAGAAATAAACAATTAGTTGCAAAAAAAGAAACATGTTTGAACATGAAATTCTTAAAATGTATAATATTAGGCACTCACAAAACAACAAAACCCTAATAGCATTAAACATTAAGATATCAAATTAAAATTTTGATTTTCGAAAATTCTTCAATCTTAGACCATCTGTTGTGGGACGCGAGCCACCAGACGTGAGTCACCGACTTCACTCTCAAACAACCTCATCGCCTGTGCTCACTTGACCCGTTGTGGCTAGGGGTGAGCACCGACGCGACCTGTGCTCAATTTGTTCCGTTAACACACGCGAGCACCATCGCGTGTGCTCGCGCCGGGGATCTTTACGTGTGCTCGCTCGCACCAGGGCTATTGTGGCTGGAGGTGAGCACCGGACTGAAACCTTGTTCGCGCCGGTGGTCGCTTGCGGCTCACAACGGACAGCGTTAGTTTAATATTTGTACGTCCACCAGTTGCGAACCTCTTGGCAATGAGAACACAAACTCTAAATTACTTGATGGATTCAGGATTTTTTTTTTTACTATGGATTTATTTTTGTGTGGTCAAATTTTCATAGCCATATGTTAGAATTTTTAGTCCGAGTCAGGTTGGGGAACATAATAAAAAAGACCCTAGCTTAAAAAAAAAAGAAAAAAAAAAACCCTAACTAATGACTAATGTGGTTTTTAAATTAAAAAAAAAAGACGAAAAAAAACAAACAAACAAAATTATATATATGTACTTTTCCGGTCCGACCGGCCGGTTCACCGGTTCAACCCCGGTTCGCTGCAAAAACGGTCCGACTACCCGAACCGGACCGGTCCAGGCCCCGGAGCCCGGTCCGACCGGTCCGACCGGCCGGTCCGGTCCGGTTTTCAAAACAGTGGTATTTGTTGTTTAGAAAGAGCACTCTCATCTACTAGGACACTTCAAACTTTTTGATATAGTTCCTTCTAAATTCTTTATAGATATTAACATTAATATTTTCAAACTAAGTGGGTTCCAAGAACCCACTCTTTTAACACTAAATCCACCCATGAATTTATTAAATACATAATATTTGTATTGTGTCTAAATTTAGTCATATTATTCAAATAATACAATGAGGTATATAAATACAACCTAATGAAATCTATAAATGTAAACATGATAAGATTGAGTTTGGATGCATCTCATGCCATCTAAATTTGGATGCGACTAGATCAAAGTCAAAACTGAATAGTCAAGCATCTCTTTATTGCTCCAAAATGGACCAACGAAAGAAGCATACAAACTATTCTTGACCCACTTGTTTTCAAAATATTCACAATTTCACATGTTGATGTCAAGTCGCAAAGATCTTTAGGGTGCATGACAACTTTCAAGTATTTAAACAAGTTATGTCCTATTCAAACAAAACAAAAATCAATTAAAAAAGAATATGTTAATAGTTCACGTTAGGATATTGATGTGAAGTTAAGACAAAAGTCATACCGACAAAAGCTACTAATATCAAACCAGCCTACCTTTTTAATTTTAAATGTCAAAGTAGACCGATTTAGACACGTCTAATTGTCTAAATAATTAATAAAATAATTAAGCCACATTAGTTTCATGTGTTCATTAATTTTGTAGGTCACAAACATAAATGTCACATTTATTTTAGGTTACTAGTTTTTTTTTAAAGGCCAACAAAGTCGTTATCGGCTCCTGTAAGAGTCACTTTATGACGAATTCAGGATACTCATGGAGCACCCGGTCCTTCAGGTCTACCAATTCAGGAAAAACCTGACCATCCACCAGCCCAGCCTAAAGGCCCAACAATGAATAATCAGTAATACCTGGTATCCTTCAAGGCTCAAACTTGTGACCACTTGACCTCAAGTCACCTATCATCAGGCCAGATGGTTGGGGATATTTTATGTTACTGGTAAACTTAAATGTCAAAAGTAGATCGATTTAGACGCGTCTAAACTGTTAGAAAATAACTGTGCAGCGCTAATTTAACGTATTTGTGCGTCACAAACAATAAATGCTACTACATTATTTCACGTTATTTCACGTAAAGTTTAAAAAGAATGTAGAAATTTTCAAGATCAGTGTTATTCTGATAGAAGCATTATCTTAATTTTGTAGATGCTATATATTAACCCTAAATCGAAATCAAAGTTAACATAATAAACGAAAAGGATTTGATTTTTTTTCTTTCTGTTTTAGTAGAAAAACCAAAATTAAATTATTTATGCAATTGATAAGTGTCCGTATAAGTTTTGTGAAAATGGTGCACCCGTAATCTAAGATTGCTGGCAGTGGCGAAACTTGACCCGAAACTTCGGGGGTCGGAAGTCACCGGAGGTCGTAAATCGCTAGTTTCGGGGGGTCGAAAACCGTATATACCAAAAAATTTCTATACGAATACTATACAATCGGAACTTATGAGCAAAAATTCGGGGGGGGGGGGGGGGGGGCTACCCGCCCCTTAAGAGTTACGCCCATGATTGCGGGTTTATCAAATGTGGCAAATGACCAACGACGTGGCACAGTGAGGTGGCGAGACTCATTTGTTTCGTCCAAACTTTTACACTATTCTTGTACAGAGAACCACAATCTTAGATTAAGTATTGAAATTTTATAATTAAACCCGCAATCTGAGATTGCGGGTATATCCTACATGTTCATGCTAACGATGCACCAGAATTCAACTCACTTGCCACATTGGCTAATACCGCAATCTTAGATTGCGGTAACACTATAACCCGAATTTTGTATCTAACGTTACCAATTGCACAAAAAATCTTTGTTTTTCTATTAAAACAGCAAAAAAATCAAAGGATTTTGTCTATTATAGTAAAGATATTCATCCTTAAATTATTAAGATTTCTACTCACATCATGTGAGTTAATATCATCAAACGGCTTTTAAGACTAACGGTATCAAAGTGCTTAGTCATCATCATCATCATCATCATCATACTCAGTTAATCCCACCTATAGCAAAAGCTAAGGTAGGGTCTGAGGAGGGTAAGATGTAGACAGCCTTACCTTTACCCCGTGGGAATAGAGAGGCTACTTCCAGTGAGACCCCCGGCTCAATGGTGGTTTTGTATCAAGCCTTAGACATAAGGCACATAACACTTAGCAATCGGGACAAACCCGACTGGTCATGTACCCCATTGTCTTTTGGCTATCAACGCCACCACCTGATGCATGATTAACCGTCCGTCATTTTTAACGTTATTTTCACGAAATTAGTAAAATAACGCTAAAATTAGTGCAACTTTACTTTTGCCCCCGAGGGCCACACATATATACATTATATGCGCACAGCCGTAAGCGGGCCTTATCAAAGGCTTAGTAAAGATGTTAATTTTCAAGTGGTTAACGACTATATCCTACGATGGACAATGATGTAGATTTAGAAACATGCTCAGTGCTCGTGTGAGTCAACGGTTAAAAAAATCTTAACATAACAAAAGTAGAAATATCTTACCAGATTTGCAACTCACCATGTGTGGCCTATCGGGACAAAAACACCTAAACTGAAAAACCGTATTATTAAACCCACACCTCCCACCACTCTTCTCACAAACACCACAATCCGCCGCACGCCATCGCAAACCGAACTCCTTAGCCACCACCGCGGTATAGTTCCCACCGTCTACCACCATACTCCCCCCTCTTCCATCATCCATATCCACAGGCATCTTCACAACCTTACTACCAACACCACAACCATCCAACAAGCTTCCCAAGTTCATATGATCATCCTCACTAATAACATACTCATCACATGACCCTATCTTATACTTTTCCAAAACCCTAGAGACGTTACTAGAGCAATTCGATATAGAATACAGCTTCCTAGTCGTAGTGTTTTCTGTTACGAACCGGTTAGGATCAAGAGAGATGTTCCTGATCATGGACAGGCAATGATCAGACCGGTTTGATGTAAACGCGGTGTTTTGGAGTCGAATAAGACTTTCTTTATACTGAATACGCTTAACTGTGAAGTTGGTATCTGATAACCGAAGAATGGATGAGTTGTTATTGCAATAGAGCTCGAATCCAGGATACCCGCAAGCCGAATCCTGGATATTGTGGATGAAGAATGGATAAGTAATGTTGTTACCATCTCCGCAATCTTTGGGGACACATGATTCGTATTGTGGATGTTGACTGAATGAATGGTTGATCATGAGGAAGAAGGAGAATAATAAGATGTTTGTTGAGGTTTGGTTTTTCATGATTTGTTCATTAGATATGAAGAGATTTGGTTGTTGTCTGAGTATGTAGATGATGAAGATGAATTGATGATAATGGAGGTTTAATAGGAGGTGTGTTTTTATTTGACTTGTGAACAATAATAGAGTTAGGATATGACAAATAACATATTTATGTGACTTGGGGTGTTTTGAATATTTTGAAACTAAAGTTTTTGGTCAAAATAATAGGATAACGTGTAACTTTTTATAGCAATATCCGAGGGAAACTGTATTTTGGAAACTCAAAATTATGAGTTGAAAAAATCTGTAAAATTCATGCACACAAACTATTTTCTTGTAAAAATTTTAGGGTATGTAATACGCCTATTTTCAAGTTTTTTTTTTTTTTTTGTAGAAAAACTAAAGAAACAAAAAACAAAAGAAAGCACCAAAGGATTTTTTAAATAAATCTCTACATAATAGGTGTATAACAGTAAACAACAGCGTTGTTACATATGTAGCAGATGAACTTAATAAAAAAATCCTTTTCACGTTTTTTTTTAGTTTTATTTAGCTCAAAACGTCTGAAAAGCTAGAAAATTAAATGATGGTGAAAAATTGAAATAATCATGGAACATGTAACAAACATCTCGCATGTAAAGTTTATGGATTGTTATAACTCATAAGTTTCTTTTGATCTATAAAAAACAATCATATTAGAAATTTTACTGTTATTTTTATAAAAAGAAATTCATGGAAAAATGACTAGCTTAATTGATATTTGGACATAAGAAAATGTGTGTTTGAATATCGATAGATAGGGAGTGAACATTGAATTAAAAAAGAGGTCACATGTATTCAAATCTCGATAAAGTTGACTTATGATTGATGAAATCCTATTGGAACTTGGTAGTAATAATAATAATAATAATAATAATAATAATAATAATAATAATAATAATAATAATAATAATAATAATAATAATAATAATAATAAATATTATTATTATTATTATTATTATTATTATTATTATTTAGTGTTATAAATTCAACGTAGGTATACGTAAAATGTTTTGAAGTATTTGATGGGTTTGCCAACTTTGCTAAAGAAGAGGCTTCCGGTAATTTCTTTTCTCTAACATTGTGTAATTGAATCTTGAGCAAATGCAATATCTTTGGATGAATGGTTGAGATGAAAGTGTTGCCAACTTTGGAGACTTTGAGGAGAAGAAAATTAGAGGTTCATTATTTCCTGAGGTTCTTAGGATTGAAGAATAGGTCAAAGTTCAAATCTATAGCTTGAAAGGACATGTGTGTTGTTTGAGGTAGATGCAAATTTGTAATTATGCTTTTGTTTATTCCTGGGTTGTAGTTCTGTTATAGCACTCTTGTTGCTTGGATCTGGTTGGGAATAATATCCTGACTTTCGAAAAAAATAATCAAATGGATATGAGATATTATAAGGAAGGTTCTTGTTCAAATGGTCTTATCCTACGAATAGTCCTTAACGTAAGAAGTGAAGGAGGGGCTTTTTTTTTTTTTTTTTGAATTTTTTTTCCATATTTTTAAACATGTATTTTACTATTGAAATCTAAAAAAATATAAAAAATACTATAGAGTAATTACGCTAATTTTTTTATATTATTTATCTACAAAGTATGTTTAAGCAGATGGGAAAAAAAATTAAAAAAAAAAAAAAAAAAAAACTCTCCTCCCCATTCATTTCTTATGTTTAGTAGGTTAAGCTAATTTGTATTTGAACTTTACTAGTGATATTATTTTATGGCTAGCTCTTTACGAATTTAACAAAAATATGAAAGAAAATGGGTTGTGTTTGTTTGTTAATTATATAGTTTAACCATCATTATAATCCAAAAATCAAATATTACAGACAGCCTTAATTCACCTAATTCGTTAGAATTCATTGTATGGTATTGTTAAATTCAAGAGATAACATGAATATATGGATTTCCTTTGCGACCATGCACGAAACCATGAAAAGAAAAGATACCAATATACCATTGTTTTGTTTCTACCTTTGTAACCGGGAACCAAAAAGAAAAGACAGATCTCTATTTTGCTAGTTTTCTCATTTTTTTATTTACGTTTAGAAAACACTAGATATTTGCCCGCGTTGACACGCAGTTCAACAAAGTACGATTATTTGGAGTAGTATAACGTATAAGAAAAATAAAGTAGAAACATTTTATTAAAATTTAAAATCAACGAATACACATTTATTCAAATATCGCTGAAAATTTCCTTATAAACCACATTTTTTGTTTTAGTCATCACTTTCCCACCAGCATCAAGTATAAGTAACTTCACGCCTGCCCTGCTTTTAACTCTTGACAATGCGACATAAAGCTGGCCATGTGAGAATACAGGGTTTCTTAAATACAATCCAACCTGAATAAGGCGACTTAAATGGTATGTGTTAAAAATAGACTTATGGCATATTCAACAATAAGAAAGTAATAAAAATGAAAATAAGAAACTAACTACCACCTAAATTTCACAATTTAATTTGACACGTCTGAGAAGATGAGCATTACCCATATCGACCCGCTAAAAAAACTTCGAGCATATTTTATTCTATGTTTTTATAAAAGAATTTATTTTTTAAAAATCGAAAATCATTCATTAATGTTTCGGTCAACGTGTTTAATAACTTTCCTAAACAATATAATCCACATTTTTTTGTTTTTTTTAAAATAAAAAACATTTAATAATTATTCTATTTTTAAAATTCAAAAAAGAGTTATTAATGTTTTTATAAAAAAAATTATTTTTTAAAAATCGAAATCATTCATTAATGTTTGGGTCAACGTGTTTAATAACTTTCCTAAACACTGTAATCCATATTTTTAATTTTCTTAAAATAAAAACATTTAATGACTATTCTATTTTTAAAATTCAAAAAAGAGTCATTAATGTTTTTATAAAATTTTTTATTCTTTAATAATCGAAAATTATTCATTAATGTTTCGGTCAAAGTGTTTAATAAGTTTTCTAAACACTATAATCCAGATTTTTAATTTTTTTTAAAATAAAAAACATTTACTGACTATTCTATTTTTAAAATTCAAAAAAGAGTCATGTTTTTATAAAAGAATTTATTTTTTAAAAATCGAAAATCATTCATTAATGTTTCGGTCAACGTGTTTAATAACTTTCCTAAACACTATAATCCAAATTTTTACTTTTTTTAAAATAAAAAACATTTAATGACTATTCTATTTTTAAAAGTCAAAAAAGAGTCATTAATGTTTTTATAAAAATAAATATTTTTTAAAATCGAAAATCATTCATTAATGTTTCGGTCAAAGTGTTTAATAGGAAGGAACATTATCTAAAGTGACCCATGTATAAGTAAAAGGAGCATTACTCAATAATTTTAACCGACTATTACCTTATAGATGCTATTTATACGCTAAAAATAGTATTGTGACAAATCAAATAATTCAACATTTATTTTGTGTTTAAATGTCATTAATTTTAAAAACTGGATTTTTTTTTAAATTTTGATTTTGAATGTTTAAAAATAAATTTATAAATGTATTTATATATGATTAATAATTTTATGTTTAAATGTTATTAATTAAATGGTAATCATAATTATTAACATTAGATGTTTCCAATATTGAGTAACTCATGATAAATGCTAATTATACGCTCCATATTTGCGAAATCGTTGCTAACCCCACATTGTGTAAATGTTCTTCCACATTTTGCTTCCCGGACTACTCCACAGCCGGGTGTTTAATAACTTTCCTAAACACTATAATCCAGATTTTTAATTTTTTTTAAATAAAAAACATTTAATAACTATTCTATTTTTAAAATTCAAAAAAAAGTCATTAATGTTTTTATAAATGTTTTTTATTTTTTAAAAAGCGAAATCATTCATTAATGTTTGGGTCAACATGTTTAATAACTTTCCTAAACACTGTAATCTAGATTTTTAATTTTCTTAAAATAAAAAAATGTAATGACTATTATATTTTTAAAATTAAAAAAAGAGTCATTAATGTTTTTATAAAATTTTTTATTTTACATCAACGAAAATTATTCATTAATGTTTCGGTCAAAGTGTTTAATAACTTTCCTAAACACTATAATCCAGATTTTTAATTTTTTTTAAATAAAAAACATTTAATGACTATTCTATTTTTAAAATTCAAAAAAGAGTCATTTTTTTATAAAAGAATTTATTTTTTAAAAATAGAAAATCATTCATTAATGTTTCGGTCAACGTGTTTAATAACTTTCCTAAACAATATAATCCACATTTTTTGTTTTTTTTAAAATAAAAAACATTTAATAACTATTCTATTTTTAAAATTCAAAAAAGAGTTATTAATGTTTTTATAAAAAAAAATTATTTTTTAAAAATCGAAATCATTCATTAATGTTTGGGTCAACGTGTTTAATTACTTTCCTAAACACTGTAATCCATATTTTTAATTTTCTTAAAATAAAAAACATTTAATGACTATTCTATTTTTAAATTTCAAAAAAGAGTCATTAATGTTTTTATAAAATTTTTTATTTTTTAATAATCGAAAATTATTCATTAATGTTTCGGTCAAAGTGTTTAATAACTTTCCTAAACACTATAATCCAGATTTTTAATTTTTTTTAAAATAAAAAACATTTAATGACTATTCTATTTTTAAAATTCAAAAAAGAGTCATGTTTTTATAAAAGAATTTATTTTTTAAAAATCGAAAATCATTCATTAATGTTTCGGTCAACGTGTTTAATAATTTTCCTAAACACTATAATCCAAATTTTTACTTTTTTTTAAAATAAAAAACATTTAATGACTATTCTATTTTTAAAAGTCAAAAAAGAGTCATTAATGTTTTTATAAAAATAAATATTTTTTAAAATCGAAAATCATTCATTAATGTTTCGGTCAAAGTGTTTAATAACTTTCCTAAACACTATAATCCAGATTTTTAATTTTTTTAAAATAAAAAACATTTAATGACTATTCTATTTTTAAAATTCAAAAAATAGTCATTAATGTTTTTAAAAAAAAAAATATTTTTTTAAGAGCACTCGAGAATTCATGCTAACTCAAGAACACATTTGTATAAGTAGAACATACCTATTGAAATTAACACTTCGGTTTTTGTATATGAAGAAGATCGTTCAAGTGTAACCACTCAAACAAAATGGAGCCAAGTATTAAGGTTTGCGAATGAAAGGGGATGCCTAAATACTTGTCGAAGATTGACTAATATTATGAAAGAAGAAAGTTATTAATGTGATATAAAAATAATTTTGATTAAAATGAGACAATTTTTGTATTGTTACCTCGTATGATATGTTATCAATATCGAGCCACCTATCCATGCCATAGAACATTAACCTGAAAATCAAATGAAATTACGAAATCATACACACTCGAACTCAATGAGCATACTGTAAATTATACTGTAAATTAAAACATAAAGGTATGGATCATATTGGAACACATAAAGGTATGGATCAAAGGTGAGCATGTTATCCGCTTGACGTTACTCTATTAGTCGTCACCAACCCACCGAACACAACATCAGCATAAAATAACAATGAAAAAAATGCAATGATCAACACAAATTCATCTTCCATTAATTAACTAACACTGAATCTTTCGTGGGTTTTCAAGAATCAAACACCATTTAAACCATTTTTTTAAATCTTTAGTGGGTTTTCAAGAATTATATAAAATAGATGCAATTTTATACCTGTTGTTGGCATATTCATAGAAGCGATCGCGGCTCGAGAAGACAATAAACTCAACCTTGTCATTACAAAGAACATTATAGTATCACACCTCGCCATACTTGTACCTGGATGAATATTAGAAATTTAGCATACATCATAATATCACACCTCTTGTAAATGAAGATAAACTGAAATCGTCATGTTACCTCAACAATTCTGCATCTAATCAAGCACACTGTGCATCATAAGCTTCCAACATCACTTGCTTATGCCTACACTAAGAAGAAGTATTATACTTCATATTAAGATACATACAAACATCGATTTAGTAAATTATATAACAAACAAACAAACAAAGGAATAACTCTAGTAATAAATAACAATGACAAAATTGAACACATGAAACTCACTATTTCTTTTGTCATCTGTTCTTTCCCTCCAAATATTCACTTGTTCTTCCTGTTCATTCAAAATATGAAAATGCATAAAATTAAAAGAGTATCAAATGTTTGTTGGTCATTATTTATTCCCATTTTGTTTGAATAGAAATACAAAGAATGTAGGGTTTCAGAACACAAAATAAACAAAAAAACAGGAAAAAACGTAAAATAAAATAAAATAAAGAATCATGAAGATAAACAAACCTTGAATCACAGAAACACTTATTGCAGCGTTTCTTATATTCGGACTTTAGCAACACAACAATTGAAACCAATAAACCATTGCAAAACGTTAAGACTTAAGAAGCAACATATATCATTCATACTGTTCGAAACCGTCTAAATCCTTTCGTTCGACACGACAAAAGGTTAAACTTAATCAATCCAACTTAACAGCAATGGTTTACTTGATGCCTCAGTTTTGAAGTTTAAGCCAGTACATCACAAAATATATCCATTAATTGCTGCAGAAAAGGGTTTAGAGAGAGAAAGTTATTAGAAAGATTGGTTTTAATTAACAAATAGGAAACTTATTAATGGGAAAATTACTATTAATGACCGATTTTGACCAACTTATTAATGGGAAAATTAATATTAATTACCGATTTTGACCAACCAATAAATGATTTTTGATTTTTAGAAAAAAGAAAAATTTTATAAATTCCCACAATGAGACACTTGGCACAATATGATTGGCTACACAATTGAGGATGAATGTGGGAGTGCCAAGTGTCCTCATGGACTTTAGTTTATTAGATGTATAGATATAAGTGTTAGATTGATCGATTTGTAGAGGGTGTTTGGGATTGAGTTACAAAACAACTTATTGACTTATTGGCTTCTTTCAAAAGCCAATAAGTCAATAAGTTATTTGTGTAAACAAAAGCAATTTTGGTTTTGGTTTTTCAGTAAGGGTGGAAAAGTTGTTTTTAAGAAGTCAGAAATCCTGGTTTTTGGCTTTTGATTTTTGGTTTTTAGTTATTTTACACTAATAAGCTAAACCAAACACTTTACCAAATAATATGACCGCATATATTACTTTGACTTTCTTGATTGATCCGCTTAGGTTCCGGCAGCCCTCAATAAGTTGGTTAACGGACGTAACCGGTGTAAGATCAAAGACCTTCAACCAGGCACATATTTTCCACCACAATGCTCTAGCCCATATACGGTTGATAAAAATATGCTTTACTGACTCAAGTTCGACGCCGCATCTTTTACATAAGCCATCTCTTACATTTACGCCTCTAAACAATAATGTTTCAGCCGTTGGTATCTTATTTTCCAAAGCTCGCCAAACAAAACAATTAACCTTAGGAGTTGCGATTTTACTCCACCTAAACGAACCATGCTGAACTGACTGAGAAGGTTGCTAAATAATCGCCTCCCGAACCTGCTTTAATGTGAATTCTTGAACAAAATTTTGTGATTCACACTTCCAACTATCCGATTTATTGTTGTTAACCCCTTGCACCATAACCAGCTGCCACAATCTTCCTGTTGCATCCCATTCCAAGGACGAAACCTGTAGTCATGTCCACGGCAGATCCCACCATATTATATCATTTACCATCTTGTAGTTATAATCGTTAATTTTTTAGGCATTTAGTTAAAATTTGAGTTTTGTTTGTTATTTAGGGTTTTATGTGTGGTTTAAGACTGTTCGGTGTGGTTGAGGTCCGGCATCGACGCCGGACCGCCACCTCTGCATCCACGTCACCGGCGACGTTGTCGGAGCTCCTCATGCCGGGCCAAGGGTGTGGTGGCTGATCTCCTTCTCTCCGGCTTCATCCTCAACCCACCAATCACAAGGCACGACAGCAACGGCAAGGGATTGCCGGGCATGCCGTTGCCGGCCCTGGGGGGCGGTGTAGCCCGGGGCGGCATGGCGTTGCCGGTCCCTTGCCGACCCCCATACCCACCAGTCTAAGTTTAATGCTTTAGATGAAGGTGGGTCTTGTTATTGTAATCGAAGAAGATTATCAATAACATGTTTTAACACATTCTATATATAGAGAGAAAGAGAAAGAGTGTGTTCAATTTGAGGTGAACAGTATTAATTTGCTATTGGTTATTTCGTTATGTGTCATTTACTGATTGGACTAATTTTTTGGGTGGCCAGCATTTTCTCAGCGTATTGAATATATTTTCAGGGAAGGAAGTGCAAAGGTGGTGGTGATCTATTGGTTCCACTCGTGGTTCCTTCACAAATCACAAGCCTCATGTGTTCAAGTATGTTCCTTAAGGCTTTTTATGCTTTTTATTTTTTGGTCAAAAAACAAAAATTTGGGATATCCAGGGGATAGAACCAGGGTACAAATTTGGTAAATGACAAGGAGTAAGTTATAACATAGCACAACTTCTTAAATATTTTTTCAAGAACTTTTTTCTCCAACAAATGTTTCAAATTTTTTCTTAAATGAACTTTGTGCGTCACAACGATTTTGTAAATTTATTTCTATCGTTTTCAGTCGATTTCCTCTTGTGTTAGGTTGTTATATCGAGTACCCGTGTCATACAAAACTGAATAGATACCGACAACCCGCTGCGTAGCGCGGGCATTTTAACTGGTTCATAACATATTCAAAACATATTCAAGAATACATGACAATAAATATAGGGTCAATTTTATCAATTGTATCTTTTGACCCTTTTGTGTCCTCATTATATCCAATGGAACATGGTCCAATCGAACAAAAAGGATGGGACACTAGCCATTTTCTTCCTTTTTAAATTCCGGATCAATTCTTATAGAATATTATGCAATATTGTACCCTGATTTAGCTCCATGATTATTACTCATCCATTACCACCTTTCCTTTAGTCTCCCTTTTATTTTGCATCTCTTTGTTATATATAGAGGCTTATCTTTTGTATTGTAATCACAAAAAATTATTTCTATCAACATCTTCCATATTCTATAATCTCTATACTCCTATACATATAAAGCACATTGCCGGTTTGAAAGTCGGTGACTAAAAACCGAGCCGCCCATGGCGGCGGGGCTAAAACCAAACCCAACCCAAACACAAATCGCTTCCGCATGAAATTTAACATGGTATCAAAGCAGTGCTTCTGATCCTGCTCATCAAATAAAAATTTGTTACAAACAAAAACTCAAAGCCTAGTTGTCGCCGCCACCGCCATCAACAACCACAGCAATCGGACCACCCTAAACAACCACAACCGTGGCCATCCCCAAAGCCGTAACTCCGGTCGTTGACTGCAGCCAACTCTCTCCTTTTCGCTGGTTCACCGTATTCTTACAGCCATGATCAGTCGTCGGGCTGGTAGGTAATGGAACTTCCATTTGTTGAAGTCTATGCAAATTTCTGTTCCCATTTAGCTTTGGAATTGTCTGGTAATGGAATTTGAAAGACAAAAAAAAAAAAAAAAAAAAAAGGCGACTAGAATTGATGAAGAAATGAGATGGAGGGGACAAGATGAGTTGTTTTTTAGAATGCTTTTATTAAAAAAAACAGATCGTCTTTTTGATGGGGTGGCATGTGATATATAAAGTAGGGGCAGGGATGTGGTGACTTGGAATGGATTAGTGCGGTGCCCACCAAGTGGGTAGTTTAAAAAAAAGGCGTTTGTGGGTAATTATAAAAAGAAAAGTCGGGTTCCTTTGAGCCCGCAAGAAGAAAAGCCGGGTTCCTTTGAGCCCGCAAGAAGAAAAGTCGAGTTCTTTGAACTCGCAAGAAGAAAAGTCGGGTTTTTAAACTCGCAAAAGAAAAGTCGGGTTCTTAAAACCCACAAGAAAAGAAAAGTCGGGTTCAGATATTCGAGCTCGCAAGAAAAGTCGAGTTTTTTTTTAAACTCGTGAGAAGAAAAGTCGAGTTCTTTGAACTCGCAAGAAGAAAAGTCGAGTTCTCTTGAACTCGCAAAAAAAAAGTCGGGTTTCTTAAACCCGCAAGAAGAAAAGTCAGGTTCAAATTTATGAGCCCGCAAAAAAAGAAAACGCTCCAACTTGAAGGGAGTGTTCGAAAAGGAAAAAATATTGCTTGGCAAGTTGGGCGTTCGTGATCTTCACGCTCCAACTTCAGGGGGAGTATAGAATATTATGCAATATTGTACCCTGATTTGGCTCCACGATTATTGCTCTTGCTGATTTAGCTCCATGATTATTACTCATCCATTACCACCTTTCCTTTAGTCTCCCTTTTATTTTGCATCTCTTTGTTATATATAGAGGCTCATCTTTTGTATTGTAATCACAAAAAATTATTTCTATCAACATCTTCCATATTCTATAATCTCTATACTCCTATACATATAAAGCACATTGCCGGTTTGAAAGTCGGTGACTAAAAACCGAGCCGCCCATGGCGGCGGGGCTAAAACCAAACCAAACCCAACCCAAACACAAATCGCTTCCGCATGAAATTTAACAATTCTAGGCCGAAGTCAATGGAACGTACTTTTTCTTTTTCTTTTTCTTTACTTTTTAGGCTCTTTGGTGTGGTTTTGGTGAATACTTCGGGAAGATGAGGTGGCCACTGCAACCGAAGGGGAACACCAACCTAGCCGAAGATTTTTCAGTGGTTTAAGTAAAATTTCACACTCTTCACCGATCACTGTGATTGGTTATATTTATTTATTTATCTATTATTTTTTTAAAGGAAGGGGAACCATTTCCTTAGCTTGAGGGAATGAATGAAAAAAATGATGTGATGCTGATGTGACATTTGAACGAGTTAGGGATAGATGGTACCACACCATATAGCCTATAAACACTAAACTAAAGTTAAAAGTTTGATTAATGTACTAGTACAAATTACAAAATCAAAGGATAATAATTGCAAGTGCGTAAAATTTAGTTTTTTCCTTTTAAATTTGTATTATGTTGACACCTTTTATCTTCTAACCATGGGATATTGGATTAAGTTAGCTAAGTTATTCAAATTTTTTTAGGAGAAATGCCACACAAATATAACCAAGTTTGCTTGGTATTCTAATGAGGTCACTCTAAAATATAAAGATCTTGTCAAGGATTGAACGTTGCACCCCTCCTCTAAAAGACATATGTCTATAGCACGTGGTATAGCCCCACATTAACAATTCTTAAATTATACATTGCTTAGAGCACTAACATCTAAGTCACAACCGCTATCTCCAAAATTTATAGCTTTTTTATAAAAAAATTTCATCATAGTCTCAATCTTCATATCTAAAATATAAAGATAAGAGTGTTCCGGGTCGACCCAACCAGAATTAAAAAACTGACCTGTTCTGATATGTTACCAAAAATGTTTGATTGCTCATTTTGCTACATATACTTACAATTTGGTACGATTAAGTGAATATAGGTGAAGGAAAAATAAAGAACCTCGTATAAGTGTGCCAAACGTAGAAGAAGTTTTCCGTCTTCAAGCTCCTGAAGTGTTAGCAATACTACGTTATCAGGGAGACTATAAGTGGACTCCATCCCTGAAAATTTTGACACTTGGAAGTTTGTCTCTCTATTTGCATCCTGTAAAACGCGATCTAGTTATGAATTAAAAAAAAAAAAAGGAAATTGTATTTTTCTTTCACCTCCTCAGTGAATGCCAAAAGAAGTGGAGAATAGATCTCCTGACCATACGATCGGCGCCACTTGGCGCCCTCTCCAAGCGGATCCATTCTAAGATAGTATTTCCCTTGAACCTGTACACACCAGTTCCCTAACTTAAGAAACTAACAATGCTAATAGCAAAGCTGAATCATTAATAAGTCAATATATATTGCCATTAAGACTAACATGAAATGCTTACAGCTAGTCCTTGACAGTCGCTACCAACACAAACTGTTTCATTTAGAGCTTCTGCAACACCTTTTCCATCATCATATAGCAATCTCCTGCGAAAACAGATTACTCATATTATAAATGTCATATATAGTTTGTGGTAGATTCAAAGTTGTGTAATTGTTAACTGTGGGAACTAACGACATCATCAAGGGAAGATGTACCTATGGAGCATCAACTCCAATTCCCCGTCAACAATGCTGGATCCACCAACAGATCTATCTACCAAAACCGAGAGCTCACTCTTTTCATCTTTTAGGTAAATTCCAAGATTGATCTGCAAAGTAATCCAGCTTGAGTTGAACCAGTGTAATCCATGGAAATTAACGAAAACGTTATAAACATACAGGATAATAGTTCCCTGCAATAGGTTGATTCACTTCAAGATCCCAGTCAACTCTATAGTCTCGAATCTGTCATAGAAAAGTAAATTAAATTACGACCAACATGGTTCTGCCATAGCTCTATAGTCTTGAATCTGCCAAATACTAAATATTTGATCAAATATGAGCCCTGTAGTATACCCGTTCAATGAAATCTCGACCATTAGAGTCGGTGTAAAATGTTTTATTGCTTTCTATGATGGTTGTGATCTTAGTTGCAATCTCTTTCCCAACTCCATCATCAATAGGGATGGGACCCACCTGAAATTAATATTATTAGTGATAAACATGTTCACAAAAAAAAAAAAAAAAAAAAAAAAAAACCCTAACGTTGATCTTACAGTGAATTCGACTTCAGCATGTTCCTTATTCTTATACACTCTAGTGATCTAACCAAGAAAAAAAAACCTCAATATTAATAATAATAAATCCATGTATTTATTAAAAATATACAATAATAAAAAAAGGATGTTAATCAAATCATGTATTACCTGGTATATCCACTTGTTTATTTGCTGATGTACTTCATCATAGATTGGCCCCCTCAAAACTATTATTTTCTGTAATATCATTTAACATTATTATTTTGGCACAGGGTGCACATCATAGAATACATGCTATCTAAAAATAATAATAATAATAATAATAATAATAATAATAATAATAATAATAATAAAACCTCTAGTGATCTAGTGATCTAACCAAGAAAAAAAAACCTCAATATTAATAATAATAAATCCATGTATTTATTAAAAATATACAGTAATAAAAAAAGGATGTTAATCAAATCATGTATTACCTGGTATATCCACTTGTTTATTTGCTGATGTACTTCATCATAGATTGGCCCCCTCAAAACTGTTATTTTCTGTAATATCATTTAACATTATTATTTTGGCACAGGGTGCACATCATAGAATACATGCTATCTCAAAATAATAATAATAATAATAATAAAAAAAATAAAAATAAAAATAAAAATAAAAATAAAAATACCTGCTTCTGAGATCCAATAGGATATGTACCATTTGGACGAAATATATATGCTCCAGAAGCTTAAAACAAATAAAATAAACCCTTATGACATAATACACAATTTTTAGGTAACATAACAAAAATGATAATGAAATGACATAATAATAGTTATAACTTATAATAAAGTTACCTGTAGCCCTGTAGTTCCATCAAATCCAGCATAAAAGCTATATGATTGCTTCAAAGAAGCATCAATCTTTTATAACACAATATCAGACAGGTTAGATACACATTAGCCATTTAAATGATCATAATATTAATATATGTATCTTAATTGACTCTTTCAAATATCGAACTAAAAATGATAATGCACTTACAGAGCTTCGAGTATTCACATAACGAGAAAGCTTTCCTTCATTTCCAGAGTATATTAACCTCAAGTTTCCTGTTCCTATTTCGATATCATCTTTTCCTGTTTTAGTATGTATGCAGAACTCTTCTTTTACAGAAGTTGACGCTGCATAGTAGTTTTGATCGTTAAACATTGTTCAAAATGTAAATCAATTTACTTTAGATAAATAATTACACATTTTACCTGGTTTTGTTGTGCTTGAAATGGTGTATGTGCTAAAGCCCAAAGGCGGAACAGATGCTGTAAACGCAAGCCAATATTTGGGCGTTGAACTTGGTGGTTTACCCGTATAAGCAGTGGTGTAGTAATTTCTTATCGATATGGATTCGTTTATTATAGGTAGAATTTGAGATTCAATTTCTTTCTCATTGGAGTCATAGACGGCAAGATTCTCACTCGCAACCTGTTAATAATAAAAGATGCATGATTTAAAATGTATACAAAACGACCATACCCACTGGACCCCACAAATAGCAAGGCTATCAGTAGGGTCTGAGGAGAGAATGGGGGGGGGGATGTAGGCAAACCTTACCTCTGCAAAACCAAATGACCAATACGTGAAATATATATATACAATACCAAATGAGCGATACGTAAAATATAAAAAGAAGGGAATATTAGATGAAACCTAAGGCAAATATGCGAATACTTACCGGAAGTCTTATAACATCAGATCTCTTCCAACCCAGCGAATTATAAACAACCACCACCTAAAGTAAAAGTGACAATAGTCCATTTAATTCCGACACACGGATGCATAATATAATATAACATAAAGTTCTATGCCATTTATTTGTGCAACTCGCTTACCAACTTCTTGCCAGATGATAGATCAGCTTCAGTTGGAGGGCAGTTGGTTATGTTCAAAAGCGGACACTGGAAATTAACGAAAAAACCGAGAAGAAGAATCGTTAAATACAAACAGATATTCGTTTTTCTATATAGTATGCACCTGTTGAATATTGGTTGCTAAACTTGCACATCCAGGTTTCGGTGATACCATGCAAGCTATCGATTCTGCAACCACCTTTTTAGCCTCCTTATGACCTATCGCGAGGCGTTTTGCATAATCGTTAGCCACGTGTTGTTGAGACGTACCACTAACAGCATCATGATGCTGAGCAGTCCCTAATGCATCAGCCAAATAGTCTGTAGTGGGCCCTGTTTTATTCCTTCCCTTCATTACTTCCAATTGCCTTGCAGCCTGATAATAATTTTAATTAAAAAAAAAAACACTTAAACATGTGTTACTCACAAGATAATAGCCACTCAACATTCTGACGTAACGCTTGAGAGCTGGCCTACTAGTAAAGTATCCTGTCCAGTAGGTGTGACAACCTGCACCTTTCACTTTTCATAAATGTGCATAATTGGTTCCTCAACTATTTCAAAATTTTCATTTTTAACCCTCGTATTTTAATAGGACCAAAATTCACAATTTAATAAAACTTATAATTTTTATAAGTAAAAGTATATTCATTTTATACTCACATCTACACCCGAGCACGTATTTTTCAGACCTTGATACTTAAAGCCCTTAATTTTCGGTCCTAAAACAACCTAGAAACAGAAGGAAACAAGTCTATAACTTAAAATTGATTAAATTAGAAAAATTATTTTTTTTAGCCCGCGCGGTCCGCTAAGACAGTCAAACAGCCAAAGTTCCAGTCAAAGTCCTAGTCAAAAGTCCTAGTCAAAGTCTCAGTCAAAGTCCTAGTCAAAGTCCTAGTCAAATAGTCAATTTATCTTAAAACCTTACTTTATTGTGTTGACCAATTTTAAAGCCTAATTGAATCCAAAATTAGTATAAAAACCCACCTATGACCCATTACACTTTGCACCTCTAAATCGATTGTTTCAATCTGATTAAACTTTCCCTCATACCTTTCTTCTATAGTCTATTACTTCTACAATTGAAGCTTTGATTATAAGCTCTTGTAATTGGCGAATTGGAAGCTTGATATTCTTTCTTTTTCGGTTTTTATTTCTTCAAATTGGACTAGCTACGTTGTTGAGTCTTTGGGATTCGCCTCACATACATTCACAACGCTTAGAGGATAATTCAGCTTAGCGAATGTGAGTATATCTTTCCCCTTTTTCATGTTTACACTTTTGGGGTGACTCATGTAGGCTTATTACTTCACTCACTTAATCATGCTTTAGTCTGTATTCTTAATCGCAATTCTTGTATGTGTTTTACTTGTTGATCGCTGATAGTGTGTACTTATGACCTTAATCATTAACCCGATGTGGGCCTAGCATAGCAATAAATAGTACTTGACTATTGTTATGTGTGTACTACTTGCTTTGTTGCATACTATATATAATCATACTATTGGGCGACTACTATACGTATATACTAGATATCCCATTATTCTTAGATATCATTTCTACTCTAAGGCTTAATTTTAGGTGACAATTGTACATAGCTTGAACACTAAATTGTAGACAGTATAACACGTGAATTGCGAAACTCTTTTCCTACTATATTTATTCAAACAGGGTATGCTCACCAATACATTTTGTATTGACAAAATTATTTTCGTACATGTTTCAGGTTGTTATGAGATCACTGTTAAGCTTTTGGAACTTAGACTTAGACTTGAGATTTTCTAAATTTTATTTTAGATTGTTAGTTCTTAAACGTTGTATTCTTGTAATTTCAATTCAATGTAATAAATTACTTAGTCAATGTATCAATATTTACATTTCTAGTCCATGAGCTATTGAACAATCGTTACCTCGTGACACCTCGATGTTTCCGCCATCGGTTGGGGTGTTACAGTAGGCGTTTATGTCACTTGCATATCTAAAAAACAGATATAGTGCTTAAGTAAGCTATTAGCGAAATGAAGACTAGAAATGTCATAATATAAGTTAAGGCTTACAGATTGTACTTACGGAAAATAGTCATCTTCTTTGAGAGGCCAGGTGTCGGTCTCAGCATATTTAGCATCGGTGTATATAGATGGTGTTGAATAGAGAGCATTGACCCGACCATCCTGCATCCATATGTAGTCAAAAATCAAAAACCAAAAAGGTAGAGATGCTAATAAATCGTCTTGAAAATCAACCGAAAATAAATGCAAAGTATAGAAAAGATTGATAGAGTAACTAACTTTATTGACATAATGAATAAACTTGTCCATATTCCGAAACCATGACTCTGCATACTGGTATTTGAAGTCTTCCCCCATTGTCCACATAACATGATTTGTGCGAGTAACGTTGGCCTGATAATACAAGTCAAAGTTCAATAAATCTTTGGTTTAAACATATACATTTAGCTCACCTGTGACAATGCTGCAGCCACGAAGTCATTAACTCGCTCTTCGACGTTGTAGTCAAACAAGGTGATGTCATCCTTCAATATAAGAGATGTAATTATGTCACATGTCTAAATAAACATTCATAAAGCTTAAATCTTGCTTAGAAAACTACCTGGACGATTGGGGAATCATCGTTGACTTCAAAGTTGAAACCGCCAGGCGGAGGTTCATAATTCTGGGGAAAAACACCTGCGAAAATCTGTAACGATTGATGAAACCGTTAGATAGTAATTCTTCTAGATTAACTTTTTCCTGTTTTCAGTACTAATGATAATAATATTGGACGTTAAAAGTTAAAACGCACCTGTGAAGATGAACCAAGACTCTTGGAGGCACGCCAGATAACTTCAAGATTTTTATCCGCTTTTCGCTTAGCTTTATCTTGGTAATCAATTCGACCAAAGAAGAGAGAATCAAATCCAACCTAAACAATCACAAATAAAGCCTAAATCATTTAACAAATATTGGTACTAGCGGTTTACAGACTCTACGTTTACAAAAGTACATCTGCAATCTTGAAATTAATAGTTTTTACGAAAGACAATAGAACAGAATATATGACCTCTGCTCCTAACAGATAAGCCTGCACAGCTGAATGACCAAAAGGGTCTATTTGCCAACCAATTCTTGGTGTTACATTAAACTGTTCCTTGATAAACCTATGCCCATATGTTGTTTGATCAATCATATCAATATAATGCGGCGCTGCCTCGTCATGTTTTAATTTAACATGATTAAAAATTATAGGGTATCTTCAAGTCTATACCAGTGTTTTCAGACCTGGACCGGCCGGACCGGGAAACGGTACCTCGGCCGGTCCGGGTCGATGGACAGGACCGGTTGTGCATCGGACCAGTAGTTTGGCCGGCGGACCGGCGGTCGGACCGGGGAACCGTGGTAAGCGACCGGACCGGAGATGAAGAATGATCAATGGTGCTATGCGCTCTGCATCGATACTGTCGGATCTGTGCCTGGAACTGACAAATATTCATCTCCTTTTAGCCAGATTAGTCCGAATTTGAGACATGCCAACCCTCGTTATTGTGGATTTGTAAAAGACGATGACTTGTGAGGAAAAGATGGACCTGAAATGAGGAAAATATGGACTTGAAATGAGAAAAAGTGATGAGTTGTGACAATATATTGATCTAATAAGATAAATAAGAAAGAGAGTGAGGAGTAGATGGACTTAAAAGTCAAAGATGGAAACGTAGAAGAGAACCTACTTTTTGCAGGACTATCTTTTGTTTGATAGTGTGTTATATGATTTTTACTAATACATTTTGAACGGTGTCTTATCTATCCTTTTTACTATTTTAATATTCAAATCTATTATAAATATTTTTTAAATTATTTAATATATTATCCGGTTCTTTAATCCGGTTGGACCAGTCCGACCAATAAACCTTTAAGACATCCGGTTCAATGTCCGATCCGGTTATGAAAACATTGGTCTATATGCATTTGTCCACCATAACAAGTCTTCTCTTTCACAAACTTAAATAAAAATGTATTTATGCCCACGATAACAAATCTTTTCTTTCATAAACTTACATATAAATGTATTTATGCCGTTTTTAGAAAAAAAAAAAAACGGACAACACTCATAGAGTTCAAACTTAAATACAAACTTATTTATGCCGTTTTTAGAAGAAAAAAAAAATGGATAGCACTCATAGAGCTCAAACTTAAATACAAAAATACCTGTTGAAATTTTGGAATGCACCTTCTCAAAAAACCATTTCTACATGATAAAACTATTTGAATGAATTACTAGACTAGGCTCTTAAAAAATATATAGTAAATAACTTAAGTTATATGATTGAGGTAAACGAATATGTATTATCGGGTAATTAGGTCAGATCACATAAATCAATACCTGTAAAGTTTTCAAAGCTAATCCCACTTCCGAATACTTGTCTTAAAGCTTTCGGGTTTCCCAGGTTCGGGCTTCATCTAGGGGTGTAAACTAGCCGAGCCGAGCATGACTAGGCTGGAGTTCGATTAGTCATGAATTTTATGAAGCTCGAGCTTGGTTTGAGCCTACTATTTTAAGATTAAGCTCAACTCAAAAGTAAAGCTCAAGAGCTCAAGTTTTACTTAGCTCGAGGTCATTTGAGAACAACTTTAAACGAGCTAAAAGCTCGGTTTGAGCTCTGGTAAGGTACTAGTAGGTATTATCATATATAAAAACAATTTAAATTTGTTTGGGCTCGTTTAGACTTGAAGTCATATTTCAGCATTTCGGGTTCAAGCTCAGGCTCGTGAAGGCTCGGTTTTTAACAATCCGGCCTGGTTTGCACCTTTCATGATTCATCGCCTAACGATCCGAATCATTCACCGTCAACAAAAACACATCCATCGTCTCCATCACCTCAAAGATCATCGATTAAGAGGGTGTTTGGGATTGAGTTTGGAGATGCAAAAGTGCTTTTGGTCAAAAGTGCTTATTGACTTATGACTTTTTGAGAAGGAGTTTTAAAAAAAGTGTTTGGATTAGCTTTTGGGATGAGAAACGTCAAAAAATCAATAAATTGTTGTTTTTTTAATTGTTTCGCTTAACTTATTGTGAATATTGGTTGTATGGGTGATATATTTGTAATTTTTCTCCAAAAGTCAAAAGCCAAAAGCCAAAAGCCAAAAGCCAGGATTTCTAACTTTTCAAAAACAACTTTTCCACCCTTAAAAGCCAAAAGCCAAAAGTCAAAAAGCCAATAAGTCAATAAGCTGTTTTAAAACTCAATCCCAAACACCCTCTAACATCATCAACAGTCGAGTCGATCCAATCTGAATCTGTACACTTAACTCCAATCAGGACCACTTCCTAAAAGGGGGAGGAGAAGGGGAAGATGATGTGGCGCTGATGTGGACAAGGGGAAGGAAGGGGGAAGGGGAACCACACCCCATAGTCTTACAGGGAGTGGAACCATCCTCTCCGTACACTTAACTCCAATCAGGACCATAAGCTCATGTTCGGTCTCCTTTTTTCTCTCAAATCCCTTACCGCTAAAATGGATCCATCTAGGTTTGTTTTTTTTCATTCTTTTTTTTTTTTGGTTATTCGTCATGTGATTCTAGACCTTATTTGATTCTGTAGTTTCAATGTTTTGGTTGACTAGATGAGGAATTATTATTATTATTATTATTATTATTATTATTATTATTATTATTATTATTATTTTTTTATTTTATTTTTTTACAACTGGTAGATTAAGTGTATACTTGAGAGGCTGTAAATAACAAAAAATCTTAGCCTCCTCTCTAAGGAGGGGCATGAAGACCGGGGATTAGAGATTAGGGATCAACATTGAAAGATTTCGTATGGTATTCGCCTATTCGGCACTTACTTTTCCGAAAATTCGGTATCGGTATTTCAGTATCGGTACCGGTTTGGTACCAATACCATATAGGGAGAGCATTTAGTAACGAAAACCGGTACCGTACCGAAAGATTCGGTATGATATTAGCCTATTAGGTACCGGCTTTTCTGAAAATTTAGTATCAGTATTTACTCTATCGGCACCGGTACTGATCTCATCTCTACAGGGGATTGAGTCCTTCCATTCCAGGAAATTCCTTCGTTATCTTGGCAGTTGACACAAGCGTGGTTTGCACTCAGTACCTCTTAGTTAACCTGGCTAGTATTTGCCAACTGAGCATTGGCTTGTTGAGGATTAGTTTAGGTGTTTATGCAATGCAATTAAGGACTTGATTTTTCCGATTGAAGTGCATTTTTTTGTGAATAATTGAGGTGTTTGGATGGTCAATTTGTGAGTGATGATTGAAATTTGAGCTTTGAAGAAGGCAATTAGAGGGTTAGGTAGGTGTCCAATTATGTTTTGGTATTTTGTTAGGTTAGCTTTTTACATGCTATTCGGGCTTTTAAGTGATTAAGGAATTTGATTTATAATCAGTTTTAGCTAAACTTCCCAAGTTTATAACTGGGAATTTCATTTATACACATCTAAACAACCCTCTATGGTGGTTGAGTTAGTGATCACTCTGTCTAGTTGCGTTGATTGTTGTTTGTTTACTGTATTGTTTGGTTGCGCAGTGCTGAGAAAGGGAATCTTGGGGTGCCTCAGTTGCCTGGACAAGGTTGTTCGTTTCACAGCTTTCGTACTAATACCTACAAATTAAGTTTCATGGAAAGTCCGTCGGGGATAAAGGTTTGTAAAACTTTTTGATTGCTCTTTTAATATAGTCCAATGCTACTCATGAGCACCATTGTATGTCATGTTTGTGATCTATGAAGGGAATCAATTTACCTTTTTTTTTCTTTCCTGTTTAACTTTATTTTTCAATATTGATATAGTCAATAGTCACAGGCAAGATTAATAACTCGAATTGCAAGCTGTGCATCATTTGGGTTACCGGTTTCAACATTTAATAAAACAATCTAAGATGCTTTTAGTACTAATTGGACTTTAAGCTTTCTTGATTATATGTATTTTATTTAACTATAGGTGTAATGAGAAAATATACTTTTGAAAATAAATATGTGTTTTCATCATTCCAAGTTGGCTACTGGTCTTTTAGTTACTTGAACTTATCACTTCACTTTTATATGTTATTTTACGAGTATCATCTTCGGTATTTATTGTGCAGATCATCCTTGTCACACATCCTAAAGCCAGTGATCTCAGAGATTCTTTGAAATACATTTACAATTTGTATGTTGAGTATGTTGTGAAGAACCCATTGTACACTCCTGGAACTCCAATCAGGTCAGTAACGTCCTTAACAAATAAATAAAATTAGATGATGCCAGTAGGTATGTGGAGAGCTTGAGTGACTTCAATTTTTAAATGATACTGCACACCCTATATTTCTTCTTGAATTAAGATGATAAAACAAACACAATTTTGCATATTAAAGTACACGTGTATTAACTTCTAGGTGTAATATTAGCTTCACAGGGAAAATATAAAAAAACCAACATACGTTCATTTTTTTACAAACATCCCTCTACCTAGTTTTTGCATATTAAAGTCATTGTACTTGCTAATTTTTGAACGATGGCGTTTGTTTACGTCACGTAGTTGTTAATAGCGACCATAGCGCCTACCCTACTATAGCGAATAGAGTAGTGCTCATGTGTTGCTATGTGATTGATATAGTAACCATCATCATTGCTCGTCTATTGAGTTGGTGTAAGTTGTTTCTTTGATTAGAATGTCCTATAACTTATCTTGAATTGCGATTACATACCTCGTTCTTCTTCCTCTTCTTCTTCCCTAGTGTCGATTCCTTTGCCGTTTCATTTTCTAGGTTGAATGTTAAATCCAGAAATATTTCCACCTAATCTACTTTGAAACTCAAATAAGCCATGTAATGATAATATCCAAAATTGTGTAAAGGGACTTTTGTGAGAAAAAAAACAGAAAGAATATTGGTTTTTTATGGTATTTGCCCAACTTAATAAATTGAATCATTTGGCTTATGTTTCATGATTATACAGATTAAAGAAAGAGTTTCTGGTTTTTGTATACTTGTAAATCTTTACATGCACTAGTCGATAGATGAATGGTTATGCGAAGATTATCTGAACTGACCGGGATCAAAGTGTCCAATATTACTCTAAATGTTATTATGTGTTTGCTTGTGCAGAAGCGAGTTATTCAACACAACTCTTGACCAATACGTGCGAGGTCTCGGATAATTTGGTAAGGTAACTTTTCATCACCATGGTTAGAGGTGGTTATTTTGAATCATTTACATATAAATGCATCAAATTGCTTACATTTTTCACCGAATGGATCGAATGTGTCGAAAACTTTGAAATTCTTAATAAACTAAACTTCTAAAATCTAAATGGCTTTATAAAAATACTGGAGTATTGTTTTTGTAATACATTTAAGATATTGTTTAATTATATAACGAAAGAAATGTTAAGAAAACTAGGTGCATTATCCGCGCGCGTTGCGGCGCGCTAAATCAGAACGAAATCTTTTCCTGTTGGTTTAACATGTACATTTGCGCTACCGAGATTATTATGCTAAAATATAAATGTAAGAGCTTACAAGGTCCAAATTACAAATAATAATAATAATAATAATAATAATAATAATAATAATAATAATAATAATAATAATAATAATAATAATAATAATAATAATAATAATAATAATGACGACCATGTAGTTTGACGGTACTTATTAATTGTCTCCACGTAACGACATCCTCCCTTTCGCTTTGAGCTCTTCTTTATTTCAATCCTTCCTTGAAACTTGCAGTACATGACGCAAGGTTTACAAATAACATTCCAAGTTGTTTGAAAGTTATTTAACAAAGTGATAGATATACTTTGAATTCTGAATAGTAAACTCTGTAAGTGTGAAAAGCTCTGTTTTGGATTCGAAGGTCAACAAAAAAAACTTATGTTAAAACCGTGTTTAACCTGCTTGACCGTTTGACTATTTACCAATTTTGACCCGATTATCTCAGCAAAAATAAACACAAATTGTTTAATCCATAAGAGAATATCACGCTAAAAACTATATTAATACCCATGCGTGAGATTTTGTACCTTTTTTGCAGTCAAAATCGAAGTAGAGTATATTCAAAGCAGTGTTAAATTTGTAAGAAAACTTTCAACTTTGCTGATATAAATAGATATGGGTCAAAAGTGGTCATTTAGAAGAAGATTCAAATAACCAACTCCAACTTATAGGACTTCCTAAAAATGGATACCTCACTCTAGTAACAAAAATTTTAAAAACATATTTGCAAACATTTACCTTGTTTTTGGCTTGCAGTGCATGTTCAAATTCTATACCAACTTATAAAGCATATAACCGGCTGGATGTAACGTGTAGAATTGCCATAGAAAGGTTAACCCCTAAGATGATCATATTAGTCAATAGTAATTGTTATTTATCTAAAAAAATGTCTCATGTACATGATTCAAGCATGCCATTATTCACACTAACAACACAAAGTAAAATTTACATTCTGGCACCTCTACATGTATCTAATATTACTAATTTCACTCATGTTTTTAGTCATCCACATTTTGTAACCAAAATCCTTTTGTATTGCTAACTAAAAAAATGCAGAGTATACCAAAAGAGAAGCCATCACATGTTGTGGCACTTGTCTGAGCGTGGCGCCATCTCTGTGTCTTTCTCAGCCTATGCTTCTATTCGCCCAAGAACCACATCTGCATTTGCATTGCTAAACACTGGTATAAGTAAAGTTGAGATACGTATTTAAAAAAGTAATCAAATGGGTCAAATAAACCAAGTAAAAAATCATTAGACGGTGCCAAATCAATTAAAAGAATAATAATAGTTAGAAGGTGACTAATTTACTTACAATCAGAGTCGATATCTTATCATCAGTTCTTTGGACCCCTTGATGCTGCATACGTCTTGTCACCTTCATCTCCTTTCTTGCCATGTATGAGATCATTTGTTCTTCAAAGTAACAGAATATACCAATTAAAAATTATACCAAACATATACAATCTATGAATACTATGCGCCAAACTACTCTAATCTTATTACTTGTATACTATTCCTTTTTAATTTATCAAGTTGTATTACTTACCAATCTTGATGTATAATAGATACAATTATCGCTGTCCAGATTCGTCTTCACACCTTGTAGTAAACCATTTGGTCACTCTTTCATCTATTTGTTAGTAAGTAATACACCCCAAAAATAATCCATCTAATGTCATCATATTAACCATGTGAATATTATTTCACTTGGTTGTTTTCTTAACATCGTCATCAACCGGCCCAAAAGTTTGCATGTTCAAGAGTGTAATACGATTCAGCAGGATGGATAGTTGTATCAACTTGTGTCCTCATGGCTATTAGCATCAACATCACAACCAAATAAACCAAAATCTGGTCATAAAAATGTATCATTTTTCAGTTCTAAAGTTCAGCAAATTGCATAAATAAACATTAAAAAAGCACTGCAGTCATCTATTTAGTTCTCAGCTTCTTAGTTAGGCACCTAAAATTATCATGACTTCCTTAATTATTAAAAAAAAAAAAAGATCAGTATACTTTCTTTTATTTATTTTTTAAAAAGATCAATATACTTTCGCAGAATGTGTCATTCTTCGGTTGTCACCGGAAGGAAAAGAACCGTTAGCAAACACATTTAATCAGTAACCACATGCCTTGATGGCACATGTAAATTAAGCCAGACATCGTTGAAAAAAATTATTCATTAACGCAGCATTATTCATTAACTGTAGTTATACCTTGGGCTTAGCTTCTCTATCAAGACACCAACCGTTCTTTGCATCAACAGAGCAAACCAGTGAAAGAGATATATGATCAATCTAATACACAAAAAGCAAGTCATCCTCAATAAAATTCTAATTTAAATTGAATGTGGCCCTTGATGATGACAAAGTTACCTTCGACAAGTTAAGCGTATGTTACGTACAAAATCGTTCCAGACCCTGAAGACGACAAAGAAAGAATGTACATAATGGAGTACAATATGAACCTCTTCTTGTCAAAGAAGAGCAAGGGTGATAGTGATGTGTCTAAAGTATCCACACATGTACCAAAAAAATCTGCATAAATAGATAGATAATTTGAAGTTAATACCCATATCAAATCGAACATAACACCGGCTTCGCTCATGAGATCCACCCACACCTGTTTTCAGCAGGAATTTTAATACAGACCCAAATATTCAAACCAAAGACACAACATCAGGCCCTTATCTACATAACAACCAAAATGGAATAATTCTTTCATTGATGAATAAAACACTGCCATAACCGTTACTAACCATTCAAGGTGTCATGACCAAAATATGCATTTAAATTAACAAAACACAAAATATGCAACCTTAAATCGAACAAATCTAAAATTAGACCTTACCTGGCACCGTGCGTTTACACCATCGCCCACCAGTACGGGGACGTCGCTGGAACCCTAACCGAGTGAGCTGTCCTTCGTTCAAATCCTTTTGCATACTATTATTCTCACTTCACACATTAGATCAAACAACAAAAACAAATGCTAACTGAATGTGTCGTTAATAATAACATACTAATAAAGAACAACAACATCAAAGTCACCTCATCAAAGGAATAAAAAGTACCATATGAATTTACTTACCTAACAACTCGAAGGAGGAAACTCAACCTTTAATCCATTGCAGAGAGCGCCAACAGAAGCGTAACCAAAGACGACGAAATCTGAGAGGCAAATGAGGAACATAAATGGTTAAACCTTTTGGTAAAACCTCAAAACCCCAAATCTACACATAACATAACATTCTATATGTACGGCCAGAAGAGAGATAGAGAGAATGACACCGGCGACAAACGTCCCGAACAGCCGGCGGAGACCCGCCTGAAATACAAACCATTCTAACGTCTACATTATTTATTAACCAAATACATACAATTAGAAAAAACACACATACCCCAAATTACACACTTCAAAGCCAAACCAACACCTTAAAATGCAATCCATACAGTTAAGTTAAAAACAAAATATAAGTAAATATATCTAATTGATTGTACCAAATAAAACATTTAAAGGTTGATTATTATTTAAAATATGGATCTCGCATACAATCAATCACTGTAAACAAACATTATAAATGAAAGTTTTTATATTTCAATTTTAATAATATGAAAGCATATTAAACTAAGATAGTGCAAGAATAAACAGTTTATAAATCAACCGATTTACGATATCCATAACAGCCAAATACAAAATATGAGCAAAAAATAAATTCCAACAACTCATTCACCGGCTTCTACCTAATATGTTTGAATTTTTTACACATCCTGCAAACATTCTATTTCATCTCTTGAAGTCGATGAATGGATTGTTGGCATTACACTGAAGCCGGTAAACGGGTTGCGTTATACCTATTTTCATTCTTTTTCCCAAAAACACCCATTTATGAAGAACATGTACTTAACATGGCTAGGAATGATTCCACCTGATGTATTGTGTACTCTTGTATTTCTTTCAGGCTAGCTAGTGTTAAAATTATCCCACAACTTATTCTTTTTATTGAATATCAAAGAAAAGAAAAACTCTATGTAATCAAAATACATACAATGGCCAACAAATTGGTGGAGAAAAGCAACTTCGCAGCTTAATTAATCATAAATTTAACTCAAAACACAAATTCAAATAAAAATTAGATCATAAACAACTGAAAACTCTAATTGAGCGAAAATATGGTGTGTACAGATCATACAGATTACTATGAATGGTCGATCATGAACAACCACCAAAAACATACCTTAGTGTTAAGAAAAGGGGAAAGGGGCTGAAACCAATCACTCTTAATAACCACCCGTCTGGACCACCAGGGACACCACCAACCACCGTGTCAAAGATGCAGACAACATGAAATAACCTAATTACTAAATCAATTAGAAAAGTTGATAATCGGCCAATAAAAGCTTATCAAACATCTAAAATCCAATTACACATTGTATAAAAATATTTTGAACAGGGTTGATAATGTTGGAAATACCACTGCTTGTTGACTGCTTACACCAACTGGTTACGAGTGGGGTCGTGCAAATAAGGATACAGGAAGATAATGGTGAAGACAGAAGGGGGCTGGGTTGTTTGCGGTGGATGGGGAGGTGGGTTGTGGTTCTAGCTCTCTCTCTCTCTCTAAAGTAAAAGTGTGTGTAATGTTTGTGTATGTGTGTGATGAATAAAAAAGGGAACAGGTGTCTGGAAATGAGGATGAGACAATACACGTGTTGGAATGCAAAGATACACGGCAACAAAAAAAAAAACATGCAAAAATAAAAGGGTGAAGAAGGATCGAACCCGGGTTAAACAATACACACAATAACGATGCAACCATCTATACCAGCCCAAGCTTTGTTATCCATTTTAAAACCAATAGTATTTATATTAACAGTAGATTTACTGTTCATTTTGTTTTACTGTTCAATCAGTTTGTCTATTAATATTATAGAATGTGTTTGTTGGTTGGCCCAGTCTGAGCCAACCTCTTTTGAACTCAACTTCAAAGTTACTAGTTTTGACCCTTTACCCAACCTGTTCGGCACACCACTCTCACATCAAACTAGATTCATGAATTACAATGACCATGCTAAGGACTACAATTACGCCCCACTTACGGTGTGCGCATATAATGTATATATGTGTGGCCCTTGGGGGGCAAAAGTAAAGTTGCACTGGTTTTAACGTTATTTTACTAATTGCGTGAAAATAACGTTAAAACGACGGACGGTTAATCATGCATCATGTGGTGGCGTGGATAGCCAAAAGACAAAGGGGTACACGCACCGATCGGGTTTGTCCCGATTGCTAAGTGTTCTGTGCCTTATGTCCAAGGCTTGATACCAAACCACATTGAGCCGGGGGTCTCACTGGAAGCAGCCTCTCTATTCTTAGGGGTAGAGGTAAGGCTGTCTACATCTTACCCTCCTCAGACCCTACCTTAGCTTTGCTATAGGTGGGATTAACTGAGTATGATGATGATGATGCTAAGGACTACAATGATATGTTTTTACAGTACAATTCATCAATTGGGAGCACATGATTTACGTCTGAAACATTTGATGTACAAGGCTTGATTTGCTGATGATCTCTAAAACTGCTTCTGAGATACTATTGTGTGAACAACTGATTATTAATGCTTAAAAGATCTTCATACATCATTTGAACCCGCTTTCTCCTAGATATTGATTGAATATAGTGTCGTTTCTTTGTTTTGCTTAATGTTTTCGCAATAAGACATGCGTAGCACAGTTGCCATGCTTAATCTTCAATAAGTGGAGGGCCAATTATTGGTTATACTACTAGGGTCACTCTACAAACACAACAAAAATTAACATAAAAATAACAATAAAAATAAAAAATAAAATAAAATTCTGGGGTCACCTGGATTGTGGGCTGCTTAAAACAATTTCGGGAACTTCATATCAAGTGGGCTGATTAAAACGAATTAATGGACTCCTTATCAACTGGGCTGCAACTTAGGGTCGGTAGCCTCTTAATGAGATTATGAACCATTCAGCTCTAAATGGTTCAGCAGTCAAACTGTTTGTTTTAACCTAAAAAAGGCTTTGAATGGAATGGGTAAGAGTTGAACCATTCAGACTTGGGGTATGTTTGGCAAAACTAGCTGGAAGTTGATAGCTGGTAGCGGGAAGCTTTTTAAATATATTTTGGCGTTTGGCAGAGTAGTCGGAGCTTTTAATAAAATGTATAAAATGATCAAAATGGGCATAATTGAAAGCTTGCAAAGAAGGTTTTTCTTTTATTTTATTTTTAAAATAGAATAGGTATTTGTGTCATTTACTAATTAAAAGCTTGTAGCTAGTAGAGTTTTTTCTTAAACGCGAGTACTAGTAGCTTTTCAATATAGAGTTTTTTCTCCTAACTTAAAAGCTTTCAGCTTCTTCAACCAAACAAGGCTTTTTATTGAGCAGGAGTTTTTTTTTTAAAAGCTTGAAACTCCTAAAAGCTCCTTACCAAACATACCCTTAGTTCATAGCTAAACCATTCAGCAGTTAGTCATTCAGAACCTCTTAACTATTTAGACATTTTAATGATTCAGTATTTAATCAACCAAACATGCTCTTAGTGTTATGATCACGATTCATTAGAACCATGAAATCATTAAGAGTCTTCCAAAATAGTATGTATACACTCTACAGTGAGTTTAAACATACAAATCAAAAAGCAATAATTGTTTCAAACATCAGCATATATATATACGGAAGATCAATCAGATGAAACTTTCGGAAGCATACAACATTGGGTTTTCTATATACAAACTTCAACATTTCAGCATGCAACATTAAGATGAAGAAATGTACCTTCATGTTTCCACATAACTTTTTTTGGGTGTCAGTATTCGGTATTGGGTCTATGGGTCGGCTTGGATACTGTAGATCTTGGTGCCCTTGTTCTTTGTCCCACTAGATGTCCCCGATGGGATTCAAACTTGGTATCTCTCCCCACCTCCACCAAACTACATTCATGTTTCATCCAAGTCATGAATCGTAGTTAGCAGTTTGACTTGGATGAAATTGTAGTTAGCAGTTTGACTTAATTTTTTTTTTTGTCGAGACCGAATGAATCGGGCCATACATAGTCCACCGAGTAGGGGTTAAACTCATCAACTTGCAGCCCCAAATATAAATATTCTACATGTTGGTTGGTAAAGAAACGATAAAAAGGAAAAATAGAAACTTGTGAGACATAAGGTTTTTTTTTTTTTTTTTTTTTTTAACGGCAAAACGAAACTTTTACTTGTGGGATAACCACAAGTTATCCGTGAATGCAACATTCATGTCTTCTATGGACAAATCCAGCATCATCACCTTTCTTAGGACAAAAATTCCTATAAACTAGAAATGTTTATAGTATTGTTTGAAAAGAATTTATTAAGTTTTTGAAGGAATATATTCTTTAAAAAAGGATATAACATTACTTAGGCATGTAAACAAATGAGCAAACACAAATGGAGTCTATTCATACTATTGCGTCTTAGGAACGTCTTAGAGGGTGTGCAGCGTGGGCAACCGTAGTCACGCACATGACCCATGTAGATAGGGCCCAATTTCTTTTCCTAGTTTAGGTAATGTAGGTTGATTATCATAATAAAAATGTTAAAAGTTAGTAGTAATTTCAATAATCATCTCACTATTGATTAATCATTTAACCCAGGCAAATACCTAATGCCCTATGGCCCTTTTAAACGGTTAAAACAATAAGTAAATTAACAATTAATTATTAGCGGCAATTAAGATTTGAAGAAAAATTGAAAACGATGACTGACCAACTGCAGATAACCATCGGTTTAACCCCTTGGCCTTGCATGGAACTGCACCTGTGGATAATTGATGATAGGGCCATTTTTACATGACAGACAAGGACTCCAAAATCTTTTAGACGACCCTGGTTTATCTAATATTAATTGTATACATGAACAAATTCGAATGATTAGACAAACGGAATCTAGGGAAATCATAAAAAAAAAAAAAAATTCAGTGTTTAACTGTTTGAGTTCATTTCTTAAAGGAACGTTCACACGTTACGTTAATGTTTGCTTGGTTCCTTTACATGACAACTCTCAACCACTACTTATTTTACACCCCTGTCGCGTCCTCTCATCCTTTCTGTTGGTTCCATGTAGTTGTAATGCTATTATTTAATTTACTTTTTATAATCACAAGTTGCAGTTAAGTAAAGATTTGAATATTTTAATGAGATTGATTTTCTTTATAAACGAAAGTTGATTTATATTTTGAATTTATGCAATTTGTTCGTAAAATTTTATACTTTTAGCACATATACGGTGATTCATAAAATTACGAATATAATGTGTAACGTACTAATTTTTAGGGGAAAGATCCGGTACAAATAGCTTTTTTGGTAAGAACTGTGAGAATCAAAGGAGGGTATTTTTTTCTTATTTTTTTTTCAAAATTTTTTTTTTCCCATATTGTTAAACATGTATTATAGTATTGAAAACTAAAAAAAAAAACAAAAAAAAAATATTTGGTGTAGAGTAATTACGTGTAGAGTAATTACATAATTATTCTAGTGTAAACTAATGTATTTACCTTAATGACGTAATTACACTAAAAAAAAAAATTTTTAAATTTTTTTTTGTATTATTCATCTAGAAAGAATGTTTAAGCACATGGGAAAAAAAATTCTAAAAAAAATAATAATTTTTTTTACCCCCTTTGATTCTCACAGTTCTTACAAAAAACTATATGTATTTGATTTTTACTCCTAATTTTTATATATGTTTCGATATAAATTTCATTCAAAATTTATTTTACATGATAATGTACAAGTACAAGCGTTTGATGACTTGAACACTATCATGAAAAATCGGTTTGAAAGAAATTTATACCGAAACAAAGATGAAAATTAAAATGTGTAATGGTATATTCAAAAAATTTGTAAAACATCACCGTTTTGAAAATTATAAGAGAAAAATAAAATTATATGATCAAAACTAATCATAAACGTCAAAATATTAAAAAATAAATTGATACAAAATTAAATAAAACATGAAAAGGAAGCATGAGAAGGTAATTTTGCTTGATATTCGATAAATGTTTTCGCTATAAGACATGCATAGCACAGTTGCCTGTTTCATATTGTTATTGTTTTAAAAGACAAAATAGTATGATCTATGTTAGATGGTCAAATGTTCTTATGCTTAATCTCTAATAAGTGGAGGGCAAATTATTGTTTATACTAGGGTCACTCTACACACACAATAATACACAAAAAATTTCTGGGGTCACCTGGTGTGACACCCGGCAAATTCTGGTTAACAACGTTGTCTAGATGAAAGTCTACCTTAGCGAGTCACGCGTATATTGTACTTAACTGGGTTAGTTAAGTCGGGTTATGGTTCGGGAACTATCGGTTTAGTCTAGAAGATCATTGGATGTTGGTCTAGAGGTTCATTAGATGTCAGTCCTTAACCAAGTGTACAAACGGTGACGATTTGTAGGATCGTCAGGGCATACGGAACATACAAGTCTCGAGTCCCGGGAATTGGTGAACGAGTGTGAATATGTGTATTTACAAGTGTTATGTGTTTACAATCATTATGTGACTTGTCGGTATGTGAATATGTGTTAACATATGTTAAAACGGGGTTTAACGCGCAAAACACACGAAACCAGCCCCTATAGGCGATTAGGGAAGCCTAATCGCCTATAAGGGAGGCGAGTAGGCACTTTAGGGGCGAGTAGGGGGCCAAATGCATGACTGTTCATGCGATTAGGCCCCAATTGCATGAACTTACATGCGATTAGGATCCCTAATCGCGTGTAAAGGCTGCACAATCGCTAGTTACGGGCTGGACGACTAAAAACGACTATAAATACCATACTTGACCTCCTAAACTTCATTATACAAACCCTAGTTGTCCCATAACCCGCCCCAACACTGTAACAACCGGCAAAAATAAGGTAATTCCGTACAATTAATTAATATATGATTAACGTAATTAAATGCAATTATGTGTGATTTAATTAGCAAGGCCTTAAGGAATAGCAATTTCCAAATAGTGCATAGGAATGCATACGTTTAATGATAAAGCATGATTGGATCATGTGCGAATAAGATATCCGGTACGGATGTTGGCAATTACCCGGTAATAATTAAATAAACGAAACGAATCCCGGACACCCAGGATATAAAATAAAGGGTATTTTCATAAGATATAATGAGTTTTGGAACTCCAAAACCATAAATGAAAACGTCTTGTACAAATCTCCCGGTAACGAATAAAGTGCGCGTATCGCACCCGATACGCGTATAACTCGTAATTTCACCCGGTAAAAGCCTAAATAATCAATCAACGCTTAAAATAGACTATATTTAAGTGTTATTTAAGGTATATTTAATGTCCGGATGACGCGTGATTAAAACCCGAAAAATACCCGAACGACACCCGAACGACGGGGGATTAAACATAACAATTAATGGGTAAATATTTGAAGTTGTAAACCCCACTTATACCCATCAAAGGGCCGGCCAAATGGCCTTGTTTTATCCATGTTATGTTAATAATAATAAGCTAAAAGATCTAAGATAAAGCATAATGTATAAGACAAAAGGTGTAAGATAAAGTGTATGTAAACATTGGTACTAAGTAAGCTACTTTCTTGTCCCCTCCTTTCCAAATTTCGGCCAAGGGCCAAATAAATCCAAGACAAGTAGCTAAACATCATTACCTTAGTGTATGCATGTCTTGATAAGTCTTGTATATAGATATAATCATGCCTTATAAAGATTGATCAAGATTTGCAAGCAATCCTACTTACATACATACACATACACGGCTACTTCAACACACACACACATCTTCATTTCAAAAATCTCCAAGTACACTCATAATCTCCCATAAGATCTCCTAAATCTCTAACATCATTACATGAGTTGGATATATAATAACATGTGTTAGAGGCTTGAAGCATCAAAGCAAAACTCTCCTTCTTTTTCCTTCAAAGAGCCGTGGGTTTACAAGCATACATACACATTGTTCTTTCAAGTTTTTACAACTCCAAATCACTTAAAATCATCCATCATCCAAACCCCTTTTGTGTGTTTCAAGAGCTTGGAGCTAAACCACTAGGAAGAACACACTAAACCCCTCTCAAATCCAAGGTTTTTGTCTTCCCTAGCCTTGTGCTAGTAGTAAGCTTCTTAATCTTGTTTTTGATTGTTATCTTTCATGTATGTGTTCCTAGTAGCAAGTTGTACATGAAGGGTTTAAAAATGGTTTTGAACATAATCTTTAATAGGTTTTCATGTGTAAAATGAAAGGTTAAAGATATAGAAATAAACCATGGATTTGATGATGATGATATATTAGTCTTGAAAATATATGAAGTTTACATATAAGACTAAGTAGGATGATGTTTTGGTGAATATTTTGAGATGAACTTGAATATGTTAAAACTAACTTTAATTCATCTTAATATGATCATTTAAGTAATAATATGTGGAAAAACATGTTAGAAGTTCATAAATGAATAAGATGGAAAATTAAAGTTAACTCACTTGGATGAATGAAATTTTGACAAAATGGGCAAATACATAAAACACACATATAATTAGTCTTTCATATGGAATATAAGACTAACATAAGTGTTTTGATACAAGTATGGAAAGTTTGGTGTCAAAAATGCAAGTAATAAAGTCTAAGGATGATTTTTGAAAATACTAGTAGAAATACTTGGGTATTTTGTATAAAAGTGTATTTTTGAAAGTTATAAAATATAAAGGGTTTTAACATATGCATTTTTATAAAATAGAGATTTTATAAAAATATTAGACAAACTTGGGAAACTTATACAAAAATGAATACTTTTATATAAATGGGAATATAAAAGTGTTGGAAACATTTTTGTAGTAAGTTGACAAGTTGGGTTAAAAATACATAAGTATTTTAACCATCCAAGTAACATGTGAAAATAGGAAGAAATATGGTTAAATATTCCTATAAAATACATGTTGGGAAAAAAACTTGGAAAAATTAACTAATCGAGTTAAGATATCGAACTAAAACGCATTAACGAACCATAACCGGACAAAATAAGAGAAAAATGCCATTGCGGCAAGATGAGAAGAATATATATTTTAAGAGGTAAAATATATATATACTTGGGTGAAAATAAGTAAACACTTTCCTAAGTGTTGGGGGATAAATTCGTGGGAGAAACACATGACGCAAACGAATAAGACGTTAAACCAAACGTATATACTTAACAAGAAAAATTACACATTTATATATTTGTACGCTCGCCTCGGCAAAATTCTAGTATATCTACTTAATGGGAAAGTAGATATGCGGGAAGGAAAGCCGCGACGAGAAGACAAAGATATGTATATGTGTATGTCGTATCAACGAAATCCTAGTATATTTGTTTAAATGGGAAAATAAATATACGGTGTGGTGAGTTGAATCGGACGTTAAGAATATACGATCGAACGACAAAATCTTAGCATATTTGTTTAAATGGGAAAACAAATGTGTGGCAAAGTGAGTCGGGTCGAGGGTTGATATATATATTATATCGAGCGATGCGATCTTGAGTATAATTATTTAAATGGGAAAATAATTATATGTTAAGTGAAGTCGAGTCGATGATAATAAGATACAAGTTATGGAAATATTAACAAGAGTAATATATAACTTGTAACGCAAAGGGTAATGTAACGCCAACAACACCTAGGATACACGCATAATTAAACGGGATTTGGAACCACTTGTGGTCGGGAGTTGGGTGTACAACTTGCCAAGGCACATACACTATAGGAATAGTGACTTATACGTTTAGGACGTTTATAGGTGCAAGACCACCCTTTGCTATTCACCTCATTGAGCCAGACGCAGTTACAGGTGAGTTTCACGGCCCCATTTTAAACTATTTTTACGTTTTCCGGGGGAAAGATATGTTAGGGATAGTGTTTGACGGATTTAATACTTGAGGTGTGACCGCCACTCGGGGTTGAGTCCTCGCCTCTATAATCATTTGTTCAGGGAATTGAAACCGGAGGAATATTCGAATAGTACTATTGGTGCCTGACAAGGCCCACCCCTAATCGATAGCGTCGATTATGCATTAGGTTATGCCTGGGGTGCAAATATTCTGAACTTAAGTCGTGGGAAACCGAGTAACGACTTGGAGCGGGGCACAATTATTATATGTCTTGGTTTGATTATAGTCTCAAGTAGATTTATAGGAATTTGCAACTCCTATATATTGTCATAACATGGTATTCCCAAGTATTCAAGTTTTAGAAACTGAAAACCTGTGAACTCACCAATATATTTATATTGACGAAACTTTTTAAACATATCTTTCAGGTAATTAGAAGATGAAAGATCAAGCAGGCAGGGTCGGGAAATCTCCAATGCAAACGTCGAGCTTTTGTGGGGTTTCACCTTTATTTCCCAAAGCATTTGGGATATATTTGAGAAACCTCTAAGTTTATTTCAAAAACAATTATCTTTTGTGTAATGTTTGAAACTAATTCGACGTCATAATAAATGACCCATTTTCTTTAAATTACTTGTGTTTAGCCATAACCTTGACTTTATGCTTTTGAACCGTCGCGCCACGTGTTTCCGCCTTTGTCGTGGTGTGACAGAACGTGGTATCAGAGCCAAGGTTATAGCGAACTAGAGTATTTTCTTTAAAAACTAGACTATAACCGGATTTGGTTCTAAAGATAAAGTTTTCAAAAGAAAATGTACATGGTTTTAAATAAAAGTAATTTCAAGAAGCATTGGGCATGAGGAGATTCCGACCAAGCCAGCCATGAGTATTGATATACTGTAACGTAGAAATTAGAAGTTAGGAAGGTTACTATAGAGTAAGCCATAACTGTCTAATTTAAATAAATCATATATACATGTACGGTTCTTTTGCCAGGATGTCGGACGCGGGAAGTATAGCGCCTAGTGTTGACAGCAGTATCCAGATTATACCCGCACCTCCACCGGAGCCAGTCGAGTTGGTTGTACTCGATGCAGAGGAAGACGACGTAGAGATGGACGTCGCAGGAGGGTCAGACGACGACTCAGACGAGACAGATCCTAGCGAGGATCCTGACTGGACACCGGCCGTGGTCGACGCACCACAGCCCATCGTACCGGCCGCACCTTTGGCCGTACGCCCCGTTCGTGCCATCAGGGACTTCCCTGACGGCTGTGCCGGTCCTTCGCGACCAGTTCCCGTCCAGTCAGACGCAGCAGAGTCTCCTTTCCAGGCTCACGCCGAGCACGAGCCGGCACCGGTACCCCACATTCACGTACCTGCTGGTATGAGACTCCTACCCATTCCCCGTGGAAGAAACGGATGGATATCCGACGACTCAGATGACGAGTCGGTAGGTTCAGTAGGGCACATGCTGGTGCCCGAGATTCAGGCTGCCCAGGAGGAGCCAGTGGCTCCCATGCTAGAGGACGCCCCAGCGGACCCCATAGCCCCACCAGCACCCGAGCCCCTATCCCAGGAGGAGCCAGCACCAGCCGCACCTATACACGAGGGTAGTCCCGCCCGTAGCTCTGAGCTACATAGGGCAGGCTTGGAGGCCTTCGCCACTGCGAGCCCTCCCACACCCCCTGTAGTGGTGTCCACTCCAGAGTGGGCCACTGTTTCTGAGCCACTGATAGCCCCCCTAGCTGAGCCCATGCCACCACCCACCCTTACCATGACTACACCCATCCCCGCCATACCCAGCATGACACCTGCACCATACCCTCTAGGTGCAGGGGACCCTTATCTGATGCCACACCACTTTTCCATCAGGCCACCCAGTTTCTTACTGCCCCACATACCAGTACCATTCCCCTTCGGGCCATTCCCATCCACACACCCAGACATACCCGGACCATCCCAGCCACCCAGGGCGACACCCTTGTCTGGACCAGCATGGTCCACTGCCATCACACTAGAGCGGGATTTTCAGACTCTCGCTGATACGGTGCAGCGCACCGTAACACAGGTGGAGCATCAGACACGTCTGATGTGGACGAGGATGATAGATGCGCGGGATGCTTTGGCGCATTACGCGGAGGAGTTGCTGAGCCTGGACGCTCAGTGCGGTATCACAGGGGATGCGCACTTTGCGCATCGACATTTCTTGTACGAGCGTATCATGAAGATCAGTATGACGATCAGTACGCACGCGCCGCAATACCAGTACCCCCCGCCACCGCCACAGTAGGATATATTGGGGATGCACTGAAGACGCACCAGATTATGTATATACTAGCAACACTATGGTAGTACAGCACGGGTTATGACACTCGTCTGCATTTTGCCAGCCGTACGGGTATTACGGCGTATGATATGATGTTTTATTATTTCAAAAGCAATGTGTTGTATGAGAAGTGTATTCTCCATTTTGTATTATGAACAAGCATTGTAATGACATTATTGAAATTAATGAAAAATCTTATTATTATGGTGAAATATGTTGTTGTCTATGATTATTATTGCTTACTCCATGTGTTGTGGTTTGTATATTTGTGTGGTGATGTTGTGTTGATTCCTATTTATATTTATGTATGATGTGTTGGTATGTTGTGTGATGATATGGTGTTGATTATTGTGTTCATGCTTTGGTTTGTTATTTATGCTTTGTATTGTATAAATGTTTGCCAAATTAACCTTTGATAATTATTATTGAAGAAAATGGCACCTGCCACCCGAAGCAACAGTGGTGCAGACGGACTGCCCACAACACCAGCTGAGCTCGAAACTATGATTTCTGAACGAATAGCTCGTGCCATCGCTGAACACGAAGCCGCACGCTCTGAACACTCCCATGACAGGACAGGGAGTGAGCGACGTGAGACCTCCCCCAGTGGTAAGAGGTTTATAAATAAATGAAAAGCGATGGGAGAATATTTCACAAACTCCTATCCCATAATAACATACTATGTTACTATTACAGGGACAGCCTCGGGAGAGCGCGGCTGCACTTTCAAGGCTTTCTTGGACTGTAAGCCACTAAACTTCAGCGGCACTGAGGGTTCCATAGGCCTGGTCAAATGGTTCGAAAAGACCGAGGCAGTTACCCGCATCAGCGGGTGTACCCCGCGACAGTCGGTCATGTACGCCACTAATCTGTTCCTGGATCAAGCCCTAACCTGGTGGAACGGCCAGGTACAATCTTTAGGAGATGAGGTCGCATACTCTCTGTCATGGGCGGCACTAAAGGAACTGATGACTGCCGAATACCGCCCGGCAAGTGAAGTTCAGAAATTGGAGACCGAATTCTGGAACCTCACCATGATAGGAGCTGACGTCACTGGGTATACGTCAAGATTTCATGATCTCGCACGACTGGTACCTCGCCTGGTTACACCAGAGAAGAACAAAGTGGAACGTTACCTATTCGGGCTAGCACCACAGATTCGCAGCATGGTCACCTCTTCCAAACCCACGACCATGCGCGAGGCAATTGACCTGGCACTAAGTCTAACTGAGGATGCTATCCGCATGGGTACCCTTATCCGCCAAGTTTCTGGGTTGAAAATTTCTGAAGCAAGTAGTGTTGAGGGCAAGAAACAAGGATCGAGTTCAGCGGTTACAACTAATGATCAGGGTAACGGGCAAAGGTTTGGGAAAAGAAAGAGAGATGAAGGGAAAAGGGATCGAGCATCGGGAAGCTCGAACAAGAAAGGAAAGGGTTATGCCGCCACAGGACGTGGTAACAATAACAGCAACAAACAGGGAAACCAAGGAAGAAACAATGGGTTGACTTGCGGGAAGTGTCACCGCAACGGGCACAAGACTGAAGAGTGCCGATCTGGAGCACCGAAGAATGGAGGGGCCAGACCCTGTTTTGCATGTGGGTCGTTGGACCATTGGAAGAAAGATTGCCCCAAAGTCAACAATCAGGCCCGTGGCCGGGCATTTGTTATTGGAGCCGGTGACGCACGGCAAGACCCCAATGTGGTCACTGGTACGTTTCCTCTAAATGGTCATTATGCCTCTGTATTATTTGATACCGGTGCTGACTTTAGCTTCGTATCCATTGAGTTTAAAAGACTACTTGGTTTAAAAACTAGCAAACTAGATACACCCTACTCTATAGAACTGGCTAATGGTAAAACTATTGAAACGAGAGAGGTAGCTAAAGATTGTAAGTTAGAACTCTGTGGGCTCGAGTTTGGGATTGATCTATTACCGGTCGTATTGGGAAGTTTTGACATCGTTGTTGGCATGGATTGGTTGTCCGCGCACCGTGCCATTGTGGTTTGCAACGATAAGATTATTCAGGTTCCCCTCGCAAGCGGTGAAACTCTCTCAATTCAAGGTGAAAGACACGGGACGCCATTAAGGATTATTTCGAGCATGAAGGCTCGTAAGTGTCTGAGAAAAGGGCTTGTCGCATTCTTGGCACACGTAGTGGACAAGAAGGCCGACGAGCGAAAGTTGGAAGACATTCCAGTCGCCAGAGATTTTCCGGATGTATTTCCAGAAGATTTGCCGGGGTTGCCACCACCTCGACAAGTTGAGTTCCGCATCGACCTCGTTCCCGGAGCAGCTCCTGTGGCACGATCGCCATACCGCCTAGCTCCATCCGAGATGCAGGAACTGTCCAGCCAGCTACAAGAATTACTGGACAAAGGTTTTATAAGACCGAGTTTCTCACCTTGGGGAGCTCCCGTCTTATTTGTGAAGAAGAAGGATGGCACATTTCGCATGTGCATCGACTATCGGGAGCTGAACAAGCTAACCATCAAGAATCGCTATCCTCTCCCCAGGATCGACGATTTATTTGATCAGCTCCAAGGTTCCAGCTATTACTCCAAGATCGATTTGAGGTCAGGCTATCACCAGTTGCGTATACAAGAAGAAGATGTACCAAAAACGGCCTTCAGAACCCGGTATGGACACTATGAATTTTTGGTAATGCCGTTCGGCCTGACCAACGCACCAGCGGTTTTCATGGACCTAATGAACCGCGTGTGTAAGCCGTACCTGGACAAATTCGTCATTGTCTTCATTGACGATATTTTGATCTACTCACGCACGAAAGAAGACCACGAGAATCACCTTCGGTTAATTCTTGAAGTGTTACGCAAAGAGAAGCTCTATGCTAAATTCTCGAAATGTGACTTTTGGATTCGGGAAGTTCACTTTTTAGGTCACGTGGTAAACGAGAAGGGCATACACGTTGATCCAGCCAAGATCGAGGCAATTAAAAATTGGGAAGCACCTCGAACTCCTACCGAAGTACGACAATTTCTAGGCCTCGCGGGTTATTACAGAAGGTTCATCGAGAACTTTTCAAAGATAGCGCAAGCTTTAACCATGTTAACCCAAAAAGACAAGAAATTTGAGTGGACGGAAAAGCAAGAGGCAGCATTCCAGTTACTAAAAGACAAGTTATGTGGCGCTCCGATACTGTCACTTCCAGACGGTACGGAAGATTTTGTGGTTTACTGCGATGCCTCGCATCAAGGTTTGGGTTGTGTATTGATGCAGCGAGAGAAGGTAATAGCTTATGCTTCCAGGCAACTGAAAATCCATGAGAAGAACTACACTACACACGATTTGGAATTGGGTGCAGTGGTGTTCGCTCTCAAGATATGGAGGCACTATTTGTACGGAACCAAGTGCACGATTTTCACTGATCACAAGAGTTTACAGCACATCTTCGATCAGAAGGATTTGAATATGCGACAACGGCGATGGGTGGAATTATTAAACGATTACGATTGTGAGATAAAGTACCATCCCGGTAAGGCGAACGTCGTAGCCGACGCCTTGAGTCGTAAGGAACGGGTTAAACCATTGCGTGTTCGAGCTTTGGGATTGACTATCCACACGAACATGACTGAACGAATTCGTGAAGCTCAAGTTAACGCCCTCAAACCCGAGAATGTCAAGGGTGAAAGGTTACGAAAGATGGTTGATTCGCTGGAACCAAAAGCGGACCAGACACTGTATTTCATGAATAGAATTTGGGTTCCAGTATATGGTGGATTGCGTGAGCTAGTATTGGCCGAAGCTCACAGTTCTAGATATTCGGTTCACCCGGGTGCAGACAAGATGTTCCACGATTTGAAGGAGCTTTATTGGTGGCCGAATTTCAAGAGGGATATAGCAGCCTATGTTGCGCGATGTATGACTTGCGCAAAGGTCAAGGCTGAGCACCAGAGACCTTCCGGTTTGCTCCAGCAACCGGAAATACCGGAATGGAAATGGGAACGAATCACCATGGATTTCATTACCAAGTTACCTAAGACAACAAGCGGCCATGACATGATCTGGGTAATCGTAGATCGATTGACGAAATCTGCACACTTCCTCCCGATTCGCGAAACGGACAGGTTGGAGAAACTGACCCGTTTGTACATTAAGGAAGTGGTATCTAAACACGGTGTACCTGTATCTATCATCTCCGATCGGGATAGTCGCTTCACTTCCAGATTTTGGGAAAGTTTAAATGAAGCCCTCGGTACTCGCCTCGACATGAGTACCGCATATCACCCCCAAACGGATGGTCAAAGTGAACGAACCATCCAGACCTTGGAAGATATGCTACGGGCATGCGCGATAGATTTCGGAGGTAATTGGGATACGCACTTGCCATTGGTAGAATTTTCTTATAACAACAGTTATCATACGAGCATTCAAGCCGCGCCGTTTGAAGCTCTATATGGACGCAAGTGCCGATCGCCATTGTGTTGGGCGGAAGTTGGGGAAAAGCAACTCACCGGGCCCGAAATTGTTCAAGAGACCACGGATAAGGTCTTTTTGATAAAAGAACGCCTCAAAGCGGCCCGGGACCGCCAGAAAAGCTATGCTGATATGAGGCGAAAGCCTTTAGAGTTTCAAGTCGGAGACAGGGTCCTACTGAAAGTGTCACCTTGGAAAGGTGTCGCGCGCTTTGGGAAGCGCGGGAAGCTGAACCCGCGATATATTGGACCATTCAAAGTCTTGTCCAGGGTAGGCACAGTGGCATACAAGCTCGAGTTGCCTCAAGAGCTTAGTGGAATACACGACACGTTTCATGTGTCGAACTTGAAAAAGTGCCTATCCGACGAAGCTCTCATTATTCCTGCTGACGAGATCCAGATTGACGACAAGTTACATTTTGTGGAAGAACCAATCGAGGTAACTGATTGGAAGGTCCAAAAATTAAGGCGCAGCAAGATCAGGTTGGTCAAAGTGCGCTGGAATGCCAAGCGTGGACCGGAGTTCACGTGGGAAAGGCTGGACCGGATGAAGCAAAAATACCCCGCCCTATTCGAGAAGACACCTGTACCGGAGAACTCGAAGTGAATTCCGGGACGGAATTCTCTTAACAGGGGGAGAATGTAACAACCGGCAAAAATAAGGTAATTCCGTACAATTAATTAATATATGATTAACGTAATTAAATGCAATTATGTGTGATTTAATTAGCAAGGCCTTAAGGAATAGCAATTTCCAAATAGTGCATAGGAATGCATACGTTTAATGATAAAGCATGATTGGATCATGTGCGAATAAGATATCCGGTACGGATGTTGGCAATTACCCGGTAATAATTAAATAAACGAAACGAATCCCGGACACCCAGGATATAAAATAAAGGGTATTTTCATAAGATATAATGAGTTTTGGAACTCCAAAACCATAAATGAAAACGTCTTGTACAAATCTCCCGGTAACGAATAAAGTGCGCGTATCGCACCCGATACGCGTATAACTCGTAATTTCACCCGGTAAAAGCCTAAATAATCAATCAACGCTTAAAATAGACTATATTTAAGTGTTATTTAAGGTATATTTAATGTCCGGATGACGCGTGATTAAAACCCGAAAAATACCCGAACGACACCCGAACGACGGGGGATTAAACATAACAATTAATGGGTAAATATTTGAAGTTGTAAACCCCACTTATACCCATCAAAGGGCCGGCCAAATGGCCTTGTTTTATCCATGTTATGTTAATAATAATAAGCTAAAAGATCTAAGATAAAGCATAATGTATAAGACAAAAGGTGTAAGATAAAGTGTATGTAAACATTGGTACTAAGTAAGCTACTTTCTTGTCCCCTCCTTTCCAAATTTCGGCCAAGGGCCAAATAAATCCAAGACAAGTAGCTAAACATCATTACCTTAGTGTATGCATGTCTTGATAAGTCTTGTATATAGATATAATCATGCCTTATAAAGATTGATCAAGATTTGCAAGCAATCCTACTTACATACATACACATACACGGCTACTTCAACACACACACACATCTTCATTTCAAAAATCTCCAAGTACACTCATAATCTCCCATAAGATCTCCTAAATCTCTAACATCATTACATGAGTTGGATATATAATAACATGTGTTAGAGGCTTGAAGCATCAAAGCAAAACTCTCCTTCTTTTTCCTTCAAAGAGCCGTGGGTTTACAAGCATACATACACATTGTTCTTTCAAGTTTTTACAACTCCAAATCACTTAAAATCATCCATCATCCAAACCCCTTTTGTGTGTTTCAAGAGCTTGGAGCTAAACCACTAGGAAGAACACACTAAACCCCTCTCAAATCCAAGGTTTTTGTCTTCCCTAGCCTTGTGCTAGTAGTAAGCTTCTTAATCTTGTTTTTGATTGTTATCTTTCATGTATGTGTTCCTAGTAGCAAGTTGTACATGAAGGGTTTAAAAATGGTTTTGAACATAATCTTTAATAGGTTTTCATGTGTAAAATGAAAGGTTAAAGATATAGAAATAAACCATGGATTTGATGATGATGATATATTAGTCTTGAAAATATATGAAGTTTACATATAAGACTAAGTAGGATGATGTTTTGGTGAATATTTTGAGATGAACTTGAATATGTTAAAACTAACTTTAATTCATCTTAATATGATCATTTAAGTAATAATATGTGGAAAAACATGTTAGAAGTTCATAAATGAATAAGATGGAAAATTAAAGTTAACTCACTTGGATGAATGAAATTTTGACAAAATGGGCAAATACATAAAACACACATATAATTAGTCTTTCATATGGAATATAAGACTAACATAAGTGTTTTGATACAAGTATGGAAAGTTTGGTGTCAAAAATGCAAGTAATAAAGTCTAAGGATGATTTTTGAAAATACTAGTAGAAATACTTGGGTATTTTGTATAAAAGTGTATTTTTGAAAGTTATAAAATATAAAGGGTTTTAACATATGCATTTTTATAAAATAGAGATTTTATAAAAATATTAGACAAACTTGGGAAACTTATACAAAAATGAATACTTTTATATAAATGGGAATATAAAAGTGTTGGAAACATTTTTGTAGTAAGTTGACAAGTTGGGTTAAAAATACATAAGTATTTTAACCATCCAAGTAACATGTGAAAATAGGAAGAAATATGGTTAAATATTCCTATAAAATACATGTTGGGAAAAAAACTTGGAAAAATTAACTAATCGAGTTAAGATATCGAACTAAAACGCATTAACGAACCATAACCGGACAAAATAAGAGAAAAATGCCATTGCGGCAAGATGAGAAGAATATATATTTTAAGAGGTAAAATATATATATACTTGGGTGAAAATAAGTAAACACTTTCCTAAGTGTTGGGGGATAAATTCGTGGGAGAAACACATGACGCAAACGAATAAGACGTTAAACCAAACGTATATACTTAACAAGAAAAATTACACATTTATATATTTGTACGCTCGCCTCGGCAAAATTCTAGTATATCTACTTAATGGGAAAGTAGATATGCGGGAAGGAAAGCCGCGACGAGAAGACAAAGATATGTATATGTGTATGTCGTATCAACGAAATCCTAGTATATTTGTTTAAATGGGAAAATAAATATACGGTGTGGTGAGTTGAATCGGACGTTAAGAATATACGATCGAACGACAAAATCTTAGCATATTTGTTTAAATGGGAAAACAAATGTGTGGCAAAGTGAGTCGGGTCGAGGGTTGATATATATATTATATCGAGCGATGCGATCTTGAGTATAATTATTTAAATGGGAAAATAATTATATGTTAAGTGAAGTCGAGTCGATGATAATAAGATACAAGTTATGGAAATATTAACAAGAGTAATATATAACTTGTAACGCAAAGGGTAATGTAACGCCAACAACACCTAGGATACACGCATAATTAAACGGGATTTGGAACCACTTGTGGTCGGGAGTTGGGTGTACAACTTGCCAAGGCACATACACTATAGGAATAGTGACTTATACGTTTAGGACGTTTATAGGTGCAAGACCACCCTTTGCTATTCACCTCATTGAGCCAGACGCAGTTACAGGTGAGTTTCACGGCCCCATTTTAAACTATTTTTACGTTTTCCGGGGGAAAGATATGTTAGGGATAGTGTTTGACGGATTTAATACTTGAGGTGTGACCGCCACTCGGGGTTGAGTCCTCGCCTCTATAATCATTTGTTCAGGGAATTGAAACCGGAGGAATATTCGAATAGTACTATTGGTGCCTGACAAGGCCCACCCCTAATCGATAGCGTCGATTATGCATTAGGTTATGCCTGGGGTGCAAATATTCTGAACTTAAGTCGTGGGAAACCGAGTAACGACTTGGAGCGGGGCACAATTATTATATGTCTTGGTTTGATTATAGTCTCAAGTAGATTTATAGGAATTTGCAACTCCTATATATTGTCATAACATGGTATTCCCAAGTATTCAAGTTTTAGAAACTGAAAACCTGTGAACTCACCAATATATTTATATTGACGAAACTTTTTAAACATATCTTTCAGGTAATTAGAAGATGAAAGATCAAGCAGGCAGGGTCGGGAAATCTCCAATGCAAACGTCGAGCTTTTGTGGGGTTTCACCTTTATTTCCCAAAGCATTTGGGATATATTTGAGAAACCTCTAAGTTTATTTCAAAAACAATTATCTTTTGTGTAATGTTTGAAACTAATTCGACGTCATAATAAATGACCCATTTTCTTTAAATTACTTGTGTTTAGCCATAACCTTGACTTTATGCTTTTGAACCGTCGCGCCACGTGTTTCCGCCTTTGTCGTGGTGTGACAAACACACACACACAACCTCTGGAACGCGATTTTTGATCAAAACACAAGGTTTCAAGCTTAATCCATCATTCTTTTACAAATCTAAGGTTTGGTTTCCATCCATGCAATCTTTATAAACGTTTTTATTCAATCCCTAATAGTCCAGACCTGTTCTAAAACGGAAAAGCTTTCTGAAAATCATTAATAAGTGTTGTTAATCGGATTTTAACTAGTATACATGTGTTATGTGTGTTTATGATTAGAAAGCTAGGGTTTTTATGATTCAAGATGAAGGATTAACATGTTATTAGGTTAATTCAGAATACTAATGATATTATGATGATAAAATCTGAGAATTGATTATTAGGGTTATAGTTACGCATGTTAGTGTGATGTTGCATGCTATGTGAAAGGTGTTTGGATTACGTGATTGCATGCGGGGCTGATAATACGAGGCAAAACGAAGGGTTTTAGTTGAAACATGTTTAGGATAGTGTTTGGGATGATATTGGATGGTTACACACGTTCTGGATCTGATTTAAAGCGTTAAACGCGCGAAAAACCGGAACAGCAAGGTTACAGGCGATTAGCAACCCTAATCGCCTATGTTAGAGGCGATTAGGAGGCCAATCGCCTATGTTAGAGGCGAGTAGGGCCTAAATGCTAGTAGATACATGCGAGTAGGGCCTAAATGCTAGTAGTTACATGTGGTATAGCCTAAATGCTAGTAGTTACATGTGGTATAGCCTAAATGCTAGTAGTTACATGTGGTATAGCCCTAAATGCTAGTAGTTACATGTGGTATAGCCCTAAATGCTAGTAGTTACATGCGATTAGCCTTCCTAAATGCCAGTTGACCAACCTAAATGCTAGTTGACTTTTCCTAATCGCGTGTACTGCTGCTGTAAGTGTAAATTAGCATTCCGAGACCCGATTTGACACGTAGGAACATGCTAGGAACCCCGTAACATATCTAATAACTTGGTAACATATGTTTGGATGTAATTATGTGATACGTGAACTACGTGCTATAACTTGTTGGTCGTTAACGTATGTTAAGTGTGGTTGCATAATTGTGTGTTTAAGAGCGTAAACATAACACGGGGAGTCTCGGGTCACCAATGGGATGTCGAGTCTTGTACTTTGGGTCAGTTAAACAGTCACGGTGTTTTCAAACGAACTTGGTTATGGTCTGGACATCTAGGGACTAATTAACCTGCGGGTTATTAGTCTAAGTGCTTGTAACTGTCATATGTTAGGTCGCCGCTTTACGGGACTAGCATAGCTGCTGAGTTATTCGTATTACGAAGTAACGCAACTTAAGGTGAGTTTACGGCCCCTCTTTTAACTGGTTTCACTTTTCGGGGGAGAAAACATGTGTTAAAACGATTATTTGGTAACTACTGTCATACTATGGGTTTCTATTGTGTACTACACGATCTTTGGAAGTCCCGGGGGGGGGGGGGGAACCATGAATGTGCGGGTTTGCACAACGGGGAAATGTGAATAGCGCTATTGGGAGTGACCAACTCCGCTCGTCGACTTGGAGGGTCGGCGGGTGCATATTGTCTCAAACAGGAACAACAGGAATAACAGGGTTACTACATCGGGCACACATTTGGTTGCGAGTTAGTAATGGTTTTCCAATCGTGGTAGTAACAAAACATACGCCTAGCTAGCGTACACTGGTTTTCGATTTGTTATAGTATGGACAGGTTGACTTGGTACTTGGATTACAAAACCTGTAAACTCACCAGCATTTTTGTGCTGACGTAAACTTTTACATGTTTTCTCAGGTCGCTAAGGTAGCACGACTGGACTAGGGCGCACGCGTCTGCACGGCATCTAGCTAGGGTTGCATGGTCTTATAAACGTTGGACAATTGGTTTACTATTGAATATTGTTTTGAATAAGCTTCCGCTGTAAACGGGGATTTTAAACATTGTTTTGAAATTGCATTATGTTCATTTTAGACTTGTTTATTGTGATCGTTGGTTTGGATCCTGGTTTGTCATGCGCCTCGCGGTAAAACTCCGCAAGTGGATTTTGAGGGTGTGACACCTGGATTGTGGGTTGCTTAAAACAATCTAGTGAACTGCATTTCAGGTGGGCTGATTAAAACGAATTAATGAACTGCATATCAACTGGGCTGCAACTTAGTGTCATGATCATGATTCATTGAATTAGAACCATAAAATCATTAAGAGTCTTCCGAAATAGTATGTCTATAGTGAGAGAAGAAAAAACAGTCTAAACTTCAGTTTAAGGATGATAAACTACTGTTACCACAAGAGTAATCCTTTGCTAGAATACCACAACCGAATGTGGGCTGAGTGAGTGATAACCTGAAATAACACAAATAGGCCGATCTTGATATAGTCAGACTCTCTATATAAAAATGTATAATGTATAGGAGGGGATGGACGTATTGTTTCTTACTCACTTGCATGCAGTGACGGACCCATAAAATTTTTTCATGGGGTACGGAATTTCTAAGCCCTTGGGTTGTTTATCCATCGGGTGACACGGGTCGGGTCGGGTTGACTCTTATACCAAAAATAATAATACTAAAATTATATAATCAACAAAAGAAAACCAAAAGCCAAAAGTAATTTAAACGTCGTTAAAAATGTATAACAAAATTCTAAAATCTAAAGTTGTGGATACATCTTGGCTAATCGTAGTAGTTTTGGAACATCAAATGCACCAAAATTATCACAAGGACTCAAGCTATTAATACAAACAGGTAACTCAGATGTTACCTCGTTAAAACGATTTTCAAATTCTTGGATTTACATATCTAGAATCGAACTGAATAGTTAGATTCGTTTGAATTGTCTATTAGACTTGATCTTATCTACCTAGTATCTTATTTTTATAAAAAATAATAGATAATAATCGAGTTTTCACAAACGATAATATAAGGGGGACGGGGCGCAACCAGATTTGGTTACGTGTACCTCACTACCAGCACGGTAACACCGCCGCCACCCGAGCTGGTAGTGGATCTGTGGACCTTTTTTTGGTTCTAGTTAACAGATTGGAACCCGTAAATGCGAATAAAATATTTTTTTTTTTTGTATCCCACCATCCCTTACCAGATGTGAAACAATCGATCTCAATAGATGGTGAAGATGATGAAGAAGAAGAAGGAAGAGGAGGAGGAAGGAGAAGGAGAAGGAGCAGAAGAAGAAGGAGCAGAAGAAGAAGGAGGAGGAAGGAGGAGGGACGAGGAGGAAGAAGAAGAAGAAGAAGAAGGAGAAGAAGAAGAAGAAGAAGAAAAAGGAGGAGGTTTGAGATGGACACATGGTTTATGTAAATATTAGGTTTGAGAAGGATAGAAGGCTTGAGAAGAAGAAGGAGGAGGAGGTTTGACTAAAAATAAAAATGAAGTTTTTTAATAATAATAATAATAATAATAATAATAATATTATTATTATTATTATTATTATTATTATTATTATTAAAATATGATATATATTTTCTTAATTATTATTATTATGTGTGCAAATAATTGATTGTGGGATAAAGAATCACTGGAGTGTTGCCTCCAAAAAACTGTTTCAGTGAAAGAAATCAGTGATGTGATGTGATAGTGCAGAATTAGTTAAAATCAGTGAAGTGAAAAAAAAAAAAAAAAAAAAAAAAAAAAACACAAACAAACAGGGTAGCAACCCTTCCCCCTAAGGACATGTTTTAATTTGAAACCTATTGTATCGGCTAGGCTCTTTTCATTTTGTATCTAATTTGCAAATTATTCTTTACCTTTGTGAATATATACATTTTGATTTTGTGTTTAATGTGTCAATATCTTTCAATTATGAGCTAAGAGTGTAAATCAGTCGAGCTCAAGCTTGACTCGTTTTACTTAAGGTAAATTGAGCTTAGCTCATTTATGTCTTTATGTTGGAAGCTCAAAACCGGCTCAAGAATAATCTTAGGGGGGACGGGGTACTTAACTGAAAAAAAATTCCACTTTACTGATTTCTACCAATCTTGCATTATCACATCATTTCACTGATTCACTTCACTGAAATAGTTTTTTGGAGGCAACACTCTACTAGAAATAAAATAGAGAAAAAGACAAAAGGGGAGGAGACAAACCACGGGTACCAGCCCGTTAACTAGAACCAGGATTTGGTTCACGGGACTACTACCAGCATGGGTGGCGGCGGTGTTACCGTGCTGGTAGTGGGGTACCTGTGACCAATTCTGATAGCGCCCCGTCCCCCCTTATAACATCAGTTAAGCTCGTTTACTTTAATCATTACTATTGATTAATTTTTATGTATTTATTTATTTATATATATATATATAACTAAAACTGTATATTAGTATATAATAATAACATAAAATTATATATTTATATAAATCATAGCCTTGTTTAGGTTGAGATTCATGAGTCTAATAAAATTTTAAGGAACATAAATTAACGAACATGAACAAACGTAAATGAACGAATGTTCATGAAAACATTACCAAACGTTCACGAATACAACCGAACAAACGAGACCTTTGTTCGTGTTCGTTTATTTAACTAACCAAACGAAATTTCTTGGTCATGTTCGTTCATTCATTAAACGAACGGTCATAAACGAATTTCTCGCCAAATAGTTCACAAACTGCTAGTTGAAAGTTCGATTCATTTACAGTTAATATTTGTTTTAGCTCAACACTTTCACCTTATTATGAGTTACATCTCAACTCTTCCTCTAAATAATATAAAGAAGTGAAACCTAAATTTGAAAAGGTTAATCAATATTACAATTATAATAACTTAACAAAACAAAAATCAAACCTTGTTTCTGTTTGGAGTTTTACATGTCTTTTGAAGTGGTCATTATTTGACCGCTGGTTTCGCACATGGCTCACTTAGATTCAACATATTCACGAGTTGTTTTTCTTCGGCGACGGGCTGGTTATTGAAATCTGAAAGTCGGTGTTGACTTACCCTTTTACCATGGATTATTAATTTTTTAATTACTTTTGACGATAATGTTTCATTTTATTTGAGAAAATGACGAAATATATTCCCTATATATATGTTTTAATCCGTAGAATTCTTGTTTTCAACAAAAATGGCAAATTACGTAAGAATAGCAGGTAGGCGGACAACAAGCTGCGCCGCCACCCACTTCTGGATAGAGAACCATAATCTAGAGAAAACAAATCCTCGCCCCTGAGGAGTCGAGAAGTTGTTGTGGACCACACGCTGGACTCTCGTCAGAAACCTGAACGCTTCCGGTGCCAATAAGCCAAAAGTGTCAAAGGCCAAAGGGACAAAAGCATGTTGGTTATCCTCGCACGCTTTAGCGTGCTTTGCCACCTTGTTCGACTCTGCTCTAAGTACCGTTTGCCGCGGCACGAACCCACTCTCCCTGAAACTCGCTAAAGGGGACACACCCGTAAGGTCCACGCATGCGTGTTTCCAACCTTCCCAACCAAACACTAGCAGGTCAGCCGGGCGTAAAGTGGACCTCCCTTCTGTCGGGTCTGTAAGAAAGTTAACCGGGACCTCTTTCTTTAAATTTCTAAACAAATTATTATATTTAAATTTCTCTTTTTTTCCTTTTTGTCCATGAACTACTTACTGGGTCAGTCATCTGGGTTCATCCACCTCGAATTTGCAACCTTAACTAGTGAATATTTACCGCGCTTTGTTGTGCGTTTGAAATGTAGAAACATCACTAGTGTTAAAATTTGCAACGTTTGGTTTTAACGCTTTATACATCAGTATTCATCTTGCGTAAAAAGTAAAAAGGTGAAAATCAAAGGTAAAAAATAAGTAAGGAGAAAACACATTTAAAAAAAAAGAAAGAAAAAAAGAAAGAAAATCCAAACAGAAGGAAAACAATTGAAAGGTTATATAATGAGAGAAAATTGCACTTGTCAAGTATAAGGATATTTTTTTTCCCTAATGTCACACCACGACAAAGGCGGAAACACGTGGCGCGACGGTTCAAAAGCATAAAGTCAAGGTTATTGCTAAACACAAGTAATTTAAGGAAATGGGTCATTTATTATGACGTCAAATTTGTTTCAAACATTACACAAAAGTTAATTGTTTTTGAAATAAACATAGAGGTTTCTCATATATATCCCAAATGCCTTGGGAAATAAAAGTGAAACCCCGCAAAAGTTCGACGTCGCATTGGAGATTCCCCGACCCAGCTCGCCGGATCCTTCATATTTCTTCCTCTTTTCACATGTTACTTGGAGGGTTAAAATACTTATGTATTTTTAACCCAACTTGTCAACTTAACTACAAAAATGTTTCCAACACTTTTATATTCCCATTTATATAAAAGTATTCATTTTTGTATAAGTTTCCCAAGTTTGTTTAATATTTTTATAAAATCTCTATTTTATAAAAATCCTTATGTTAAAACCCTTTATATTTTTATAACTTTCAAAAATACACTTTTATACAAAATACCCAAGTATTTTTACTAGTATTTACAAAAATCATCCTTAGACTTTATTACTTGCATTTTTGACACCAAACTTTCCATACTTGTATTTTTGGACTAATAGTTTCTAAAATGTCCATTTTAGTCCCTTAACTTTCAAAGTTACAACTTTAGTCCCTTAACTTACAAAAGTTGCATTTTTCCACTCTAACTTCCAAAGTTAGCATTTTTCACTCAAAATAGTTAACTTTGAAGATTCAACTTTTTATTGGTAAGTTATTTTTGTATCAAAACACTTATGTTAGTCTTATATTCCATATGGAAGACTAATTATATGTGTGTTTTATGTATTTGTCCATTTTATCAAAATTTCATTCATCTAAGTAAGCTAACTTAGATTTTCCATCTTATTCATTTATGAACTTCTAACATGTTTTACCACATATTATAACTTAAATGATCATAATAAGATGAATTAAAGTTAGTTTTAACATATTCAAGTTCATTTCAAAATCTTAACCAAAACATCATCCTACTTAGTCTTACATGTAAACTTTATATATTTTCAAGACTAATACATCATCATCAACAAATCCATGGTTTATTTTTATATCTTTAATCTTTCATTTTACACATGAAAACCTATTAAAGATTATGTTCAAAACCATTTTTAAACCCTTCATGTACAACTTGCTACTAGGAACACATACATGAATAATAACAATCAAAAACAAGATTAAGAAGCTTACTACTAGCACAAGGCTAGGGAAGACAAGAACCTTGGATTTGAGAGGGGTTTAGTGTGTTCTTCCTAGTGGTTTAGCTCCAAGCTCTTGAAACACACAAAAGGGGTTTGGATGATGGATGATTTTAAGTGATTTGGAGATGTAAAAACTTGAAAGAACAATGTGTGTGTGTGTATGGAAACCCACGGCCACAAGAGGGGAAGAAGAAAGGATTGTTTTGCTTGGTTATTCAATCTTCTAACATGTGTTATTTATATAATTATCACATGTAATGATGCTAAAGATTTAAGAGATCTTATGGAAGATCATATGTATACTTGGGAGATTTTTGCAAAGATGATATGTGTGTGTATGTGAGCCGTATGTATGTATGTATAGATAGGAGGTTGCTTGCAATCTTTGGTAAATCCTTATGAACCATCATAATCTTTATATAAGACTTAACCATGCATGTGCACTCTAGTGTTATGATTACTTGGATTGTGTCTTGGATTATCTTGGCCATAGGGCCGAAAATTTGATCAAGGAGACAAGAAAGTAGATCACTTTTGTACTAGTGTCCAATTATACCTTTTCTTACACATTTGTCTTATGTTAAGGCATGCTTTCACTAGATTACTTAGGGTATTATTAAAAAACACATGCATGGACACCATGAGGCCTTCTAGGCCGGCCCCTTTGATGGGTTTGGTGGGGTCCACAACTCCAAATATTTACCCAATATTTGTTATGTTTAATCCCCCGTCGTTCGGGTGTCGTTCGGGTATTTTTCGGGTTTTAATCACGCGTTATCCGGACATTAAATATACCTTTAATAACCCTTAAATATAGTCTATTTTAAGCGTTGATTGGTTATTTAGGCCTTTGCCGGGTGAATTTATGAGTTTTACGCGTATCGGGTGCGGTACGCGCATTTTATTCGTTACCGGGAGATTTGTACAAGACGTTTTCATTTATGGTTTTGGAGTTCCAAAACTCATTATATCTTATGAAAATACCCTTTATTTTATATCCTGGGTGTCCGGGATCCGTTTCGTTTATTTAATTATTACCGAGTAATCGCCAACGTCCATACCGGATAGCTTATTCGCACACGATCCAATCATGCTTTACCATTAAACGTATGCATTCCTATGCACTATTTGGAAATTGCTATCTCCTAAGGCCTTGATAATTAAATCACACATAATTGCATTTAATTACGTTAATCATATATTAATTAATTTGTACGGAATTACCTTATTTTTGCCGGTTGTTACATTCTCCCCCCGTTAAGAGAATTCCGTCCCGGAATTCACTTCGAGTTCTCCGGTATAGGTGTCTTCTCGAATAGGGCGGGGTATTTTTTGCTTCATCCGGTCCAGCCTTTCCCACGTGAACTCCGGTCCACGTTTGGCATTCCAGCGCACTTTGACCAATCTGATCTTGCTGCGCCTTAATTTTTGGACCTTCCAATCAGTTACCTCGATTGGTTCTTCCACAAAATGTAACTCGTCGTCAATCTGGATTTCGTCAGCAGGAATAATGAGAGTTTCGTCGGATAGGCACTTTTTCAAGTTCGACACATGAAACGTGTCGTGTATTCCACTAAGCTCTTGAGGCAACTCGAGCTTGTATGCCACTGTGCCTACCCTCGACAAGACTTCGAACGGTCCAATATATCGCGGGTTCAGCTTTCCGCGCTTCCCAAAGCGCGCGACACCTTTCCAAGGTGACACTTTCAGTAGGACCCTGTCTCCGACTTGAAACTCTAAAGGCTTTCGCCTCATATCAGCGTAGCTTTTCTGGCGGTCCCGGGCCGCTTTGAGGCGTTCCTTTATCAAAAAGACCTTATCCGTGGTCTCTTGAACAATTTCGGGCCCGGTGAGTTGTTTTTCTCCAACTTCCGCCCAACATAATGGCGATCGGCACTTGCGTCCATATAGAGCTTCAAACGGTGCGGCTTGAATGCTCGTATGATAACTGTTGTTATAAGAAAATTCTACCAATGGCAAGTGCGTATCCCAATTACCTCCGAAATCAATCGCGCATGCCCGTAACATATCTTCCAAGGTCTGGATGGTTCGTTCACTTTGACCATCCGTTTGGGGGTGGTATGCGGTGCTCATGTCGAGGCGAGTACCGAGGGCTTCGTTCAAACTTTCCCAAAATCTTGACGTGAAACGACTATCCCGATCGGAGATGATAGAAACAGGTACACCGTGTTTAGATACCACCTCCTTAATGTACAAACGGGTCAGTTTCTCCAACCTGTCCGTTTCGCGTATCGGGAGGAAGTGTGCAGATTTCGTCAATCGATCTACGATTACCTAGATCATGTCATGGCCGCTTGTTGTCTTAGGTAACTTGGTAATGAAATCCATGGTGATTCGTTCCCATTTCCATTCCGGTATTTCCGGTTGCTGGAGCAAACCGGAAGGTCTCTGGTGCTCAGCCTTGACCTTTGCGCAAGTCAAACATCGCGCAACATAAGCTGCTATATCCCTTTTGAAATTCGGCCACCAATAAAGTTCCTTCAAATCGTGGAACATTTTGTCTGCACCAGGGTGAACCGAATATCTAGAACTGTGAGCTTCGGCCAATACTAGCTCACGCAATCCACCATATACAGGAACCCAAATTCTATTCATGAAATACAGTGCCTGGTCCGCTTTTGTTTCCAGTGAATCAACCATCTTTCGTAATCTTTCACCTTTGACATTCTCGGGTTTGAGGGCGTTAACTTGGGCTTCACGAATTCGTTCAGTCATATTCGTGTGGATAGTCAGTCCCAAAGCTCGAACACGCAATGGTTTAACCCGTTCCTTGCGACTCAAGGCGTCGGCTACGACATTCGCCTTACCGGGATGGTACTTTATCTCACAATCGTAATCGTTTAATAATTCAACCCATCGCCGTTGTCGCATATTCAAATCTTTCTGATCAAAGATGTGTTGCAAACTCTTGTGATCAGTGAAAATCGTGCACTTGGTTCCGTACAAATAGTGCCTCCATATCTTGAGAGCGAACACCACTGCACCTAATTCCAAATCGTGTGTAGTGTAGTTCTTCTCATGGATTTTCAGTTGCCTGGAAGCATATGCTATTACTTTTTCTCGCTGCATCAGTACACAACCCAAACCTTGATGCGAGGCATCGCAGTAAACCACAAAATCTTCCGTACCGTCTGGAAGTGACAGTATCGGAGCGCCACATAACTTGTCTTTTAACAATTGGAATGCTGCCTCTTGCTTTTCCGTCCATTCAAATTTCTTGTCCTTCTGGGTTAGCATGGTTAGAGCTTGTGCTATTTTTGAAAAGTTCTCGATGAACCTTCTGTAATAACCCGCGAGGCCTAGAAATTGTCGTACTTCGGTAGGAGTTCGAGGTGCTTCACAATTTTTAATTGCCTCGATCTTGGCGGGATCAACGTGTATGCCCTTCTCGTTTACCACGTGGCCTAAAAAGTGGACTTCCCGAATCCAAAAGTCACATTTCGAGAATTTAGCATAGAGCTTCTCTTTGCGTAATACTTCAAGAATTAACCGAAGGTGATTCTTGTGGTCTTCTTTCGTGCGTGAATAGATCAAAATATCGTCAATGAAGACAATGACGAATTTGTCCAGGTATGGCTTACATACGCGGTTCATTAGGTCCATGAAAACCGCTGGTGCGTTGGTCAAGCCGAACGGCATTACCAAAAATTCATAGTGTCCATACCGGGTTCTGAAGGCCGTTTTTGGTACATCTTCTTCTTGTATACGCAACTGGTGATAGCCTGACCTCAAATCGATCTTGGAGTAATAGCTGGAACCTTGGAGCTGATCAAATAAATCGTCGATCCTGGGGAGAGGATAGCGATTCTTGATGGTTAGCTTGTTCAGCTCTCGATAGTCGATGCACATGCGAAATGTGCCATCATTCTTCTTCACAAATAAGACGGGAGCTCCCCAAGGTGAGAAACTCGGTCTTATAAAACCTTTGTCCAGTAATTCTTGTAGCTGGCTGGACAGTTCCTGCATCTCTGATGGAGCTAGGCGGTATGGCGATCGTGCCACAGGAGCTGCTCCGGGAACGAGGTCGATGCGGAACTCGACTTGTCGAGGTGGTGGCAACCCCGGCAAATCTTCTGGAAATACATCCGGAAAATCTCTGGTGACTGGAATGTCTTCCAACTTTCGCTCGTCGGCCTTCTTGTCCACTACGTGTGCCAAGAATGCGACAAGCCCTTTTCTCAGACACTTACGAGCCTTCATGCTCGAAATAATCCTTAGTGGCGTCCCGTGTCTTTCTCCTTGAATTGAGAGAGTTTCACCGCTTGCGAGGGGAACTTGAATAACTTTATCGTTGCAAACCACAATGGCACGGTGCGCGGACAGCCAATCCATGCCGACAACGATGTCAAAACTTCCCAATACAACCGGTAATAGATCAATCCCAAACTCGTGCCCACAGAGTTCTAACTTACAATCTCTTGCTACCTCTCTCGTTTCAATAGTTTTACCATTAGCCAGTTCTATAGAGTAGGGTGTATCTAGTTTGCTAGTTTTTAAACCAAGTAGTCTTTTAAACTCAATGGATACGAAGCTAAAGTCAGCACCGGTATCAAATAATACAGAGGCATAATGACCATTTAGAGGAAACGTACCAGTGACCACATTGGGGTCTTGCCGTGCATCACCGGCTCCAATCACAAATGCCCGGCCGCGGGCCTGATTGTTGACCTTGGGGCAATCTTTCTTCCAATGATCCAACGACCCGCATGCAAAGCATGGTCTAGCCCCTCCATTCTTTGGTGCTCCAGATCGGCACTCTTCAGTCTTGTGCCCGGTGCGGTGGCACTTCCCACAAGTTAATCCATTGTTTCTCCCCTGGTTTCCCTGCTTGTTACCGTTACCACGTCCCGTGGCGGCATACCCCTTTCCTTTCTTGTTCGAGCTACCCGACGCTCGGTCCCTTTTTCCCTCATCCCTCTTTCTTTTCCCAAACCTCGGTTTGTTACCCTGATCATTAGTCACGACAGCTGAACTTGATCCCTGGTTCTTGGCCTCAACACTACTTGCTTCAGAAATTTTTAATCCGGAAACTTGGCGGATTAGTGTACCCATGCGTATGGCATCTTCGGTGAGACTGAGCGCAAGATCAATAGCCGCGCGCATGGTCGTAGGTTTAGAAGCAGTGACCATGCTGCGTATTTGCGGTGCTAGGCCGAACAAATAGCGCTCAATTTTGTTGTTCTCGGGGGTAACCAATCGTGGCACCAATCTGGCAAGATCGTGGAATCGAGACGTGTATCCAGTAACGTCTGCTCCCACCATAGTGAGGTTCCAAAACTCAGTTTCCAATTTCTGTACCTCACTCGCCGGACGGTACTCAGCATTCATCAGTTCCTTCAGTTCTGCCCACGACAGAGAGTAAGCAGTGTCATCACCCAAAGACTGCACTTGACCATTCCACCATGTCAGTGCTTGGTCTAAGAACAAATTGGTGGAGTACATAACCGACTGACGTGGGGTACACCCACTGATGCGAATAACAGCCTCGGTCTTCTCGAACCATTTGACCAGACCAACTGATCCTTCCGTGCCGTTAAAATTGAGCGGCTTGCAGTCGAGGAAGGCTTTGAAAGTGCAGCCACGCTCTCGCGAGGCCGTTTCTGCATTAATAAAGTTGTATGTTATTACGGGACAGGAGTTTTAGGATATTCTCCCATTGCTTTATCAATTACTTTCAACTTCTTACCAGTGGGGGAAGTTTCCTGTCGGTCACTCCCAGTCAAGTCGCGAGATCTTTCGGAGCGTGCAGCTTCGTGCTCCGCGATCGCGCGGGCTATGCGTTCAGATATCATGGTCTCGAGCTCGGCCGGTGTTGTGGGCAGTCCGTCTGCTCCACTATTGCTTCGGGTGGCAGGTGCCATTTTTCTTCAATAATAATTATCAAAGGTTAATTTGGCAAACATTTATACAATACAAAGCATAAATAACAAACCAACGCATGAACACAATAATCAACACCACGTCATCACACAACATACCAATACATCATACAGAAATATAAATAGAAATCAACACAACATCACCACACAAATATACAAACCACAACACATGGAGTAAGCAATAATAATCATAGACAACAACATATTTCACCATAATAATAAGATTTTTCATTAATTTCAATAATATCAGTACAATGCTTGTTCATAATACAAAATGGAGAATACATTTCTCATACAATACATTGCTTTTGAAATAATAAAACATCATATCATACGCCGTAATACCCGTACGGCTAGGCAAAATGCAGACGAGTGTCATAACCCGTGCTGTACTACCATACTGCTGCTAATATGTACATAAGCTGGTGTGTCTTCTGTGCATCCCCGATACATCCTACTGTGGCGGTGGCGGTGGATACTGGTACTGCGGCGCATACATGCTAATCGTCATGCTGATCTCTGTGATGCGCTCGTACAAAAACTGTCGATGTGCCCAGTGTGCATCTCCAGTAATCCCACACTGCGCATCCATGCGCAAGAGCTCCTCTGCGTAATGCGCTAAGGCATCGCGAGTGTCAATCATCCTCGCCCACATCAATCTCGTCTGTTGCTCAACCTGATTCACGGTGCGCTGCACCGTGTTGACTAGAGTCTGAAAATCCTGCTCTAAAGTGATGGTTGAGGTCTGGGCGGGTCCAGAGGAGGGCGTCATCCTATGAAGGTGGGACGGTCCGGGTATATCAGGGTGTGTGGATGGGAAGGGCCCGAAGGGGGCTGGTACTGGTATGTGTGGCAGTAATGGAGTGAAACCGGGTGGCCTGATGGAAAAGTAGGGTGGCATCATATAAGGGTCCCCTGCACCTAGAGGGTATGGTGCAGGTGTCATGCTGGGAATGGTGGGGATGGGTATAGTCATGGCAATGGTGGGTGGTGGCATAGGCTCGGCTAGTGGGGCTACTAACGGCTCAGAGACAGTGGCCCACTCTGGAGTGGACACCACTACAGGGGGTGTGGGAGGGCTCGCAGTGGCGAAGGCCTCCATGCCTGCCCTATGTAGCTCAGAGCTACGGGCGGGACTACCCTCATGTATAAGTGCTGCGGGGGCTGGCTCCTCCTGAGGTATGGGCTCGAGAGGTGCTGGTGGGGCTATGGGGTCGGCTGGGGCATCCTCTAGCATTGGAGCCACTGGCTCCTCCTGATCAGCCTGAATCTCTGGCACCAACATGTGCCCTACCGAACCCACAGACTCGTCATCGGAGTCGTCGGATATCCACCCGTTCCTCCCATGGGGAATAGGCAGGAGTCTCATGCCTGCATGTACGTGAATGTGGGGTAAGGGTGCTGGCTCGTGCTCCACGTGAGCCTGTCGGTCGAATGGAGACTCTACTGTCTCCGAATGGGCTGGGATCGGCCGGGACGGTCCGGCACAGCCCTCGGGAAAATCCCTAATAGCTCGAATGGGGCGTGGGGCTAACGGTGCGGCCGGTACAATGGGTAGCGGCGCGTCGACCACAGCGGGTGCCCAATCAGGATCCTCGCTAGGATCCGTCTCATCGGAGTCGTCATCCGAACCTCCGTCGGCGTTCATCTCTACGTCTTCGTCCTCTGCGTCAAGTACTACTAGCTCTACTGGCTCAGGCGGTGGCGCAGGAATGATCTGGATGCTGCTATCGATACTGGGCGCTATACTTCCAGCGTCGGACATCCTGGCAAAAGAACCGTACATGTATATATATGAATTAATTTAAATTAGACAGTTAGGGCGTATACTATAGTAACCTTCCTAACTTCTAATTTTACGTTAAAGCATAACAATACCCATGGCTGGCTTGGTCGGAATCTCCTCATGCCCAATGCTTCTTGAAAATTACTTTTATTTAACATCTTATATATTTTCTTTTTGAAAACTTTATTATTTGAACCAAATCCGGTTATAGTCTAGTTTTTAAAGAAAATACTCTAGTTCGCTATAACCTTGGCTCTGATACCACGTTCTGTCACACCACGACAAAGGCGGAAACACGTGGCGCGACGGTTCAAAAGCATAAAGTCAAGGTTATTGCTAAACACAAGTAATTTAAGGAAATGGGTCATTTATTATGACGTCAAATCTGTTTCAAACATTACACAAAAGTTAATTGTTTTTGAAATAAACATAGAGGTTTCTCATATATATCCCAAATGCCTTGGGAAATAAAAGTGAAACCCCGCAAAAGTTCGACGTCGCATTGGAGATTCCCCGACCCAGCTCGCCGGATCCTTCATCATCTAGTTACCTGAAAGATATGTTTAAAAAGTTTCGTCAATATAAATATATTGGTGAGTTCACAGGTTTTCAGTTTCTAAAACTTGAATACTTGGGAATACCATGTTATGACAATATATAGGAGTTGCAAATTCCTATAAATCTACTTGAGACTATAATCAAACCAAGACGTATATAAATAAAATGCCCCGCTCCAAGTCGTTACTCGGTTTCCCACGACTTAAGTTCAGAATATTTGCACCCCAGGCATAACCTAATGCAAAATCGACGCTATCGATTAGGGGTGGGCCTTGTCAGGCACCAATAGTACTATCCGAATATTCCTCCGGTTTCAATCTCCGAATAAATGATTATAGAGGCGAGGACTCAACCCCGAGTGGCGGTCACACCTCAAGTAATAAACTCGTCAAACATTTCCCTAACATATCTTTCCCCCGAAAACGTAAAAATAGTTTAAGATGGGGCCGTGAAACTCACCTGAAACTGCGTCTGGCTCAAAAGGGTGGATAGCAAAGGGGTGGTCTCGCACCTACAAACGTTCTAGGCGTATAAGTCACTATTCCTATGGTGCATGTGCCTTGGCAAGTTGTACACCCAACTCCCGACCACAAGTTGTTCCAAATCCCGTTTAATTAAGCGTGTATCCTAGGTTTTGTTGGCGTTACATTACCCTTTGTGTTACAAGTTATATATTACTCTTGTTAATATTTCCATAACTTGTGTCTTATTATCATCGACTCGACTTCACTTAACATATAATTATTTTCCCATTTAAATAATTATACTTAAGATCGCATCGCTCGATATAATATATATTTCAATCCTCGACCCGACTCACTTTGCCACACATTCGTTTTCCCATTTAAACAAATATGCTAAGATCTTGTCGTTCGATTGTATACTCTTAACGTCCGATTCAACTCACCACACCGTATATTTATTTTCCCATTCAAATAAATATACTAGGATTTCGTTGGTACGACATACACATATATATATCCTTGTCTTCTCGTCGCGGCTTTCCTTCCCGCATATCTACTTTCCCATTAAGTAGATATACTAGAATTTTGCCGAGACGAGCGTACAAATATATATAAATGTGTAATTTTTCTTGTTAAGTACATACGTTTGTTTTAACGTCTTATTCGTTTGTGTCATGTGTTTCTCCCACGAATTAATCCTCCAACACTTAGGAAAGTGTTTATTTGTTTTCACCCATAATGTATATATATTTTACTTCTTAAAATATATATTTTTCTTATCTTGCCGCAATGGCATTTTTCTCATGTTTGTCCGTGTACGGTTCGTTAACGCGTCTTAGTTCGATATCTTAACTTGATCAGTTAATTTTTCCAAGTTTTTCCCAACATGTATTTTATAGAAATATTATCCATATTTCTTCCTCTTTTCACATGTTACTTGGAGGGTTAAAATACTTATGTATTTTTAACCCAACTTGTCAACTTAACTACAAAAATGTTTCCAACACTTTTATATTCCCATTTATATAAAAGTATTCATTTTTGTATAAGTTTCCCAAGTTTGTTTAATATTTTTATAAAATCTCTATTTTATAAAAATCCTTATGTTAAAACCCTTTATATTTTTATAACTTTCAAAAATACACTTTTATACAAAATACCCAAGTATTTTTACTAGTATTTACAAAAATCATCCTTAGACTTTATTACTTGCATTTTTGACACCAAACTTTCCATACTTGTATTTTTGGACTAATAGTTTCTAAAATGTCCATTTTAGTCCCTTAACTTTCAAAGTTACAACTTTAGTCCCTTAACTTACAAAAGTTGCATTTTTCCACTCTAACTTCCAAAGTTAGCATTTTTCACTCAAAATAGTTAACTTTGAAGATTCAACTTTTTATTGGTAAGTTATTTTTGTATCAAAACACTTATGTTAGTCTTATATTCCATATGGAAGACTAATTATATGTGTGTTTTATGTATTTGTCCATTTTATCAAAATTTCATTCATCTAAGTAAGCTAACTTAGATTTTCCATCTTATTCATTTATGAACTTCTAACATGTTTTACCACATATTATAACTTAAATGATCATAATAAGATGAATTAAAGTTAGTTTTAACATATTCAAGTTCATTTCAAAATCTTAACCAAAACATCATCCTACTTAGTCTTACATGTAAACTTTATATATTTTCAAGACTAATACATCATCATCAACAAATCCATGGTTTATTTTTATATCTTTAATCTTCCATTTTACACATGAAAACCTATTAAAGATTATGTTCAAAACCATTTTTAAACCCTTCATGTACAACTTGCTACTAGGAACACATACATGAATAATAACAATCAAAAACAAGATTAAGAAGCTTACTACTAGCACAAGGCTAGGGAAGACAAGAACCTTGGATTTGAGAGGGGTTTAGTGTGTTCTTCCTAGTGGTTTAGCTCCAAGCTCTTGAAACACACAAAAGGGGTTTGGATGATGGATGATTTTAAGTGATTTGGAGATGTAAAAACTTGAAAGAACAATGTGTGTGTGTGTATGGAAACCCACGGCCACAAGAGGGGAAGAAGAAAGGATTGTTTTGCTTGGTTATTCAATCTTCTAACATGTGTTATTTATATAATTATCACATGTAATGATGCTAAAGATTTAAGAGATCTTATGGAAGATCATATGTGTACTTGGGAGATTTTTGCAAAGATGATATGTGTGTGCATGTGAGCCGTATGTATGTATGTATAGATAGGAGGTTGCTTGCAATCTTTGGTAAATCCTTATGAACCATCATAATCTTTATATAAGACTTAACCATGCATGTGCACTCTAGTGTTATGATTACTTGGATTGTGTCTTGGATTATCTTGGCCATAGGGCCGAAAATTTGATCAAGGAGACAAGAAAGTAGATCACTTTTGTACTAGTGTCCAATTATACCTTTTCTTACACATTTGTCTTATGTTAAGGCATGCTTTCACTAGATTACTTAGGGTATTATTAAAAAACACATGCATGGACACCATGAGGCCTTCTAGGCCGGCCCCTTTGATGGGTTTGGTGGGGTCCACAACTCCAAATATTTACCCAATATTTGTTATGTTTAATCCCCCGTCGTTCGGGTGTCGTTCGGGTATTTTTCGGGTTTTAATCACGCGTTATCCGGACATTAAATATACCTTTAATAACCCTTAAATATAGTCTATTTTAAGCGTTGATTGGTTATTTAGGCCTTTGCCGGGTGAATTTATGAGTTTTACGCGTATCGGGTGCGGTACGCGCATTTTATTCGTTACCGGGAGATTTGTACAAGACGTTTTCATTTATGGTTTTGGAGTTCCAAAACTCATTATATCTTATGAAAATACCCTTTATTTTATATCCTGGGTGTCCGGGATCCGTTTCGTTTATTTAATTATTACCGGGTAATCGCCAACGTCCATACCGGATAGCTTATTCGCACACGATCCAATCATGCTTTACCATTAAACGTATGCATTCCTATGCACTATTTGGAAATTGTTATCTCCTAAGGCCTTGATAATTAAATCACACATAATTGCATTTAATTACGTTAATCATATATTAATTAATTTGTACGGAATTACCTTATTTTTGCCGGTTGTTACACCTAAAGGCTAAAGAACATGGTGTAGTGGTAAGGCATGTCTCATCTATCCATGTTCTTAAACTACCGGGTCACTGATATGAATTCATCCACCTGGAATTTGCAACCTTAAATATGAGTTATTATCGGCAAATCGTCATCATTTGGATTACTGAAATCCAATTTTCTATTTTATTCTACCTTTTCGTAATCATCTCTTTTTTTATCTAGTATAAAAAGCGTTGCCTCACGCTTAAATAATTAGATAAGAAAAAACAGAACAATATAAATAGAAATCAGGATAATAAAACAGATTTAAGCAAGGTTTGGTTAGACTTTGAATCATAAAAAAAAATAGACTACGCAGAACAAAAATGACTTTTTTAAAGGCGGAACAAAAATAACTAGAAAACAAGATAATAATAGATAAATTTTAAATAGACTTTCAATCTTTCTTTAATACAGAGAAACCAAGTGAGAAACTAAGAGTGAATATTCTAAAGAACAAGAACATTTTTAGTAAGGAATGGCTCAATGCAAGTGTATTGATGATAAATTGTTTCTTAAATCCTGTTATGACTTAACTAAATTGACCATTTTATTAGAACGAACCGTATCTATTTTTGTCAAAATCCTTAGTGAGCCGAACCAAAATGAGATCGTTTTAAAGCAACATAATATTGATCAGAATGATATGGTAACGGGCCTTTGGGCCAACAGAGTTTGTACAAATCATTTGTAACAAATGTTGTCTTTTTTATATAGGAATTTAGAATTCAAAAGTCAAAAGAATGGAGTGGGCTCAGAGCATATTGTAATGAAATGCTCCAATTTTGAACTTGCATTTTCAAGTAGAATCAAGTATCTATATCTATATCTATACTGCTATATAATAGGTTCTGGATGGCCTTAATAGTCATTTCACAACCATTTTAAGATGGCATATTAAAAGACACAACTATAAATCACTAACTTTTACCCATTTCTTCCCTTTATGCCCTTGTTGTACAATATTTATTGGTAATGGTATAAATCACTAATGCAAGACATATACCCATTCTAAATTTTGAAACCGTCAATCATTAAGTACTAGTACAAATGCCCGCGCGTTGCCGCGGGTAGTTATGTTTTTTAGGTGCACTTTGCCTGGCGGGTTTTCTATAATATATTTTTAATTGTTCAAAGAACTACAGGATGATGAAACTTGTTTACAAAAGAAAAAAAACTCAATACTTGAGGCAGTAAACAAATAGCCGCAATATTTATGCCATGCATTTGATGTGTTCATCTAAAAAAAGTGCACACGTTAACTGTATCTATTTCGTCTAAAAAATGATTAAAAATGGAAAGCTCTAAAACCAAATAAATGCCTTAAGAAAATGAAACACTAAAGTCTCAAAGAGGACCATATCTTCACAAATTTTAGTTGTTTTTTTTTTTTTTTTTTTTTTTGCTTTCTTTCAAGTTTACAATATGAATTACAATCAGAATTCGTTAGGTATTTTAAATTTGTTTTTAACTTCTTTAAACCTTATTTACCTCCGAATATTATTTACATTTCATTGGTTAACTTATAATTAAAACAAAGTAAATAGAGGTTATTGATTAATTTTGATGTGTAATAATGGAGGGGGTTACATGTTGGAAGTGATATGATGTGTGTATTACACACATATACAATTCCTAACAAGGCCATTCCACCACCTCCACATAATGCAAAAAAAATATATATGAACTTGGACATATCCTTTGAAATAAATCCAACTTGCGATGCATGCACACCAAACAAATTAAATCCAACAAGAGCATCCAAATCAAAAGTGAGTAGAAAATCAAAAAATAAGTAGTTACACAAACAAGAAAAAACGAATTTGGATTTTACAAAACCTAACATGAGCACCAAAAAATATGATTTCTACAAAATCTACTAATTTACCATGGCGCACAAGCGGAGTTAGAGCATAGGAGAGAATAACTCAGAATTCTGAATCAAAGGTGTATGGCATGTATGTTGAAACTTAAGAGACAACCCTTCTTTTATAATGGATATTGAATGGGTGATTAAATGGCATACTTGAGGGGAATGGTAGGAAAAGTGATGGAATTCATTGAAGGCCAATGAATTTGTAAATTGATTGTGCATACATGGGGTGTGATGAGTGTTTATGAATGGGAGTTACATGCTAAGAGGGTATAAAGTGTGCATTAAACAATTATGCAATTGGCATTATAAGTTGTACATGGGGGTAAAAATGGAAGAAAATGACAAGAAAATAAAAATTTGTAAAGAGGCTTTTGATATGCCATCTTAAAATTAAAGTGAAATTACCTTTAAGGACATGCTTCCTCCTTAATAAGGTAATAGAGATAGAGATATAGCATTCCATGTTTCTTTGTTTGTCTCTTTATGCCAATTCAATGCATTGGATTCAATGGGATTAAACGCAATCAACTTTAACCACAATTTATATAGCTATGTGAGAGTAAGCTTATAAAGTTGTATTACAAGCATATTTTTTAGAGTCAATTTTTCATGTTATTTCTTCTGTTTTTGTTAGATATATATTTATGGCCCTCTGCAAACATTGTGCAAGATCCTGAAACAACTAATCCTATGGTAAGGCCTTAGAGTCATTTTACCTTAATTTGTCTTAGGGGTGGATCATTATTCAAATTTTGATATCACCATAGTCATTTGTATTGTTAGGCAGGGAATTTATAAACCAAATTTATAAACATTTGAAAGACAACCGGTCGCATTTCGGATTCGGCAACTTAGACCACACCAGGTTACCCTAGCCACTAAATTTGTGATTTTAGTATTAAAAACAGGAATTATATACTTCTATATTATACCCACCGATTTCTATATTACATTTTTATTGGCCTAAAACCTTGTAGTTATTAAATGGTCTTTGATGGTTAGTTATTTGATCAAGAACTTTTGCAAATTACAAATGGAGTTGAACTTACTCTTGGTAAAGCTAATAAAGGTGAACTTTGTGGTGAGATTGGGGATCTTTCTTATAGAGTATAGACAACAACTCTTTAAAGTTCGTACCAAATGGTTATGCTGGGTGCAGCCCCGCCGCAACGCGCGGGTTCCTGCTAGTTACACTATTATATACGCTAAATATAAATTCTCATAAAAAAATAAAGATAAAACATTGCAAATTGATATAGTGAAAAATGATTTTGCTTATATTTAAAGTAGCTAAATAATGTTTTATGAAAACATCTTATTATTATCGTAGTAAAAATAGAGGAAACAATATTTCACCTAGTAAAAACATATAACTCTAGTATTTCACCCTACAACTTATATTTAAAAAAAAAAAAAAAAATCCTTAACATGTTGTAACAAGTACTAAACAGGTAAACATGTATTTAACATGTTTAGACACAAAAGTTAACAGGAATATACACGAAACCTGTTAGGTCATACCTAAACCTGTTAAGATCGTGCCGTGTATTCGGGTTCGTGTCTGAAATTGTCAACCCTAGGCCCAAGGCTCACTCTTTATGCCTTAAGTACGCTTTGGGCCTTCGACAACTTTGGTGCAATTATTATTATTAGTCTTTTTTTTTTTTTTTTTTTTTTTGTGACAAAGAGGAAATGTATATAAGACTTCTAACAAATTTTAAGAGGCTAGAAGTGACAATTACATTTTTGGCAACCCATAGCTAACGCTATAATAACTATATTGAAAGTATAAGAACTACATTTCTAGCGACACATAACTTGCACTATAAATATATTCTTTTAACGAAAATATATGAATCCGTCATCATAAGATTTGTAGCTTAGTTGTATCAAAGTCCATCATAATAAGGCTGATAGTTTAAGTCCCATAAATATAGATTTGAGACTAGAATTAATGGGTGTGCAACAATGCAAGCTAGCCATTCAAATATGTATCAAATTGTATACACATAATAATGAGTGGCAGCAGTGTAGCACCACTAATTTATTTATTTTGATATGTGGGCTGGAGATTTACTTTATTTAGTTATAATGTATAATAATTTATATTTCGGAGAAGATTAGATATGATTTACATATGAATGGAAATTAACAATGGATGATAACATAGACGATCCAACTATCATATGACCAAACTCAATTGGCCTTCGGTTGGTTGGTGATGTCGATGGCCTCTATAGTTTATTGAAAAAATGTGTGGAGGGCATAAGCATTCCACATGCGAGGACCTTTTTGTAATTAAAAAATATTTTGCCTAAGTACCATAGATTAGTTTAAAAAAAAACGACTTTATTTTTCATTTATTTTATAAAACTTGCTTAGTGGAAGATTTACGATGATTGTCGTTATTGGTATAGATATATTAAGGCACTTTATGAAGAGTATCTGAGTGAGCATGTCTGATTTTTTTTTTTGAAAGGAAAACTTCATTAAAACACGCTCAAAAGTCCTCAGAGAAAGGACTTAAGAAGCGAAAAACCGAGTACATCAATTTAAAGGATAATTACACCAAGTTTTCCAATCTATACATTTCCAACGAGATCTATTTCGAAGCCAAAAGTAAGCCGTAGCCTTGATATTTTCCACCAGTTGGGCCGGATGTCTTTTTTTGTCGTTGAAAACCCGTTCGTTCCTTTCATTCCAAATCGACCATATGGTGGTATAAATGATACCAGTGAGAATGTACTTCGCGTCTTTAGATAGAACTGGAGACTCCGCTAAAACCCAAATATCCGGAATGTCAAATAGAGGGCTGTGACTGATTTTACACCAACTTTCAACTCGATGCCAAACCTCATGCGAGAACCTACACCCGGTAAATAAGTGTAGAGTTGTTTCCAATCCGTCTTCACACATCCGACAATCGGTATGTTGGAGGGACACTCCTCGTTTGATAAGCTCCGCGGTGGTCGGGATACGATTCCTAGCGATTCTCCAAGCTAAAATTTTGCATTTCAAAGGAACCCACCCCTTCCATTTTATACCAAGATTCGTATTCCCAACATAGAAAGTTGACATTAGTTTCTTGGCTGAAGAAACTGTAAATCTGCCATCTTTATCTTCGGTCCACTTCCAAATGTCCGGACCCCCACTCCACTCCACGTCGAACAACAGGTGAAGAAGCTCGAACAGTTCTGAAAGTTGATCGTGATTGTTTGGCTCCATGTTCCAATCCCACCTCAAATGCTTGTTCCCATTTATCCAAAGAATTCGGTCACTAACTTTAGCCCATTTCTGTTTCTCAAGGGAAAATAGGTTAGGGAAAACCAATCGCAAAGGATTGTCAAGTAACCACTTATCTCCCCAAAAACTGATAAGTCTCCCGTCGCCAAGAGTCCCTGAAAAATACGAATTAAGTGGCCTACCATTAGTGAGTTTATGCTCACCAGCTTTGACTATATATTTCCAACTTCCACTCGATGAGTTGTTACACGGTAAAAACGACCACGGTCTGCTAGACCCATGGCAACCCAAAATAACCTTCTTCCATAGACTACTACCTTCATTCTTGAATCTCCATGTCCATTTTAGAAGAAGAGCAAGATTAACATCTTGGAGCTTTGAGATACCCAAGCCGCCTTTGTTCTTAGGAGTCGAAACAATGTCCCAAGCAACCCAAGAAATTTTTTGTTCAACATTAGGACCGGCCCAAAGAAAACGTCTCATAATAGACTCGATGAAATCCAAAACGGCTTGTGGAGCTTTATACAATGATAAATAATAAATGGGGAGACTTTCAAGCACCGACTTCAATAATATCAACCGACCACCAATAGACAAATGCCGCACTTTCCAAGAAGCAAGGCGATTTCTAATAGTGTCAAGAACCGGGTCCCAACTTTTAATACGGGTCATAGAAGCGCCAACTGGAATACCTAGGTATGTAAAAGGAAAACTCCCGCGTTTACACCCTAAGTATTCCAACATATTATCCACCTCGCCATCATCCGTGCAAACCCCATAAATATTGGATTTATGGAGGTTTATACGTAGCCCCGAGCATAAATAGAAGACGCGTAAAATACGAGCAACATTTTGGATATTATCATACGACCATTCCCCCATAATTAAAGCATCATCTGCATACAAAAGATGGTTTAAGTTCACCTCATCCTTATTTAAGCTTATACCTTTAAAGAAACCAATATTCTTGGCTTTATTAAGAATCCAAGAAAGAGCTTCCATCACAATCAAGAAGAGAAAAGGAGAAAGGGGGTCTCCTTGTCGAAGACCCTTCTCGCACCGAAATTCAAATGTAGGTGAACCAATAACCAAAACCGCCGCTCTAGAGGATAGACAAATGCCTTTGATCCAATCACACCATCTCGGGGGAAAACCCATTTGGGACATAATAGACAACAAAAAATTCCAATTAACATTGTCGTATGCCTTCTCAAAATCTATCTTCAATAAAAAGGCCTTCTTTTTTCTCTTTTTTAACCAAGCCAAGATTTCATTCACCATAAGAGGACCATCAAGTATAAAACGATCCGATAAGAAGGCCGATTGAGCTTCAGAAATAATTTTACCCAAAACCCTTTTGATACGGTTAGCTAAGATTTTGGAAATAACTTTGCTCACCATACCAATGAGGGTGATAGGTCTATAATCTCTAAGGCCAATTGGAGTTTTCACCTTCGGAATAAGAGTAATGAAAGAAGAGCCACAACCTTGATTAATATTACCTGAAGCATGAAATTCCTCCATAATCTTCAAAAAATCCTTCTCGAGATACTTCCAAAAACGCTTAACGAAGTAAAAATTAAAACCATCTGGGCCCGGGGCCTTATTAGACCCACAATCAAACACCGCGTCTTTTATCTCTTGTCTAGAAAAAGAATCAACCAGGAATCGTTGATCAGCATCATCAAGGACATTGATTCCCGTGCACTCCAGGGTTGGCCGCGTTTCACATGTTTCTTTAAATTGTGACCGGTAGAAACGAAAAACCTCCCTTTTCACAATAGACAGCTTAGTAACCCATACACCATCCACCAAAACCCCCGGAATAGAATTTCGAGCCTTTCTACCATTAACCACATTGTGGAAAAAATTGGAGTTTTCATCCCCCAAGGTGGCCCATTTAATACGAGACTTTTGTTTAAGATCACGCGCCTTGTGCATCTCAATACTTTCTAACGCCACCTTACACTCGGACCAAATCCAAATGTCAGTTTCATCCACGTCTTTAGTCTCCATGAGACGATCAAGATCTTCTTTCTCCATTCTAAGAGTCAGTTCCTCCATTCGTTCCACTTCATTTGTAGCATGGAACCATTCTTTAAGCCTGTTGCGAACAAGGCCCAGTTTTTTGAGGAGATTAATGTCCGCAGGCCCACTATCGGCCCAAGACTCCAAAACAATTTCAATCACCTCAACACAACCATTTCGATCTAGCCAAGAATCGAAAAATCTAAAGGGCTTGGGTCCGAAATTAGTTTCAGCAACTGATAATAACAATGGCGAATGATCCGACAAGTTTCTATTTAAAACACGAACATGAGCGCTAGACCATTTGTTGAAGAAATTTTCACAAACCAAAAATCGATCTATACGACTCCAAGTATAAACACCTTTACGACATGACATGTAAGTATATTGATACCCTCTTTGGTTATACTCTCGGAACCCGATCTTGTCTATAAAATCATTGAAGTCTCTAGCGCAAGACTTATCAAATTTGGAATTCTTTCTTTCATCCCTATCTCGAACCACGTTAAAATCCCCAAGAAGAATCCACCACCCCTCATTAGAACTAATAAGAGTATCCAGCTTCGACCATAATATTCTTTTTTCACCTTTATTTTGGGGAGCATACACGTTAACCACGTTGAGTCTAATAGAACCTGCCATGATCGTGCCGCTAACATGAAGATAGTTACAATCTTTTTTCACCTTGTCTCGCATAAACACCTTTGGATCCCAAATACACACAATACCTCCCGAGTTACCATTCGCTTCCACAAAATCGTAATCAAAACCCGATCCTCCCCAATATGCCGAAACCAAACCAGGGAGAATATTATTACTCATGGTTTCTTGCATACCCAAAAATGATACACCATTATCCGACTTAATCTTTTTAATCCAACTAGCTTTACCAATACCACAAACCCCTCTAATATTCACCGATAAGCAATTCATTGTTTCACCCCTTGTAAACCTTCTGAATCGATAGCTTCCTGAATCAAATTGTGTGCGTTGGAGAGGTCTGCCCCTAGAGCATCCCCCATAACAATCGTAGCATCAACTTCATAATTGTTACTGGGTTTAGAAGCAGGCTTACCACTTCCTTCCACCTCCAAAGAAACATTAGGCCCATCATGACAATTATCCAGGCCCATATCTACGGAATTGTTATGAAGCCCACGTTCCACTAGGGCCTGCTGTTTGTCTAAGCCCAACAAAGTATCAAGCCCGAAGATGTCATCTTGTAAACGATGTTTCTTGCCCACCTTATCCTTCTCGATACTACTTGAATACGCCGGGTTACGAAGGTTCACGGAGTCCACAGGGCCTTTCTTTTTTCTTTTGTTAGCCACCGGCCCAGTGTTATCCACATTTCTAACCTCATCACCAATTGCCTCAAAGTCAAACTCTACACCCGGGATAAAATCGTGATTATCCGTAATTTCCTCCTCAACCGTATGAGTTACATTCCGCTCATTAATTGCATTAATATTATCATTAAAGCCATAATTAACGTCATTAATACTTTCCAAACCTGGCTTGCCGGAATCCAAACCATCATCGTCTCCCTTCGCCGGAACATCAACCACCACATTTTCAACATTCATATCATCGCACGGACTAACCTCATCCCCATTCACTTCTTCTTGTGAAGAGTCCGGTTCTGAGATAGCATAGAATTCCGGGACCCAGACTCCTGCTGCTTCATAAACCCAGACGCTAAACTTCCTGTCCTTCCAAGAAACAACGACTTCCTCTTCAATTTTCTTTCCATCTCCCACGATAATACCCATGTAATCATAAGATAAATCCGCATCATCGTCGGATCTATCCGGAGTATGAACCACTTTACCAATAGTAGCACCAATGGTTTCTATAACCTTAGACGACAATAGGTGTAATGGAATTCCCATGATCGTGATCCATGCTAACCGTTCAAAAGCAAAGGTCTGTCCATTCCAAATGTCCACCGAGGAAAACCTCCCCAGAACCTCTTTGGCCGCATCCCGAACCCATGTTGTCGTCTCCTTGTCTTCAAACGAAATCAATACCGACAAACCTCCGATGTATTGCACTTTGCTCTTGCCTGGACAAATCTCATTGAGAATAACATAGATGCTTTTAAGGGCCTCTAGATCAATCATTCTAGCCACCAAGGCCCTCCCATGAAGTCCGCAAAAGGCGGTCTCTTTATCAGCAATCGCAACTGATTTACCAATCTTCATAATACCATTTCTACCAAGGAGGGTGTTGGAGAAAGATCGATTCCCATCGAACATCGATGATGTTGGTCTGTTCTTCTTCTGTCCATCATCATCCGGTGAAGGATGCTTCTTCTTCATGGCAGGCGGTATCTCCCCTTCCTCGAGAGTGAATCTCGCAATGTTGGCCTTCAACCATACATCTCCCATGCAAGTGTTACGAATCTTCCTTATAACGTCGTTAGGATCTTTTACGTCCAAAAAGGACACAAAACCAAATCGATTCCCATTTTTATCCCTTTTACGAGCAATGTAGATATCATAGATATCCCCATACTCGCGAATGAATTCCGCTAAATCTTTGCCGCTACATTTCTCCGGTATGTTAGTGATGAAGATCTTGGTAATTCGTGAAAGAACGTGCGCCGGAATTTTGGAATACCGACCACTCATGCCTAGAGAGTGAGCATGTCTGATTCATTTATAAGATTAACATGTAAACCACTTATTATTAGTTTTTGAGAAAGTATAGAATACAAAGTATCCTTAACATAGGAAGGGTAAAAATTCAAACCAATAAACTATACCAAATAGAAAATCGCTTCTGCTGGATTTCTATATGGTATCAGAGCAGTGTTTCTGATCCTGCTAAAAAAAATAAAATAAAATAAAATAAAATAAAAATAAAATAAAATAAAGGAGGCAATGAGGGGGGTGGAAGCAAGATGGAGGAAATCGAAGACCAAGAAGAAAAGTCGAGTTCAAATCTTTGAGCTCACAAGAAAATTCGGGTTCAAATTTATGAGCCCGCAAAAAAAAAAAAAAAAGTCGAGTTCTTTGAACTCGCGAGAAAAAGAAAAGTCGGGTTCTTTGAACCCGCAAGTAGAAAAAGTCGGGTTCCTTTGAGCCCGCGAGAAGAAAAGTCGAGTTCTTTGAACTCGCGAGAAGAAAAGTCGAGTTCTTTGAACTCGCAAGAAGAAAAAGTCGGGTTCTTTAAACCCACAAGAAGAAAAAGGTTGGGTTTCTTTGAGCCCGCAAGAACAAAAGCCGGGTTCCTTTGAGCCCGCGAGAAGAAAAGTCGAGTTCATTGAACTCGCAAGAAGAAAAGTCGGGTTCTTTGACTCGCGAGAAAAAGAAAAGTCGGGTTTCTTTGAGCCCGCAAGAAGAAAAGTCGGGTCCAAAACTATGAGCCTGCAAAAAAAGAAAAAAAAATCCTCCAACTTGAAGAGGAGTGTTCAAAGAAAAAATATTACTTGGCAAATTGGGCGTTCGTAACCTTCACGCTCCAACTTGAGGGGGAGTATTAGAGATTATGACCACTTGACTAGTCAAAGTATTGTAGTCAAAGTCTTGCTTGCTTTGTGCCCCAAGTGATCAATAATGTTGACCTTGACTAGGGGTGCAAACGAGCCGAGCCGAGCCCGAGCCTTGCATTATCGAGCTCGGCTCGCGACATTTTTCAGAAGCTCGAGCTCGATTCGAGCCTTGTATTTAGGGCTCGAGCTCGACTCGGTAGTATATTTCAGAACTTGAGCTCGGCTCGAAAGCTCGATGAAAGTGTATATGGCAAGAGTTTAAACGAGCCTAAGCTCGGCTCGAGCTCGTTTTGGACCATTAAGGAACCTGTTTTGGACTATTAAGGACTCGTTTTTGACCATTAATGAGCTTGTTTTGGATAATTAAGAAACCCAAGGCCCAAATTAATTTAGTTAATGCATGGGTTGCAATACAATTGGGTTATATAGTATTAATTTACATAAATAAGCAAAGCTCGATAAGGCTCGACGAGCTCAACCGAGCTTTACATTCGAGGCTCGAGCTCGAGCTCGATAACTAAATGAGTTTTATTCAGGCTCAAGCTCAGGCTCGAGCTCGATAAGGCTCGGCTCATTCGAGCTTTTTACCGAGCCGATCTCGAGTAGCTCACGAGCCGCTCGGCTCGTTTGCACCCCTAACCTTGACCGTTGACCAACATTATTGATCAGTGACCAAGACTAGAGATTAGCCTCCTTAAATTATACCCTAAAGTTTAGTCACTTCCTCGTTTTATGTACTTCCTTTATGTATTTATATAGGAGGTTGTTTCCTCCTTGTATTGTACCAAACATTATAATAAAATAGCATATTTTCATATTCTCTCTACATTTCTTATACAAAATCCACCTAGCCATTTTGAGAGTCGTTAGTGTTAGAGACCGAGCAGCCCTCCCGCTGCAGGGCTTAAACAAATACATAAAACCAAATAGAAAATCGCTTCCGCTGGATTTCTATAAAAAGCCATTATAGCCTGACACGTGTAAACCCTAGTTAACTCCAAGTAACTCAATCCTGGTTGATTAAAAGGGTATTCTAGACTTTTATAAAACATCCAAACCCCTCTTCTCTATCACACAAACCAGAGAACAGAGAGAGAGGGAGGGGGGGAGGAGCCAGAGACCTCTCCACCGCCATCGACGACGAAGCTCCAGTCAGCAACCACCCCGTCATACTAACCACCTCGTCATACCTACAATGATAAATCTTACTCAACGGAATCCGCTTCTCCTTCAACATCATCAACAACTTCCTAACAACTTCAACTTTGTTCTCCTCAATTTCCTCAACAACCCTTTCTTCCTCCTCCAAAAACCTCTCCATAAACTCACTAAACCCAAACCAAATCTTATCATTCAAATGTCTATACGTCTGAAACACAAGCGGATGCCTATCAATAAACTTAATCACCTTCCGTCCACGTGGAAACCCACCATAACTATCAGGTCAACATCAGGTCATCGCCGGAGCTCCTCCGGTTACCAAAACACCGCCATTTTTCCACCCAATCGAACGTGCGTTTAAACAAAACGCACTTAATCACAAACCCGTGCGTTTAAATACAGTGTCTTTATATTGAAATCGACGAAAGAAGATATACGTGCGTTTTATTGAATTTCTTTTGTGTTTTATACAAAGAAACGGTGCGTACATTCGGATATAGAAACGATAAATCACCTTGAATGAGATCTGGTCAACAACGGAGTTGCAGTTCTTAGGGTGTTTAAATACAAAGTCGTGCCTGTACTTCTCATTGAGTTGGGTGCATGTTCAAGCCCCCAAAGATGAAAGATGATGAGCAATCTACCAGCAATAATGCGTGTTTAAATGATGACTTCCTTTATAAAAAAAATGAATGTGCGTTTTAAAATTAATGTGCGTTTAAAATTTTTGAATGTGTTTAAATTTTTACAACATGCGTTTGAACATTTGCACGTGCATTTGTTTGTTTGTCCCACCAAATGAAGTTTAAACGCACGTTACATATCGAACACAGATGTAACGTGCGTTTAAAAGCCTTTGGTATCACAAACTTCGTCTGCAACTTATTTTTTAACCGAATTATTATGTTTAATCATACTTATTGAAACAAAATCGAAAGTATTTGACAACTATTACGAACGTTTATTCACAATCCTATGATTTTCATATGATTGATCGTCCCCATTTATAATCCTCTGGTTTTCTAATTTTTAGATTCAAATACCGACCTTTACGTTTTCGTTCAATGTAATCAACTTTTTTTGTTATTTTGTTTGTTTAATCATTCAGAATGTTTTAATCGATTTCAAACGTTGGAAAAATTGGTTTCGATTGATTATGTGGTTACGATTTGAAAAAGATTTAAACGTTTTTTCCTAATTTACCCTTGGTTAGATTAACCCAAATATGATTGGGGTTGTTAATTACCATCTTGCCACCGTCTTAATCTAATGACTGAGAATGCTTCCTACGTTTCTCACGTTATTTTTTTAATGATTGTGTATGTGTATTACGTAATTTCGATCAATGTGTTTTTCAACTCCTTTCACTGATTAGAATACTTTTTTAACGGGTCTATAAGTTCAACAATTCTAAAATTATATGATATGACTTGATGCAATTACAAAAAACCAATAGTATGCTGTTATGACAACTTTATCATTTTATATATTTCAAGTTCGTGTTCTTTCATTTTTTTTAATAACATACTAGTTAATCATTTTATAACTCAAGTTGTTATGACAACTTTATATATTGAGATTTGTTAGTTATAGTCTCCAACGCGTTTTTTATTTGAAGTAAAATGAACAAAACATATTAGTACTTGTGTAACATCTAAAATTCCTCTAATAATTAGATAATCTGAAGCAACTTCAAACATTTTATCTCATCATTTTTTAATCCAAATAAACTTCCTCATCCATTTAGGGTTTTAAGTATTAACATAATCCTCCACTTAAGTTTCAATTAGCATACCCACTTGAGATTATTCTTTATATATCCGCTAGTGGTGCTTTCTCACCGATGGACCACATTAAAGCATATATAGTCCACATACACAACGCAAAATAGTTAACCACTAGACATTTTAGATCAACATACTACTTATTATAAATTAATCATAACTTTTTAAAAGAAGAATCTAAACATATACTTCATGGTTCGTTTTATAAGTATACTCAAAGATGTTTCTTTTGATATATACACGCTACTTTAAATAGCATATTCCTATAAAATCTTTTGATGATTTTAGCATTTCAAAGAAAAATAGAGCCATATCGCAAGACAGAAAGGTAAGAGTGAGCAGACATTTTATATCTATCGAGGAACTTAAAGGACCAAAAAATAAGTTTAGAGAACTAACAACATACTGAGAATACGAGGACCTTGGTCCAATTGATAACATAAAAAGTAACGTATCAGCCTCTGGATCCGTTTAATTGTACTAATAGTCAGTTTTATTTCAGTATTCAGCACGTCAAATACATCCAACTACAATCTACATGTTTTTTCGTACCAAAATATGATTAAACGCAAATTCAAATTATAGACATGACTAGTTGTACAAAAAAAAAAAAAATAGCATATTAAAGACAATTATCCTTAAAAATGACACTTTCAATGTAAAATATGTTTTGGAAGGCTAATATTAGAAAATAGAGCTTCCATATATATAATCTGTGAATATGATTTTCACTAATTTTAAACAATAAATATTGTTATTTATATATAAGTTATATATATAATTATTTTTGAGTTTGTGTTCTATGTTGTAACTCAGTTATGACGGGTATAGAAACATTGATAACCATAACCGACGTGCTACTTTCGGTTTTCAAAACAATTAACTGACCCATTAGTTTTTCATTTGGTTCGGTTTAGTTTTGTTGTTATTTTGGTTTTTTACACCCTTAGTTTGACTTTTTCAATGCTTAAAACAAAAACAATTAGCTTTAGCAAAATCATTTCACGACTATACTACTAGTGAAAGCATGATTATACTTTCCAAAAGGCATATCCATACTTCCAGAGGTATGGCCGTGATTTTTATTGTGGCCACTAAACTATAAAAGTTTCGACCTAAATTAACCTAAAATTATTCCAAACCCATTATTTAATCATAATTGATGGAATATGATGGAATATTGTGTTACTTCTAGAAAGCTTTTTATATCATTTAACATGACTTACTACGAATTTATTACACAATAACTCAACTGATACACAAAATCTAAACTCTAATAATAGAAAACCACACCAATCTTAGATTCTTATTTCTTACCCATGGTTCGAGCAATTACCAAACTTTAGGTTAACGATCAACTAGGTTTTTTATTTTCTGCTTTTCTATTTTTCGTTTTTTTTAACGTTAAATCATAAATGTTACTCAAACTCTACTTTACACTCAGGGACGAAGCTTTGTTGGGATCGGGGGTGTCCCGTCTTTACCCTTTTTGTGACTTTCAGCCCCCATAAAAAAAAATAATTCAAGTTCCGCCATTGTTTACACCAATAATTTTAAACTACTCATTTGCTGAGTTTAAATCCTAGACCTCCCCTCAAATAGGCATGTGCCTTTATCAAGTATGCTACCTCACATTAACTTATTTGCATCAACTAGTTGTTAGCTTTGACTTTCGCATGAATTTATCGAGAAAATTCCATTGATTTATTCAAAACTCAAAATCCATCGTCATATCTCTTTGCAACATAATAAGCATAGGCCATATATAGAGGGAGAAAATGGTTTCTGCTCTCTTCTATACGTTTCATAGTTATTACACCGATTTTAATATTATTTTCTTTCATCCTTTAAATCAAAGTAACCTAAAATCCAGACAATATATTTGATTATAAAATAAACTAACTATTTTTATATAAAAGATTTTCCTTCATCTGCACCAAAAAAAAAAAAGAAGAAGTGAGATGATAATACAGATAAATTGAAGTACATTTTTTTTAACGGCCAACGAATCAATTTACGAGTACTCTCGGGCACCCTTTTGGCGAATTAGGTATTCGAGTGTACCCGGGCCATCAATTGCCACCAATTCCCGGGAAAACCCGACCACTCACCCGCCCGAAGGCACGACAGTGAAATAATCGGTAAAATCGGTCGGGATCAGGACTCGAACCCAAGCCAATGGCCGAGTCATCCCTCATTTCCCCTCCACCAATGTCCTTCAAATGTGGCTAGTGGGAATTGAACCCAAGTCTCTCATAAAAAACTTTAGGCCCTCAATCAACTATGCTACAAGTATTATACAATTCAAAAGTACATTAACGTTACATTTCTTTATCAGTTGGAATGTTTGACCCGCAAATGAATGTAGCCACTTATAGAGAGCACCATGTCACCGGCCCAGTTGGACAAGCATGGGGCGAGTTTTGTAGTTTTAATAATATAATCTAGTTAATATATAAACCAATCTAAAAATTTAGAGTTACTAAGCGCTGTTGGGTTGATTAAGTGCTGAATTATTAAGAGGTCTGAATGGTTAAGTGCTGAATTATTAAGTTGGACCTCTTAATGGTTAGTATTAGAGGTGGCAAAATGGGTAGGTTGGGTTAGTTTGGTTGATGGGTTAGGATAGGTATGGGTTAGGATTGGTTTGGGTCAAGATGGGTAAATTAAAAAAACAGGTTAGGATGGGTTAAGTCAGGATGGGTTTGGGTCTGGATGGTTTGGATTAGGATAGATTCACATCAAAATAGATTAAAATTTAAAAAAAATTAAAATAACAATAAAAAGTAAAAAATTTAAAAAGTAAAAAAAAAAAAGGAAAAAAAGGAAAAAAAAAACAAAAAAAAAACACATTTAAAATTAAATTTGTTTCGACTCGACCGGGCCCGGTAACGACCCAGACCGTTTCAACCTGACCTGTCCCGTAGCGACCCGGACCGTTTTGACCCGACCGGGCGCGGTAACGCCCCAGACCGTTTCAACCTGACACGTCCCGTAGCGACCCAGACTATTTCGACCCGGTCGGGCTCGGTAGCGACCCGGACCGTTTCGACCCGACCGTGCCCGGTAACGACCCAGACCGTTTCAACCTGACCTGTCCCGTAGCGATCCGGACTGTTTCGACCCGGCCGTGCCTGCTAGCGACCAGACCGTTTCGACACCACCGGGCTCGGTAACGCCCAGACCGTTTCAACCTGACCCGTCCCATAGCAACCCGGACCGTTTCGACCCGACCTAACCTGGCCCGGTAACGACCGAGACCGTTTCAACCTGACTCGTCCCGTAGCGACCCAGACTGTTTCGAGCCGGCCGGATAACGACCCAGACCGTTTCAACCTGACCCGTCCCGTAGCGACCCGGACTGTTTCGACCCGGCCGGGCCCGCTAGCGACCCGGACCATTTTGACCCAACCGGGCCCGGTAACGACCCAGACCGTTTCAACCTGACCCGTCCCGTAGCGACCTGGACTGTTTCGAGCCGGCCGGGTAACGACCCAGACCGTTTCAACCTGACCCATCCCGTAGCGACCCGAACCGTTTTGACCCGTCCGGACTCGCTAGCGACCCGGACCGTTTCGACCCAACCGGGCCCGGTAACGACCTAGACCGTTTCAACCTGACTCGTCCCATAGCGACCCGGACCGTTTCGACCCGGCCGGGCCCGGTAGCGACCCGGACCGTTTCAACCTGACCCGGACTGTTTCGACCCGGCCCGGCCCGCTAGCGACCCGGACTATTTCGACCCGACCAGGCCCGGTAACGACCCAGACCGTTTCAACCTGACCCGTCCCGTAGCGACCCGTATTGTTTCGACCTGACAGTGCCCGTTAGCGACCCAGACCGTTTCAGCCTGACCGATCCCGTTATTAACACGGACCGTTTCGAACCGACCGAGCCCGTCAACGACCAGACCATTTCGATCCGAACAGGCTGGTCAACAACCCAGATCGTTTGCACTCGATCAAACCCGCTAACGACTCGAACCGTTTCGATGAGATCGGTCTCGTTAACGACTCGTGTTGTTTTGTCATTGTCGTCCGTTAACGACCCGAACGGTTTCAAACCGAATGGGGTGATCAACAAATGCAAAAGATATAATTTTTTGTTTTTAATGACATTGATTTCTATTAGGTAACAACGCTTTTGGTGTTGGGTGAGTTTTAATTCAGATTTGTATATGGTTATCTAAAAATACCCATCCTGACCCATTTGTTTTTTTGACATACCCATCCTGACCCACTTACTTATTTCCTACAATTAAAATTACCCATCCTAACCCCCCTTAAAAATTATACTAAACCCATTTTAACCCACAAGTAGGGCTGCAAACGAACCGAACTTTCAGCGAACAGTTCATGAACCGTTCGGCGGGAAGTTCGTTTGTGTTCGTTCGTTTAATAAATGAACAAACACGAACAAAAATTTTCGTTCGTTTAGTTAAATGAACGAACACGAACAGAGGTCACGTTCGTTCGTTTATGTTCGTGAACGTTCGGTAACGTGTTCGTTTGTGTTAAATAGTTTAATAGGATTTTTAATTTTTATAATTTTTATATTCTTTTATTTTATTTATTTTACCTAAATAAATAAACAAATAATTTATGCAGGTAAATATATGACTATATGAGATCAATAACCCTACTTTTAGTCTGTTCGTTCGTTTATGTTCGTGAACGTTCGGTAACATGTTCGTTTGTGTTAAATAGTTTAATAGGATTTTTAATTTTTATAATTTTTTATGTTCTTTTATTTTATTTATGTAAAATAAACAAATAATTTATACAGGTAAATATATGACTATATGAGATCAATAACCCTACTTTTAGTCTTCACGCTCACTGATAAGTATATATTTCGTTCTTATCGAAAGATAATATAGATTTGTTTATGTTTGTTTCCGTTCATGAACACTTCTTTGTGTTCGTTTGTGTTCATAAACACTTGTTTGTGTTCATTAACGTTTGTGTGCGTTCGTGAACAAACTTAACAAACGAACACAAACGAACACGAACACGAGTGTTCTCTTAACAAACGAACACGGACAAAAAAACTCGTTCGGTAAGTGTTCATGAACTGTTCGTGAACACAGAATTTCCTCAACAAACGAACACGAACAATGCCTTGTTCGTGTTCGTTCGGTTCGTTTGCAGCCCTACCCACAAGGTCAAATTTTAAACCCAAAACAACCCAAACTCACCTTGATGGGTTGAAATTGCCAAGTCTAGTTAGTATTATTGTCCCACATTGGTAAAAGAGCCTCAATAAGGTCCAGCCTAGTTTAGTGTTTAATGGTTCAGTGCTAAATGATTCAGCAACATCTCAAATCTTAATGATTTATGTCACACCCTCAAAATCCACTTGCGGAGTTTTACCGCGAGGCGCATGACAAACCAGGATCCAAACCAACGATCACAATAAACAAGTCTAAAATGAACATAATGCACTTTCAAAACATAGTTTAAAATTCCCGTTTACAGCGGAAGCTTATTCTAAACAGTATCTCAAAAGTAAACCAATGTTTAACATATGAAACCATGCGACTCTAACTAGACGCCGTGCAGACGCGTGCGCCCTAGTCCAGTAGTGCTACCTTAGCGACCTGAGAAAACATGTAAAAGTTTACGTCAACACAAAAATGCTGGTGAGTTTACAGGTTTTGTAATCCAAGTACCAAGTCCACCTGTCCATACTAAAACAAATCGAAAACCAGTGTACGCTAGCTAGGCGTATGTTTTGTTACTACCACGATTGGAAAACCATTACTAACTCGCAAACCAAAAGTATGCCCGATGTAGTAACCCTGTTGTTCCTGCTGTTCCTGTTTGAGACAATATGCACCCGCCGACCCTCCAAGTCGACGAGCGGGGTTGGTCACTCCCAATAGCGCTATTCACATTTCCCCGTTGTGCAAACCCGCACATTCATGGTTCCCCCCCGGGACTTCCAAAGATCATGTAGTACACAATAGAAACCCATAGTATGACAGTAGTTACCAAATAATCGTTTTAACACATGTTTTCTCCCCCGAAAATGTGAAACCAGTTTAAAAGAGGGGCCGTAAACTCACCTTAAGTTGCGTTACTCCTTAACACGAGTAAACTCAGCTGCTATGCTAGTCCCGTAAAGCGGCGACCTAACATATGACAGTTACAAGCACTTAGACTAATAACCCGCAGGTTAATTAGTCCCTAGATGTCCAGACCATAACCAAGTTCGTTTGAAAACACCGTGACTGTTTAACTGACCCAAAGTACAAGACTCGACATCCCATTGGTGACCCGAGACTCCCCGTGTTATGTTTACGCTCTCAAACATGCAATCATGCAATCACACTTAACATACGTTAACGCACAACAAGTTATAGCACATAGCTCACGTATCACCGAATTACATCCAAACATATGTTACCAAGTTATTAGATATGTTACGGGGTTCCTAGCATGTTTCTACATGTCAAATCGGGTCTCGGAATGCTAATTTACACTTACAGCAGCAGTACACACGATTAGGAAAAGTCAACTAGCATTTAGGTTGGTCAACTAGCATTTAGGAAAGCTAATCGCCTATAATATAGGCGATTAGGGCTATACCACATATAATTACTAGCATTTAGGCTATACCACATGTAACTACTAGCATTTAGGGCTATACCACATGTAACTACTAGCATTTAGGGCTATACCACATGTAACTACTAGCATTTAGGCCCTACTCGCATGTATCTACTAGCATTTAGGCCCTACTCGCCTCTAACATAGGCATTTAGCCTCCTAATCGCCCCTAACATAGGCGATTAGGACTGCTAATCGCCTGTAACCTTGCTGTTCCAGTTTTTCGCACGTTTAACGCTCCAAATCAGATCCAGAACGTGTGTAACCATCCAATATCATCCAAAACACTATCCTAAACATGTTTCAACTAAAACCCTTCGTTTTGCCTCGTATTATCAGCCCTGCATGCAATCACGTAATCCAAACACCATTCACATAGCATGCAACATCACACTAACATGCGTAACTATAACCCTAATAATCAATTCTCAGATTTTATCATCATAATATCAATATTATTCTGATCTAACATAATAACATGTCATTCATTCATCTTGAATCATAAAAACCCTAGCTTTCTAATCATAAACACACATAACACATGTATACTAATTAGAATCCGATTATCAACACTTATTAACGATTTTCAGAAAGCTTTTCCGTTTTAGAACAGGTCTGGACTATTAGGGATTGAATAAAAACGTTTATAAAGATTGCATGGACGTAAACCAAACCTTAGATTTGTAAAAGAATGATGGATTAAGCTTGAATCCTTGTGTTTTGATCAAAAATCGCGTTCCAGAGGTTGTGTGTGTGTTGGGGCGGGTTATGGGACGACTAGGGTTTGTATTATGAAGTTTATGAGGTCAAGTATGGTATTTATAGTCGTTTTTAGTCGTCCAGCACGTAACACGCGATTGTGCAGCCAGTACACGCGATTAGGGATCCTAATCGCATGATGTTCAGGCATTTGGGGCCTAATCGCCCCCTAGGGCACACGATTAGCCCCTACTCGCCCCTATTGTTGCCTACTCGCCTCCCTTATAGGCGATTAGGCCTCCCTAATCGCCTATAGGGGCTGGTTTCGTGTGTTTTGCGCGTTAAACCCCGTTTTAACATATGTTAACACATATTCACATACCGACAAGTCACATAATGATTGTAAATACATAACACTTGTAAATACACATATTCACACTCGTTCACCAATTCCCGGGACTCGAGACTTGTATGTTCCGTATGCCCTGACGATCCTACAAATCGTCACCGTTTGTACACTTGGTTAAGGACTGACATCTAATGAACCTCTAGACCAACATCCAATGATCTTCTAGACTAAACCGATAGTTCCCGAACCATAACCCGACTTAACTAACCCAGTTAAGTACAATATACGCGTGACTCGCTAAGGTAGACTTTTATCTAGACAACGTTGTTAACCAGAATTTGCCGGGTGTCACAATTTAGCCTTAACAATTCCATTCAGAAGCTGAAACAAGCGCGCTAAATGCTGAATCATTCAGTGCTGAATGGTTCAGAGCCTCATTAAGAGGCTTACCAAACAACCCCTAAGTTTGTTTTTCTTTTAATATAATTCTAAAAATTAAAACAAAATGTTTGGTTTATAATCGTATAAACGCGTAGAGTTAACTCTTATGGGTCACATGTAGTTCGTTTTAACCAAAGGAGATTTAGCCCAACGGTATTATGAAATAGTGCTTCCTACCTAGCGGTCAAAGGTTTGAGTTCCATTGTAAATATTGAAGTACAATTATAAATTGATTAAATGACGGGTGAGTTAGCGTTCTAAAGAAACAAAAACCTATAGACCACAAAAAACTTGTATACAAGAATCAACGTGTTTTATTATTCAAAATACTTATCATCCTTTTTATTTATCGATGCTAGATTTATTATTATTATTTTTTTTTTATTTTTTTTTTAAGTTCTTGTATTTGATTTGCACCACTCATATATATCTAGCCTAGCCCCTACGGGTGTTCAATATTTGGTTACAAATCAACTAAATTTTAAGGAGGTGTTTGTTAGCCTTTTAATAAACCTTTTAATTAGGTTTATTGGATTTTAATACTCTCGACTTTCAGAGTTTGACCGGCAATACTTCCAACTACAGAAATGTTTGGCAGCACTCCTAACTTTTAAGGTATTTTCCACTGGTACTCCTAAACTAACCCAGTTAGTTTGTTCAGTTAGTTTACTGACGTGACATGTTGACGTGGCCATTATTGCTGACATGGCATGCTGACATTGATGACACATAAGATGACACATCATGTTAGCAATAATGGTCACGTCAGCAAACTAACTGAACAAACTAACTGGGTTAGTTTGGGAGTGCCAGTGGAAAATACCTTAAAAGTTGGGAGTGCTGGCAAACATTTTTGTAGTTGAGAGTATTGTTAGCCAAACTCTGAAAATTGAGAGTATTAAAATCCAATATTCCTTTTAATTATTCATCTTTTAATCATTCAGCATTAAAAATGTTTGTTTCAACTAAAAAAACATCTGAATGGTTCCATTAAGCTTTTAACCATTCAGCTAATAAGAGGTGTTGAACCATTCAAACCCTCTTAAGTCTTAATGATTCAACGTTTAATCAGACACATCCTATCAAACAGCCTATAAATTATATTCTCAATTTGGTTTATTAGTTATTCAATTTGAAGTTCTTTTCCAGTTTTAAGAAACTCGATTTTTTAAACCGAGAAAACCGAGTCATACGTATTAGGCTATGGTTTTTCTCATTTCAAAGCCGATAACCTGAAACCCGAACCAATAAACACCCATCTTGTTATAATTTGGTATATTGGATTGAAATTGAAACCAAATATAACTTTGAAGAAACACGAATCCTGAATTACCGGACAGGCGCTAATCCAGTATGTGATCCTACGGTATTTTGCAAAGAGAGTGTGTTTGGAAAATACGTGAGGGTCTAAGGACAAGACCAGGGAATCTAGGAGACTACCGATTAGAAGAGCCGAGCCTCTAAAAGTTAGTATAAAAGTAGGAGCTCCTTCTCCTTTTATTGGCATCTAATATCTCTTACACTTTCACTCAAGAAGAATATGAACTCCTTCGTGTCTTCTTCAAGGTGTCTCCATAATCCGGCCCAGGCCCTTAAGCCCACTTGGTGCAAGTGGGTTTTGATAAAAAGGGGGAAAGTAAAATACTAAGGGGGGATGTTACCGTCCTGATGACTGTACACGTGGCGCCCATCGAGTGGCCGCTGTAGGTCGGCGGACACGTGGCGTCCGCCTGTTGGTAGACCGAGGGCGGTGGGCAATCATATCTTTTCTCGGACTTCGGGATAGGTTGAGAAAGTCTGCTTGTCAGGAAGATATCTTGGCCGGGAGGATGCCACGTCATCGTCCTTTCTGCTTGTCAGACTGAGAGCAGTTCTTGATTGGAGGGGAATTCTGACGGGCAGCCTGTTGCGTCAGAGATATTTCTTCTGGGGCAGGGGTGAGTCCCAAGGCTGCCCTAAAAGGTATCTTCCAGTTGTGTTGGTGAAGCTTTCTTCGGCTTGCTGAGGAAGCTTTGAAGTATGTTGCGTCCGCCGACGTAAAACGGGTGGACAATGTTGCGCCTGGCGTCGGTTGGACGCCAGGGTGTACCACTGACGTAAAACGGGCGGGTAGTGCTGCATCTGGCGTCCGTTGGATGCCAGTTGCATCGCTGACGTAGAACGGGCGGTTGGACGCCGGACGTTCCGCTGACGTAAAACGGGCGGATGGACGCTAAACGATCCGCTGACGTAAAACGGGCGGATGGACGTCAGGCGATGCCGGATCTAGTTGGGCGATGGTATGATATTTATAATGTTTCGATACCATATCCCTTCAAGTCCCCCCAGTCCAGTGCTTTTCTGCACCTTTTGGTAGGGGAGTGCTGGACTTGATTGTCACAGGTGTACTTTAGGTTACATCCAGTCGTCACTGGGTTTTCATGTAATCAAAGTGTACATGTGTTTTGTATGACCTTCGTCAACTGGTGCGCGCACAGTGATCAAGCTGTGGGCGTATGACGGAATGAGCGTATGTGGGACCTATGAGGTGGTCCGCGCAGGGGTAGTGCGATGTATTTGTTCCGCTATTTAGAAAGAAAATGTTCCTGTTTTTTTCTGGCGCGAAGGCGTGGAGCCGGGATAGGTGTCGGGCCTGTTTGCGTGGTCAGAACTTGTGAAAAAATATTTTTTGAAAAATGTGGTTCTAGCGCGTAGGCGTGGAGCCGGGATAGGCGTCGGGCCTGTTTGCGCGGTCAGAACTTGTGAAAAAATATTTTTTTGAAAAATGTGGTTCTGGCGCGTAGGCGTGGAACCGGGATAGGCGTCGGGCCTGTTTGCACGGTCAGAACTTGTGAAAAAATATTTTTTGAAAAATGTGGTTCTGGCGCGTAGGCGTGGAGCCGGGATAGGCGTCGGGCCTGTTTGCGCGGTCAGAACTTGTGAAAAAAAATATTTTTTGTCGTATTCGGCGCCTGCATTTACTCCGCATTGAATTTGTCTCTTTGGAATTTGTGTGAATTCAAGGCGGGAATGTTTGAAGTTGAAAAGAAGTGGCTGACGGTTGGTACACCTGCCTTGGAGATCGTGTGTGACAGTTACTGTGACTGTTGAGTTGCTAGGCTGCCACGTGTCGTGCAACTGATGCATGGGGACAGCTGTTAGTGGTGGGTTTGAACGTGGGCGTACACGTGTCGAGCATTGGCATTGTTTCCCAGCTGGGGTAGAACAACCGTCAGGCGAGTGGGCCACGCGCCGCGCGTGTGCCGTTTAGTCACGTGGGCTGTCTGACGTGTCTGCCTGCTATTGGACCTTTGCGCGAAAAGCCTGCTTGTGATGATTTCTCTTTCTGCCACTGCATTTAATGCGATGGGTATAAATATGTGCCTTTTATCCTTCGTTCGTTTCATTCTCCTCTTTCCAAGAAATTTTCCAAGTTTTTCTCCGAGGAGTTTGTAGTTTTTCCGATCAGCTATCGAAGAAGAATTTTTCGTTCTTTCTCTCTTTCCTTTGTCGAAGATGTCGTCTGAAGACAAGAAGGCCGAATTGGCGATGAGGGATGCCCAAATTTCTTGGTCCAAGGACAAGTTTAGGCCTTTGGTCAAGAAGTTTAACATTTTACGTGAGTGGGAGCTGGAGTTGTCGGAGAAAGGGCAGACTTCGGTAGACTGCCCGGAGGGGAAGATATGCCTGTACGAGGCGTACTTCTTGAAAGGGCTCTTTCGACTACCGGTGTCGAAGTTTCTGATCTCCGTTCTTCAGAAGTATGGGGTGCATATTTCGCAGATGAGCCCTTTCGGGGTAATGCGGATTATGCATTTCGAGAACACCTGCCGATCCTTGAGAAGGGAGATGGAGTTTGAACACTTCAATGTGTTCTATAAAATTGAAGTGAAGGACTCCGGCTGGGTGTTGCTTGTTGAAAGGTCGAAGACGGTGACCTTGATCGTGCCGAAGAGCTCTCCCAAGACTCTTCGTGATTGGAAGAAGTGCTTTTTCTTCCTGAAGAAGGAGGTCATTCCGGTGGAAATGGAGAAACTGGAGTTGCGTGCGGGCCAGAAACCGCCATCTTTTGAAGTGATGAAGGATTTCCAAGAGGAAGCCTGGTTTCAGGATTTGTGCGTACACCCCACCCGCCTGGATGATCTGGATAGGCTGGACGAGGGTATACTCCGTCTGTTGGGGCTGAGCCGTCTGGGCGTCAGGGAAGGTTATGATGTGGCACCTGTGGGTGAGGCTGGGCCGCTGTCTGTTGAAGGTGAGTACTTCGACCTTGTTTAAATTTTGTTTTTGTTATGTTGTTTGACGCCTCTTGTGTTTTGTGACAGGCGAATTGCTGTTTGAAGTTTTTGACGCCCGTACTGTGAAGACTACCTATCTGGCGGTTCCCGGGGGAGGGGTTTCAGAGCTGGAGCTGAAGGTAGAGAATTTCTTGTTCCCCGGCCCGATGGAAGGTGCGCCCTCTAATCTTGAAGTGGGTTTCCTAATCAATCTTGAGTCGTTGTCCGTGAAAACGGCGGCTGGGGTTGATTATGTATTTTTGTCAGACGATGAGTCGAGTGGTTCGTCGTCTGGTCTAATTCATCGTGTGCGTCACTCTGCAGGTGGCGGTGGAGCAAGTGCGTCAGCAGCCGGGGCGCAAGGTGATGAGACGCCTGGTGAACCCAGTGTTGCTGAGGCCGTGACTACTGAGAGTAAGTGTTTCTGCCTTCTTTGAGCTTTTGTACTTTGTTGTTTTGTTTAAGGTTTATTTACCTTGTTTGTAGGTCACAAGCGTAAGCAGCCGGAAATTGTTGAAGAGGATGTGGCTAGTGGTCGGTCTCCCAAGCGGGCGGCGACCGGTAGTGGTTATGTTGATCCGCCAAAGGGTTTGGAGCTGGATCCCCCGCCTGTGCGTGAGCCCTTTTATAAAAAGGCTTTGAAGAAACTGAGTAGTAAGTACCTTTTGGCGCGTCCTTTTGAATTTTTCTCGCCAATTCTATAGAGTCTTTAATTCATGTTTGTTTGTCTGTAGGTTCGATTCCTCCGTCTGTGAAGCAATATCAGGAGGAACGAAAGAAGAAGCTGGAGGAGGAGCGGTCCCGGGCTGAGGCTGCGCGTCAAGAGGAGTTGATGCGCAAGGCAGAGGAGGAGAAGCGCGCCACTGAGGCCGCTTTGAAGAAGAAGCAGGATGAAGCCCGGGCTCTCCAAGTAGAGGTGGAGCGCAAGCGGGCCGAGGATGCTCGCTTGGCTAGCTTGGTTTAGAAGGAGGAGGAAGAGCGCCGGTTGGCGTTGTTAAAGAAACATGAAGATTTGATGAGAATCAAGAAGGAGCAGGCCCAAGGGATGGGCGTTCAAGGTGGCGAGGGCTCGCGGACTGAGCCCTCCTTTGTTGATTTAAGTGATAGGGACGTACTGGAAGCATCACCTCAGGGTGTTGGGATGGATGATCCCAAGTTGAAGAAGGCTGAAGGCATTGTCGCGTCTTCGAGTGCTCCTGCCTTTAGGTTGGACGCTCCGGTTTATACGCCTGGGTGACGTATAACCGAAAGCTGTCGATTCCTCAACCCGTTTGATGGTGCGTGAAGTATATATATTTTTATGAAGATATTTGTTCACACAATTTCTAGTTTTAAAATAGTTTTTACCCTAAATTAAACTACACACACGAAAGGCAAGTGTACCTATCGAAAAGTAATATAATTTAAATGGTAAGAACCGGATATCAATCCGTGGACGCGGTTTCTCAATACTAAACTTTTGTTACTGTAGAGCCTTTTCGAGAGTTGAGTTAAGTTTTCTAAATTAAAGTTACTAAATATTAAATGACAATAAAAATAAACGGATTTAAAAACAATATTAATTAAAAGTCATCTAAACTAAGATTCCACTATAGACATGTAATGTTCCTAGAGTAAGAAATGATGGTAAGACAAAACTCTCTAATAATTAAGTTCCAATCAAGGTCTCTTAATTATATAATTCTTTGGAAAATTAAAATGACAAAAACACTTTAATCACCTAGAATTATTCTTTGAAGCCCGTTTTGTAATGTTTAAGTTAATCTTTAAATACGAGTTATTCATTTGTCAAAATTCCTAACTCGACAACTTAAGGAAAATTAAGTTGAAAAACAACTTAATCACCTAAAGTTGTTTTTATATAGATAAATATTTATATTGTTCAAGTGACAAATCTAAGGTTTAAAACTTGTAAGACAATAATTTTGGCCTAAACTACTAAATTACAATTTTTATCAACCTTAGAATCTAACACAACACCCTTATGATTTTTCCAAATCTAAGTGCAAGATTTCACACATGTTCAAGTTCTTCATCTCAAGTTAGTTAACAATTACCATTCCTAGTTTCATGTTATGAACCTAATTATTACTAACAAGATTCAATAATAAACATCTACACATGGGTTTTCCAACATTCATGAGCAAACATTCACCAAACTAACATGGATTATGAACTTTAAACATGTACAAAATTCCAAGAACAATACTAAAAATTCATCATCAAGATTAACATAAACTAAATACCATCATGTCTTACAATTATCACATTACATAATCAAAAGCTTCATCATAGTTTAGATAACTAGAGGTGTTTAGCCCATATGGCTTACAACAACTACAAACATACTAGCTAAACTACCAAAATTCATGGTTAAGATTAAGGAATTCAAACCATAAGCAAGCAAGATAAGTAGGTTGGTTGGTTGATGTTGCTTGGTGCTTCAATGGCCTTCAAAGCTCCTTTAGAATGGTGAAAATCGGCTGGAGAGAAGTGTGTTTGAACCTCCAAGACCCAACCACCCACAAATGAGCAAAATGAGGTGTTTTTACAGCAATCTGTCAAAAAGCGCGACCACGCTTTCCAAAAGCGCGGCCGTGCTTATGCAGCTACAGTACAATGCTTTCTTTTTTCTCACTTTACGTTATTGCCAATTTTAGCAAATTTCGAAACGGGCTCTGGTGTGTCGTAAAACACACCAGTTCTAAATGTATATATAAATAACACAAGTTCTAATTAAAACCACTCACCTAAAAACTACACACGCACAGCAAGTGTACCGGTCGCAAAGTAGTAAACAGATAAGACCGAGTATCGAACCCAAAGACGCGAATGCAACTCTAGATCACAACCTCTACCGAATACTAGCCTAAATAAATAGATACTTATATGTGGGGGTTAAACTAATAATTATAAACTTAATTAAACTAAATATATTAAACTTAACTTAACTCGACAACTAATACGAACTTAAGGAACTGGAGGAATCAGATAGGAAAAAGGCTGGTAACCTGGGTAGAATCACTAGACTTTGGTTATAAAAGTTGGCCTATGTAATCCGGTTGGAGACCCTGTTCTCATCTAATAAACCTCCTGTCAAGGATAGTCGACTAGACTCAAGGCGGGACAAGTGTTAAGATGCTAAAATGAAAGTGGATCGCCCTAGCGAAACCAAATCCCACAGTAATCCTTTAATCAACCACTCTTGGATCGAAAACTCCCAAACCGTGAAGCAGACTTAAATAATACGAATGAAATCCTAGGAAAACTCTAAACACGAATAAGTAACCGGCCTCGCCCCAGCGATAACCAAACTACCAAACAATGCCTAGTTAGTCAACCTAGCAATCCCGAATTATATTCCTAACCTTCGGGAAGGGATTGAACACCTTAGCTAATTGATTTTAAAAACCAGTTAAACTTGCGCTATTCTAACTGCAAGAACTAGCTCGACAACAAAAGTTAATCAAACTAGAATGATTTTTAGTTCTAGGGGATATTCCTATGTGCCTAGAACATCAAAAACAACAAACAAGTCATCAAATCACAAAGCGCCAGTACACAAATATTCAAAATCAAACATATAAATTAAATCATGTAACCCAACACATCCAAAATGGAAAACATAAGTCTTTAATTAAAAACCAAACTCTAGTTTATCATCCCAAATCACCAACAAAGGGTTTAGTTTCTAACGATCATGGAAAAAGATAAAAACTTAGGTTCAAAAGAACATATAGTCATTGTTTCAATATTTATAAACACAAAGTAAATAAATATATGAACTAAAAATTATAATAGTCGAACCCGAGTCTTCAATCTTGAACCCGAGCCTTCCTGGCCTTCAAAAATATTCCTCAAATTTGATAAAGCTGCAGTCCTCGTCTCTTTTTGCGCCTGATTTAATCCCCCAATCGAAATAATATGTTGTCACCATTCAATATATATTGCAATGTGAAAAGAATATATATACTCCTTGATAAATTTCGTAGGGTTTTTATTTTGTTTCTTTGACTTTTGGGCCCATGGCTCTCGTGAGCCTACAATCAACATTCATGTTTCATTTTTTTTGTTTAATTATTATTATTATTATCATATACTATTATAACTCTATGTTTCTGGCTCGGTTGTTCTTGGTTTGACCAAAGTTTCTCGTTTACGCTACGACGTTCATGAACACATGCTTTCAAGTGTCCGTGTCTCAATTAAAATTCTTTCCTTTTGAGCTCATTTTCCACGAACAACTATAAAATAATAAAATAAATAAATACCTAATAAAAATGACACAAAACGAATAAAAACTTGACCAAATAATATACAAAATACATAGGAAAATAGATGTGTTTTACGACACACCAAACATCCCCACACTTGACTCTTTTTCGTCCCTGAAATAGACTGCAATGGAATCATAATTAGAATTCTTGGTTTCAAAAACCTTTAGGTTCATTAATTATGATCTAATTACGCATTAACCAAAATTGTCGGTATTGTTGTCCACCTAAACCCAACCACTAGCTAATCAGGCCCCAATCATGTAAAGCAATTAAGTTCATATTATTACAATCAATCTATGAGTCTCACACTCAAGATATCCAGCTTCACCTAATCCCACCTCAAGCTTTCGAAGCAAAGGTTAAACCATATAGATATACCAACCACTGCAAACTAAACTCCCTAATGTATTAGAAATTAAATTTATGATGGATGATGGATGAAGTTTATGAGCATAGACACATTTTTTTTTCATACCTAACCCAGAGGTTGTCTCAATCAGAGTCACCATCCCCAAGAGCGACATCATGAGCTTCTGGTTTTTTTTTTCAACTTGACCTCGAGAGAGTTTCGATCAGAGGCTTCAGTTGTTTTTTTTTTCTTTGGTCTAGCTCAAATGATGGACATGTGGATTTTTTTATTTTTTTTTTGGGCACCACTTTTCACCGGATTTATTCTCATAAAAAGGATCAAGTGTGCTATTTAATTAATAATACATATGGGCTTCAACCTACAGTGGTACCTCTAATTACTATCAGCGGTTTCAGTTCTACCGTTTCTCCTAAGATGAGAACCCACAAGATTTCATGATTTATTAAGGTATATTAAGAACAATTCTAGGACCTTTCAAAGCTAGTTGGGCCTACCGACACATCTAAAGCAAACACGCTTTCAATCTATCTATTTTCTCATATATATAATATTTTGAAAACCAAAAATCCCAATTTTACTATCATTTTCCATATAAAATGCACAAAAAATCAGGGACATTTTTTTTATTCTCTTTTTTTTTATTAAATAAAGACTCAAATTAGGCTCCGAGGCCAATCACACGACCGCGCTTTTCAAAAGCACGACCGCGCTATGTCTGATTTGAACAAATTTCAGAGAAGCACGACCACGCTTATGAATTGCATGGCCGCGCCATTTCTGACTTGGGCAAATTTTGCTCTTGATTTGAAAAGCATGACCACGCTTATGAATTGCGTGGCCACGCTTTTTCTCAGACTTCACCAAAATGTTGCTCAAGCTGCAGAACTTCGTTGTTTTTCTTCTAGTGCGCTGCTAGGGGCTGTATTTTCACAAAAACAATAACTAAGTATCGAAACCAATGAAAACACAATTGAAAATCAACAAATGGGAGATAATGTGGGTGAAATTTATGTATAATTTTGCACATATCAAACCTCCCCACACTTGAACCTTGCTTGTCCTCAAGCAAGAAATTAACAAAAACTCCAAATGGCAACAATCAACTAACAACATGAACATAAACTCATAATAAAGGTCTAAGATATACACAAGGAGGCAACCATCAAAAGAAAGAAACCCATGAGATAAAAACGAGAAAATTCTAAGAGCAATGGTTTATCTATGAAATCCCCAACATGACAACTTTGCATCCTCACAATGTTCACTCACACTCGGCTAATTTATATGATCATACATAATGAGGAGTATGAATAAAACACTCAATGCCAAGACAATAACTATGCAATAATATAAACTTGTAAAAGGATCAAATCTCTACCAACATAGCTAGAAACATCACATAAATCATGAGGACTTTGTTAGGGTTGTAACTTGGCTAAGGTTAAGGTAGGAAAGTTTGGGAGAAAGTGGCTAAAGTGCAAAAAATCCAGGAACTAGGTTAGCTCGAAATAAAGAAACAACAATAATATACAACCACTACCATACTACAAATCGAGAGCTTTTAAGATTTTTGCTCTAAATAGAAGCCAATTGTGCGGCTTTTTCTTTCTTTCTTTATTTCACTATTTTCTTTTCCTTTTTTTTTCTTTCTTTTTTTTTTCTTTCTTTCTTTTTTTTTACTAACTATATATACAACCATGTAACTCGGAGGGAACTAAGCACGTCTACTTAGACAAAAACTCCAACATTAGAATATAATAAAAAAAACGAAAAAGAGAAGTGAGACTAACACTAGCCAAACCGGATTTTTAGCAAAAGGGAGAAAATATAAAAGGCTAATTTGGGTAAAGTCGGTGTAAACAAATATGGGTGAAAATGATAAACACGAGAAAAAGCTCAACAAGGCTCACTAAAGGAATATGTCGGGTGTGGGTATGTAAAGAAAATGAAAATGGCTAAAACAAAGAGGTTTTCCTAATGCCTCAATCATATTTATGCTACGAATTCACTCGAGGCCGAAAGATGTATACCTACCACAAGTTTTGTATTGCAAAAGTTATTTGGCACGCTCAACTTTTGCCCACAAAAACATGAGCAAAAATAATACTAAAGCTAATAAGGCTCAAAAATAACTCACGAAAAAGGGCATAGGTGCATAAATGCAAAGTATAACATGCGGGTCATCCTTTCGATTTACCATACTCAAAGAAAAAAAATGATTTTGTTTCTCTATAGTTTCTTTTTAATCAAGTGCCCCACGTAGTGCTCTCAAACCCTGTTTTGTCAAAAATTAAACATGTTCCATGTATGTTATTATGTCTTTTTTATCGCCACAAAAATTATTTTAGGAGTATTTTACAAAAAAAATAAAATCATTTATTTCTCAAGTTTTAGGACAAGCAAAATCCAAACAAATTCCCTCCCCACACTTGAATTACACATTGTCCCCAATGTGTAACAAAAAAAATTGCAATGCATTATAGAGAGAAGTAATACTCCCCTAATGTAGTCCATGAAATCACGAAAACAACATCCATCAAGCTAAAACGGAACCGGCTTACATCATCACCATCCACCTGAAAACCACTAAGAACACAACCATCAAAATATCCAAACACAACCAACCACAAAATACTACAAGAGTTAATACTTAAAAAAAAAAGTTAAAACATAATATTCGAAAGATCTAATAAAAGAGCTTTGAACCGTGGTGCAAAATGGTCCAACTCTCACTACCATTAACGAGGACTAGTCATCACGACCAGCCCCTGAACCACTGGCATCATCATGGAAACCCGAACGAGATCTCTTGGAAACCGGAGTAGCAGGATAACTGAATGTAGGTGGTGGAAGCAGCTCATAACAATGATGAGAAGCGGCTGCCTTGAGAGCAGAGAACAACCACTCGAACCCGCGTTGTTGATTATCCTGTATCGACCCCAGAACCGAATTCAGTCTCTTTTGCTCATAACGGATCTCATCTTGCACACTCTCTATATTCTCAAAGCGGTTCTAGATTTGGCCTGTAGTGGGTAGATTCGGGCCCATCACTGAGTCCAAGCCATCTTTTCATTCACCACTACTGTCATACCTCCCTTCTTTGGGACTACCTGCACAGGGCTAACCCAAGGTGAATCAGAGATCGGGTAAATCAAGCCTGCATCAAGTAGCTTAATGACCTCTTTCTTCACGACCTCCTGCATATTTGGGTTCAACCGCCTCTGGTGCTGAACAACAGGTTTAAAGTCCTCCTCCATCAAGATATTATGGGTACAAAAGGATGGATTTATGCCTTTTATATCCATGATCTTCCACGCAATCGCTCTCTTATGCCGTTTCAGAACCTCAAGTAACTTGCCTTTCTCGTCTCCAGATAAGGAAGATGAAATGATAACTGGTAGACTGGACTCACCCTCCAAGAAAGCATACTCCAAATGGGACGGGAGCTCCTTGAGCTCAACGGGTGGTGTGACATCCGTCATTTTTTTTATTATATATATATATATATTTTATATAATAATAATAATAATAATAATAATAATAATAATAATAATAATAAAAAATATATTAGAGTTGGTTTTGGACATTACATTAACCATCCATCTCTAAACCAACCAAACACCAAACCAAATCATAACAAACCCAAACCCAATCCAAACCCTTTAATAATTTGGCCCACCAGACAGCAGGCCCAACAGCTCAAGCCCAAACCCCCCTCCCCTTTTGTATCTGTTTAAAAAAAAAAATGCCTTTGCCTGGAATCGAACCCGGGCAAGGCAGGACAGACCCACACGCACATCACCACTGAGCTACAGCTCCATTCGTGAGTATTCTCAGATCCATTTGTATATATACCTTACTTAAACTGATTTTCCTCTTCTTCCTTGTTGTTACACAGCAGCAGCGATTGTTTTTATATTTTTTTTTTTCTTTTTCTTTTTTTTTCTTCTTTTAACCCTTTGTTTTGGCCTAATTAACTCATGCTAATTATTGTTTGACTTGAACTCGTGATTATCGGCCTACAATAACTCACCAACGCGTTGATTATCAATTGATTGACAATCAATTAGCCATGAACCCGTCAACATTAAACCCGAGGTCAAAGTTTCCAATTCGATCACCCAGGCCTATGTACTATAAATTGATCAACTGAGAACCTTGATTACTCGCTCACAACTCTCTCTCAACCTCCAATTCTCTCTGAATCACTCTAAATATTATTATCTTGTTCGTAGTTTGACTTTTTGCTTTGACCGGACATTCATCAACGAAACAACACTGTGAGTCCAATTATTTTTGTGGGTTTTGTTGGTCGGCATCCACACAATGAAAGCCCTAACATTAATCGGGTTATAGATGTGTGGATCGTCTGATTGTAAATGCTAGGGCTCGTAATCATAATTTGGGGAAGAACACTAGGTTGGGTTATGTTATTTATATTTCAAAAACGAGAAACCAACACAACTGATCATTCAGATCAGATGGTCCAGACTGTTGTTGTTTAATGAAGGGTCACGGGTTCAATCCTTGTTATGAACAAATCTTTTTGATCTTTCTTTCTTTTTCCTTTTATAATTACATAACTATTATTATTCTTTTAAAATTCATTTTTAAATACTAAAACATTTTTATAAATTCTACAAAAATTATATTATGTTAATCTGATGAAAAAGTTCAACACCCAATTTTTAGTTTTCAAAAATTTATTTATTTAATATATTTAATAAATAAATCAGTTTTATTCTATTATATTTATAAAATTCCATTAAAATATCAAAACGATCTTATTAATTTCCACAAAAATTATTTTAAGTTTTTATAACATTAAACTTTTCAGAAATGATTTTTATTTCTGAAAAATCATTTATTTAATATTTTTAATCAATTTTTGTTAGATTTAATTATAATTAAATCATAATAAATTCAATTTTCATCATTTTTGCACCAAAATTTTATACAAATTATTTTTAATCATTTAGAACAGAAATATGATTTTTAAAATAGAAATTCTTTAATTTTAGTATTTTTAAATATTAAAGTTAGAGTTTGACAATTTGTAATAAATAGATTTTAAAAATCTATTTTAAGGAAAATAATTTTGTAAAAATTATTTTTATACTTTAAACACATTATTGTGACCATCCTAGATTTAACATTTATAAAAAGATTTTTGGTTATTTATTTACTAAATTTCTCTCAATTGGCGAATATTTTTAATATTAATCAAACGAGCAATCATCCCCAATTCGAAGCCCTAGAAATACATGCATCCTAGAGTTATTTCACTTACACATTATCAATTACTTTAGGTTGATACTTTGAGATAGTTCCAACACATATTTCGTTGTCCAAGTTCAATTACAAGCTATTACGTAAACAGTGAGTATTCCTACCCCTTTTTGCATTTATACATTTCTGGGGTGTTACATGTACACTATTACAATTTCAAATACAAGTTTACATTTTTACAATACAATTCTAGTACTATGTGCATTGCTTACAACGTGCTTTATGCTTAGACATTACATGTGGATTACATTTGTACTTAGTGAAATCATTAACATGGTACAAGCCGACCTTAACATTGGATAGCGCTATTTGGATTGACAACCCGCCTAGATTGATTCTCCCCCTTTTTCATCGGAGAATCCGTGGCCAGTGTTAAGTTATCATCCATTTATTGGTTGAGTACACTACAGTTCATACAGTACATTATACAGTCACAGGGTTGATTTCGCTCATTTGTATGATACATAGTTTACATATTTGCACTGTAGCTTGCACTTGAATTGTATAACTTTTTAACCTACTATATATATCAAAACTAGGAATGCTCACCAACATTTCATATGTTGACCAAATCTATTTTGTACATGTTTCAGGTGCAGTTTGATCTAGTGCTTTAGCAAGGAACATTTAGTGCTATATTTTAATTCAGTTAATTCAATATTTACATTTCATTTAGACAATGTATTTTCCATTTCCATGTAAGACAGTTTTTGATTATTCAATAATATTTACATTTTAGTACCATGAGCTTTTGAACAATCGTCACTACGTGGCACCTCGATGATTCCGCCATCGGTTGGGGTGTTACAGATTGGTATCAGAGCCATGGTTATAGGGAACTAGGTTATTAGATAAAAAGGCCTAGACTATAACCGAATTTCAACTTTCATGCATTATATTTCCTGAATTACCCTACCCCTCATTTCTCCCTACTTTCCTCCTCCTATCTTTCCCTTCTTCCCTCTCTCTATTCTTCTTATCTTTCATCATGGTGCATAGAGATGGTGTCCTACAAAGAGTGGAAAGCTTACATCATCATGGAATGGGAACAGTACCTTTTATGAAGACACTCTTAGATATAATATCTACTCTTATTGTTACTCCTTCGAAGTTGTAGAACCTTAATGAGTGTGATAAGGACACGTGCAATCTGGAAGGGTGGACGCCTGTACACTGGGTTTTCTGGCATAGGCAAGCATAGCGCATAAATCCATTTACGGACCTGTTATGCTTACCTGGGGATTCCTGGAGTGAGTGTCCACTTATAGGCTAAAGCATGTCTTCTTTGATCACCATTGGGTTCAATTCCTTTGAAAAGTCAACGTCCTTGTTGAGCTTTACAGCTAGACAAGGGCACTCCAAGCATTTTGTACAAGTTTTTCCAATACTACCCTCTCGTTTCATATACAATACTTTGCATATCATGATTGCTTACAAGATCACATCTTCATAATCATCTGTACGATTATACACTTACATTTTCTAATCTCATGATTATTATTTGACTACCTCATAGATGTCTGCTCGCCGCATGCTCCGTGATGCCAGCCAACGCCCTGTTCGTGCTTCGGGACGACGTTCTGATCGTCGCCTCGCATCTTTAGTCGCCGAACAAATTGCTGCAGTGATCCCAAACCTTGTCAGTGAGATAACCCAGAATAGTAACAGTGCCAACACAGGGAGTACGACTCAATTTCGGTGCACTTTCAAACACTTTAACTCCTGCAACCCCACAAAATTCACTGGTGAGGAGGGTGCTACTGGCCTCCTCCAATGGTTTGAAAGCATGGAGAGTACTTTTGTGAACAGTGAATGTCCTGATGAACTCCGCGTTCGCTATGCTACCAGTGTCCTTCAAAAGGGAGCGTTAACCTGGTGGAATGGCGAAAAACGCAATCGAGGAGCTGATGTTGCTTTATCTTTATCTTGGGCTGAAGTTAAGGAACTCATGATCGCCAAATTTTGCCCTAGGAACGAAATCAGGAAACTGGAGGAAGAGTTCCATGGACTGAAACAAGACAGTGGGGAGAATCTTGCGTATAATACCCGATATCACGAACTTAGCACACTGGTTCCACACATGGTCACCCCAGTCTCTCGAGCAATCGAAAAATATATCGAGGGATTACCTGACCTGATTCAAGACGTTGTCACTGGAGGCAAAGCCACTACGGTAGAAGAAGCCATCCAACTTGCAGCCACATTAACAGACAAACACGTAAGGAAAGGAAACTTGGTTAGGAAGGGCACCAAGACACCTACTGAGAAAACCACCAATGTTGTTGAACAACCTAAGACTGTTTTAGCAAAGGCCGCCACTACTGCTTCGAACTCTAAGAAACGAATGGGCGATAATCAGAACCATGCTGTTGTTGATCCAGTGGCTCAGCCTCCTATCAAGAAAGCCTACACGGGAATCCATCCTCAATGCAACACCTGCAAATATCATCACCCTGCAAATCTTCCATGCCGTCAATGCACTAGATGTGGAAGGTTTGGACACCTTGTTACCACCTGTCGAGTAATGGTTGGGACACGGAGTAATCATCAAACAGCTGCCCAGGGACCACTACAGATTACTAACGGTCGGGCATGTTATCATTGTAGAGACCCTAATCACATGCTACCCCAATGTCCCAAATTGAACAATGTAAACCTGGTGGCACATGGACGAGCTTTCAATATCAATACCAACGAAACAACTGATCAGGATAACGTTAATCCCACTGGTTAAGCCATGGATGAAATCTTCCCAAGACTCGAGAATCCAATACTTGTGTTTTCATTTTCATAATTCTATTTTCATTTTGTATCCAATTTTGTCGCACTCATTAGCATACAACATCTAGAAATTTCCTTGCGTATTATTGTGTATTAACACAGATTGGAAATTTATTATATTTATCATACAAGACTCTACCTTGCATTTATTTGAAACGTTTGGACTTGATACTTGATCTTACAGATGCTTTTCTAAGAAAACATCATTGGTTATTACATGAAACTAGATTTTTTCTCTTAATTTTGAACACCTAATTATTCATGATACTCGTAAACATTTAATTATTCATGATAACACTTACACTTAATGGTTGTAGTACTTACAAACTTGCTTGCATAAACATGCTATCAATTTGCAATCTATGTGAATAATAATTGCTGCACTTAATAGAGGTCATCATGCCTTTTCCAACAGTCGGGAGAGGCCCTACAACCTGCTCCACGACTGGTAGAGGCTATTGAACATACTCAACGATTGGTAGAGGTCGCTATGCCTTTTCAAACAGTCGGGAGAGGCCCTACAACCTACTCCACGGCTGGTGGAGGCTATCGAACCTGCTCAACAATCGGTGGGGTCATAGAAGGACACAAAACCCTAATGTAAGGTAAATTGATGATTCCGGTCCGGAACGTAATCATGAATTTACAGGTACATTAGGGTAGTGTGAAATTCTATTAGAGTTTTTGGTAGGCATCCAGTACGTTTTCAAGGTATCAAAGGTGTGGTGGGTTAGCTGCGGTACACCCTGTATACAAACACTAATGATGCATTGAAAGTGAGACTGGAAATCGGACCAGAAAAAAAAAAAACTCTGTTTACTTGGTAGTTCATTTATAGTCAATCAACCCGTACATTTATCATAGGATGCCTAAAACGTGAAACTTAATGATTCACTAGATTCCTATTCTCCTTATTATTCGAGACGAACTTAATCCAACCTTTAATCACACCTCTTATCCGTATCATTCAATTTTTTTAAAACCACAGCTATCTTAATTCTTACCCAAGCATCCATAACCCTATGTTTCTAATAACTTCGGGACGAAGTTTCTAAAAGTAGGGGATGCTGTGACATCCGTCATTTTTTTTATTATATATATATATATATATTATATAATAATAATAATAATAATAATAATAATAATAATAATAAAAAATATATTAGAGTTGGTTTTAGACATTACATTAACCATCCATCTCTAAACCAACCCAACACCAAACCAAATCATAACAAACCCAAACCCAATCCAAACCCTTTAATAATTTGGCCCACCAGACAGCAGGCCCAACAGCTCAAGCCCAAACCCCCCTCCCCTTTTGTATCTGTTTAAAAAAAAAAAAATGCCTTTGCCTGGAATCGAACCCGGGCAAGGCAGGACAGACCCACACGCACATCACCACTGAGCTACAGCTCCATTCGTGAGTATTCTCAGATCCATTTGTATATATACCTTACTTAAACTGATTTTCCTCTTCTTCCTTGTTGTTACACAGCAGCAGCGATTGTTTTTATATTTTTTTTTTCTTTTTCTTTTTTTTTTCTTCTTTTAACCCTTTGTTTTGGCCTAATTAACTCATGCTAATTATTGTTTGACTTGAACTCGTGATTATCGGCCTACAATAACTCACCAACGCGTTGATTATCAATTGATTGACAATCAATTAGCCATGAACCCGTCAACATTAAACCCGAGGTCAAAGTTTCCAATTCGATCACCCAGGCCTATGTACTATAAATTGATCAACTGAGAACCTTGATTACTCGCTCACAACTCTCTCTCAACATCCAATTCTCTCTGAATCACTCTAAATATTATTATCTTGTTCGTAGTTTGACTTTTTGCTTTGACCGGACATTCATCAACGAAACAACACTGTGAGTCCAATTATTTTTGTGGGTTTTGTTGGTCGGCATCCACACAATGAAAGCCCTAACATTAATCGGGTTATAGATGTGTGGATCGTCTGATTGTAAATGCTAGGGCTCGTAATCATAATTTGGGGAAGAACACTAGGTTGGGTTATGTTATTTATATTTCAAAAACGAGAAACCAACACAACTGATCATTCAGATCAGATGGTCCAGACTGTTGTTGTTTAATGAAGGGTCACGGGTTCAATCCTTGTTATGAACAAATCTTTTTGATCTTTCTTTCTTTTTCCTTTTATAATTACATAACAATTATTATTCTTTTAAAATTCATTTTTAAATACTAAAACATTTTTATAAATTCTACAAAAATTATATTATGTTAATCTGATGAAAAAGTTCAACACCCAATTTTTAGTTTTCAAAAATTTATTTATTTAATATATTTAATAAATAAATCAGTTTTATTCTATTATATTTATAAAATTCCATTAAAATATCAAAACGATCTTATTAATTTCCACAAAAATTATTTTAAGTTTTTATAACATTAAACTTTTCAGAAATGATTTTTATTTCTGAAAAATCATTTATTTAATATTTTTAATCAATTTTTGTTAGATTTAATCATAATTAAATCATAATAAATTCAATTTTCATCATTTTTGCACCAAAATTTTATACAAATTATTTTTAATCATTTAGAACAGAAATATGATTTTTAAAATAGAAATTCTTTAATTTTAGTATTTTTAAATATTAAAGTTAGAGTTTGACAATTTGTAATAAATAGATTTTAAAAATCTATTTTAAGGAAAATAATTTTGTAAAAATTATTTTTATACTTTAAACACATTATTGTGACCATCCTAGATTTAACATTTATAAAAAGATTTTTGGTTATTTATTTACTAAATTTCTCTCAATTGGCGAATATTTTTAATATTAATCAAACGAGCAATCATCCCCAATTCGAAGCCCTAGAAATACATGCATCCTAGAGTTATTTCACTTACACATTATCAATTACTTTAGGTTGATACTTTGAGATAGTTCCAACACATATTTCGTTGTCCAAGTTCAATTACAAGCTATTACGTAAACAGTGAGTATTCCTACCCCTTTTTGCATTTATACATTTCTGGGGTGTTACATGTACACTATTACAATTTCAAATACAAGTTTACATTTTTACAATACAATTCTAGTACTATGTGCATTGCTTACAACGTGCTTTATGCTTAGACATTACATGTGGATTACATTTGTACTTAGTGAAATCATTAACATGGTACAAGCCGACCTTAACATTGGATAGCGCTATTTGGATTGACAACCCGCCTAGATTGATTCTCCCCCTTTTTCATCGGAGAATCCGTGGCCAGTGTTAAGTTATCATCCATTTATTGGTTGAGTACACTACAGTTCATACAGTACATTATACAGTCACAGGGTTGATTTCGCTCATTTGTATGATACATAGTTTACATATTTGCACTGTAGCTTGCACTTGAATTGTATAACTTTTTAACCTACTATATATATCAAAACTAGGAATGCTCACCAACATTTCATATGTTGACCAAATCTATTTTGTACATGTTTCAGGTGCAGTTTGATCTAGTGCTTTAGCAAGGAACATTTAGTGCTATATTTTAATTCAGTTAATTCAATATTTACATTTCATTTAGACAATGTATTTTCCATTTCCATGTAAGACAGTTTTTGATTATTCAATAATATTTACATTTTAGTACCATGAGCTTTTGAACAATCGTCACTACGTGGCACCTCGATGATTCCGCCATCGGTTGGGGTGTTACAGGTGGTGGGTCCTCAATAGAAGGGCGTGCCTTAGGCTCGGCATCATGATCAACAACCTCAAAGACCTCAGGGTACGGGGGAGGCTCATGACCTAACAAACAGGCCATCTCCTTAGCTGGCTGGCTCACGGAAATCGAACCAAACACCTCCCCACCAAGTAACTGTGTGTCCCGTGTCTCCTCCTCAAATGTGTCCAGAAGATGATCACTCACACATGAATCAATGGTGTCAATGAAGTAAAGTGCATCATCCTGACTTTGTGGGTGCTGCATGGACCTCCCAATATCAAAGGTCACCTCCTCATCATCAACCCTAAGTGTAAGTCTACCGGTGCAGACATCAATCAGGGCCCTAGCAGTGGCTAGGAACGAGCGACCAAGGATAAGTGGTACATTTTTATCCTCGTCCATGTCTAGAATGAAAAAGTCAACTGGGAAGACGAACTTGTCAATCTTGACAAGCATATTCTCCACAATACCCCGCGGGTATTTCACAGATCTGTCAGCAAGCTGAATGCTCATACGTGTCGGCTTAGGCTCGCCTAGGTCTAGTTTAGCAAAAACCGCATAAGGCATGAGTTTAATGCTAGCACCGAGGTCAGCCAATGCATTGCTGACAGATAAACTACCAATCAAGCATGGGATAGTGAAATTCCCAGGATCATTCATCTTCTTAGGTAGTTTATTTTGGAGAATGGCAGAACACTCCTCATTCAAAGTCACATGTGAAAGCTCCTCAAGTTTCTTTTTGTTGGTGAGGATGTCTTTCAGAAACTTTGCATACTTAGGCATCTGTGCAAGTGCCTCAATGAATGGTAAATTTATATGAAGTTGCTTAAAAAGCTCGAGAAATTTACCATAGTGTTCCTCCATTTTCTGCTTCTTCAATCTCCTAGGATATGGAACAGGAGGAACATACTCTCTCACTGGCTCCCTAGATCGTGTTGTACTTGCTGGGCCTCGCCTCAGATGCACCTCATCCGGAGTCTCAATGTCCACTTCCTCAACAGTCGGCTTAGATGTGGAAGCCGGAGGGGTAGTCTCAGTGGTCTTGCCACTCCTCAAAGTGATAGTGTCACACCACGCCAATGGCGAAAACACGTGGCGCAACGCTCGAAAGCATATCAAAGTCAAGATTAACACAAACTATATTTAATTAGAAAAGATCATTATATTAAGATGTCGGGAAGGAGTACCTGGTTTCAAACATTACTCAAAACCACAAACATTAAGTTTTAAAGTGGGGTGTTTCCGTTTATGTCCCAACCCGAAGGTAACAATGGATGAAACCCCCAACCAGTGTCCGACATCCCAAATTCCACCGTACTAGCCGCATACCTGTTCAGCACTTAGTTACCTGAAAGATATGTTTAAAAAGACGTCAATATATAAAATATTGGTGAGTTCACAGGTTTTAGTTTCGTAAACACGACATTTTTACACCCTGTGCAAATCCAGCACATTTTTACATCCTGTGCAAATCCAGCACATTTTTACATCCTGTGCAAATCCAGCACATTTTGTGGCCTTTGTATGGAGTAGCTAGCTCCTACAAACTATGATGATAAGCAATCCCCTGAGTCCCATAACCAAACCAAGACTAATAAATATGCCCCGCTCCAAGTCGTTTCTCGGAACCCAACGACTTAAGTTCAGAATACATGCACCTCTTGTCTTTACCGGGTTGACGCTATCAACCAGAGGTGGGCCTCGTCAGGCACCAATAGTACTATCCAAATATTCCTTTGGTTTCATTTACCTGAATTAATGGTTACAGTAGCGAGGACCCAACCCCGAGTGGCGACCAAAAACTCAAGTACTCATCATGCCACTTATCACATTTTAACCCTTGAAAACATTTCAACATGTGATAACTTTTGACAAACATATCTTTCCCCCAGTTAAAACAGTAAAATGGGGCCGTGAAACTCACCTTAAATTCCATGCTTAGCTAGCAAATAAAACCCAAAGCTTTGACCGACTTCCTCGTGCCCTAATTACCAATAAAGGACACCTTAAAGTCTATCATATATAAACCTAGCTTATTTTCCGGTTAAAAGATAGTTTATTCAACTATCTAGACTCGTGTGTACTAACCCGAGTCTTTAAGTGTTTTAACTCGACGAACCGATCGTGACTCATCATAGTTCATGTGTTCACATACGAAATAGTACCCAAGTCGCGCACTTGTTACTATTCGTGTGCAAACTATGTTGGACTAATATCACGAAACGTATAACTCATCCCGAGCCATAGCTTGTCTCGTAAACCAGATAATGTAATCGTCTTGTATAGTTATTTTCGGAAAATATACCTTGCTGAAATATAATATAGTTATTAAAATCCTTTTTAATAACATTTGTTATTTCTTTTCCCGAATCCGAGTATCTTTCAAATCTCACGACTTTGCTTTTTATGAACAGGTTTTCCAATTAAAACCGAACGTTTATACATCTTTTAATCCGACAACAAACATATTTTAGTTACCAAGTAACCTTTAAAAAAACTCGTCATACTTGACGCTTGGTAACAAAAGACTATATATTTGTTTGAAATATTTCCCGGAATAGACTATTATTGTTACAAATAATATTTGTCAAAACGTTGTGATTTTGTATATGACTACACTTGTCAAACGTTTGGAAAGTTATTTATAAGAACGAACAATAATGTCACACTTGTCGCGCTTCGGATTTTGTAAAAATTTCGGCAGAGTTTCCTCTGTTTTTGTATAAACCAGACAACACAAGTTGTCTACAATTTCCCAAAATCAACACCTAAACAAAGACGACATTATATTTATCCGCATTTCTAGTCCACGAGACTTTATACGTTGTGACTATTATATAAATCATACTATTTATATAAATATATATATACGTATAGTCCATCAATTTAGTCCAACAACAACGCAAGTCACGACTAATATATAAATATTATCTCATAATACTTTTCGTTAATATTTTTATCGGTTCGTTCTCGCGAGTTCAAAACTTCTTTCATGTTATATTTATAATATGCTTTATAATTGTAACGAAAAATAAACACGATTAAATTATACCGATATGCGCGTGCGTGACTTGACACGTCTCGAACGACGCGTTGACCGAGCCAAAGTTTGACCGGAGTTGACTCGTGTTCAACCAAGCTCGAAATCTGATCCGTAAGCAAATTTTACCCGATCTAACCCGTTTGACCGGGGGTTGACTAGATCTGACGAGACCCGAAAAAAACCCGGACCATTAACGTGAACCCGCACCTGATCTGACCCGAGGACACAACCTTGACCCGAGCCCCGAGTCCCGAACCCAAAACTGACCGGACCTGCGGCCGCCGGACACCACCACCGTGGCCGGACCTGCGACCGCCGGACACCACCACCATCCCACGCCACCAAGAACCCCCGTTCTGACCACCTGCGCGCCACCGGAACCCAACCAAAACCCATTCCGGCCCCTCCTGAACTCGTAAATAGCCGGAAACAGCTCGCCGGAATGTGGCCGGAGAACGAAATTCCGTGAAAACTTGTGAGGAGTCCCCCAAAGACCCGATCTAAACGTTTGTACAAAGAAAACTCAAAAACGAGCTTACCGGAAAAGTCGCCGGAATGGTACCCACGTTCAAACCGCTTCGTTTTAGGGAAAACGGCCTTCGCCATCGTGTTCGGGGCACCGAAATTAGTGGGGGTGGGGGTGTCACGCGCCGGAAAAGCCGCCGGAGGGCCGCCGGACGGCCGCCGGACAGCCGCCGGAAGCTGCCGGAATGCCGCCGGCCGGCCGGCCTCCGGTCGCCGGAAATTCTAGAGAGAGAGAGAGTGGAGAGAGTGTGGGTGGTTAGAGAGAGAAAGTAATGTGGGAAATGAGGAAAATTGGAGGTGTTTTAGGCTTATATAGGTGGGATTTTGGGTTGGACTTCAAGCCCGACGTCGCGTACCAACTGCTCCGTTTTAGCCCGTTATCGCTTCTGGACTCGGTTTTTGTTCGTAGTCATAAATAATACCGGACCGAGCAATTCAATAATTATTTTCGTCACCCGACGCGTGAAAACGGCACACGCGTTAAAATCGCGTTAATCGGTTCGGTTGTGTTATCCTTCATTTAAATGATCCGATAACTTTCGAAATTCAACCGATAACATTATTTATAATAAATAATTATTCCGGAGTTCGGTAACGGTTAAAGCCATGCGTTTTGACGTTCGAATCCCACGTCAGTTCCTCTCCGCGTTTCTCCAAAACGCTGCGTTTTTGACCGTTTACCGCGCCGATTTCACATTCGATCGCATCAGTAGTAAATACGTGTCGTATTTACATTTATTAGCCTTACGTTAGTCCACTTTGATAAATTTTTACTGATGTCAGTTCGTTACGTTAAATACGCGAAGTCTTTCTTTAAAGGCATTAAGGCTTCAACGAACTTTCAAAAGGACATCGTAGGACTCATATCAGCTCAACTAACCATAATTTACCTTAAACCATGTTAATTATTTCTAAAACATGATTAGAATCACGTTAATCATTGTACGAAATTTTCCGGTTGTCACAGATAGCCTTCACGTGAGCATTCGGGTTTGTTTTAGTATTGCTCGGGAGGCTACCCTGCCGTCTCTCAGATAGGAGCTTTACGATCTGCCCTACCTGGTTCTCGATGGTCTGCATCGAGGCTTTCTGACTCCTCAACTCACTCTCGTGTCTCGCGAACTGATCATCATAATCCTTGAACCGCTTTGCACTGTCCCGGCTCTAAGCGTTCTGGTTCGCTAAGATCTGTCCAAGCATATCCTCCATGCTAGGCTTCGCTTCAGATGTGGACTGCTGAGGGCGAGGAGGGAAAAACTGACCATGAGGCTGCTGTGGTCGAGGAGCAAATCCGGGTGGCTGCTGGCTAGAGGAGCCAGCTTTCCAACTGAAATTCGGGTGATTCTTCCACCCCGGATTATAGGTATTGCTGTAGGGATTGTTCTGGGGGCGAACTTGGTTTCCATGAAGTCAACCTGCTCGTGAATCATCTCTCCCAGCTGACATTCGCTACTCGACTGCGCTCCTCCACCCGTCACACAACCAGATTGAGACTGAATCTGGTTTGACATCAACATGTCAAACTTCGTGGACAATTCGTCCATCCATGCAGCCATGGCAGTAAAATCATCTACATGGTAGACTCCCTGCCTTGTAGACTTTCCTCTCAAGGGTTGGTGTGTGCGATTCTTCTCGGCAACTCTCTCCATGATCTCAAACGCTTCCCGGGCGTTCTTCGTGCCAATGTCGCCACCCGCAAAAGTATCCACCAACTGCCGTCCTGTACTATCCAGACGATGATAGAAGATCTGACACTGCTGCCACTTAGGCAACCCATGATGTGGAACCTTTCTCATAAGGCTTTTGAATCGGTCCCACGCCTCATAGAGAAGCTCATCATCTTCCTGTCGAAAATTGAGAATCCGGGTTCTTAATCTAACAGTTTTCTCAGGAAGGAAAAATTTCTGGAGAAACCTCTCAGCAAGTTGGTTCCATGTAGTGATGGACCCAGCTGGAAGTGAAAGAAGCCACTCCTTGGCTTGATCACGTAAGGAAAACGGAAAAAGCCTAAGGTGAATGGCATCATCGGTCGCGCCTTGGATCTTGAAAGTGGCGCAAACCTCCAGAAAACCAGCAATGTGAGCACTAGGATCCTCTGATCCTTGCCATAGTACTGCACTGCATTCTGCAACATGGTAATGGTGCTGGATTTGATTTCAAAGTTATTATTATTAATCGTCGGCTGGGTAATGCTCGTCTCCAGACCACCAAGCGTCGGGGTACCGATATCATTTAGCGGCCTCGTCTCCAAGTCCTGGTCCGCCATGTCTACGTGCACCTCGTGGAACTCCTCGTCTCCCTCAATAGCTGCGGCTACTGCGCGGGCTCGCTCCCGCAACCGTCTATGAAAATACCGTTCAGGTTCAGAAGAAGGCTCGACAATTGCAGACGCGGGGGTTGAGGACATGCACTACCTGCAAAACAAGAAAAATATACAATACAACTATACCAATGAAAAAAAAACACGAAAATAAAGACTAAAACTTAACTAAACTAAACTAAACAAACAACAAGATACTGAAAAATAATTTTTTTTTACAAACAAAATATTAACAAGTGGCGAAATCAGTAACTCGAATCGTTCTTGAAATATGCCGCGTCCCCGGCAACGGCGCCAAAAACTTGATGGTGCGTGAAGTATATATATTTTTATGAACATATTTGTTCACACAATTTCTTGTTTTAAAATAGTTTTTACCCTAAATTAAACTACACACACGAAAAACAAGTGTACCTATCGAAAAGTAATATAATTTAAATGGTAAGAACCGGATATCAATCTGTGGATGCAGTTTCTCAATACTAAACTTTTGTTACTGTAGAGCCTTTTCGAGAGTTGAGTTAAGTTTTCTAAATTAAAGTTACTAAATATTAAATGACAATAAAAATAAACGGATTTAAAATCAATATTAATTAAAAGTCATCTAAACTAAGATTCCACTAAAGACATGTAATGTTCCTAGAGTAAGAAATGATGGTAAGACAAAACTCTCTAATAATTAAATTCCAATCAAGGTCTCTTAATTATATAATTCTTTGGAAAATTAAAATGACAAAAACACTTTAATCACCTAGAATTATTCTTTGAAGCCCGTTTTGTAATGTTTAAGTTAATCTTTAAATACGAGTTATTCATTTGTCAAAATTCCTAACTCGACAACTTTAGGAAAATTAAGTTGAACAACAACTTAATCACCTAAAGTTGTTTTTATGTAGATAAATATTTATATTGTTCAAGTGACAAATCTAAGGTTTAAAACTTGTAAGACAATAATTTTGGCCTAAACTACTAACTTACAATTTTTATCAACCTTAGAATCTAACACAACACCCTTATGATTTTTCCAAATCTAAGTGCAAGATTTCACACATGTTCAAGTTCTTCATCTCAAGTTAGTTAACAATTACCATTCCTAGTTTCATGTTATGAACCTAATTATTACTAACAAGATTCAATAATAAACATCTACACATGGGTTTTCCAACATTCGTGAGCAAACATTCACCAAACTAACATGGATTATGAACTTTAAACATGTACACAATTCCAAGAACAATACTAAAAATTCATCATCAAGATTAACATAAACTAAATACCATCATGTCTTACAATTATCACATTACATAATCAAAAGCTTCATCATAGTTTAGATAACTAGAGGTGTTTAGCCCGTATGGCTTACAACAACTACAAACATATTAGCTAAACTACCAAAATTCATTGTTAAGATTAAGGAATTCAAGCCATAAGCAAGCAAGGTAAGTAGGTTGGTTGGTTGATGTTGCTTGGTGCTTCAATGGCCTTCAAAGCTCCTTTAGAATGGTGAAAATCGGCTGGAGAGAAGTGTGTTTGAACCTCCAAGACCCAACCACCCACAAATGAGCAAAATGAGGTGTTTTTATAGCAATCTGTCAAAAAGCGCGACCACGCTTTCCAAAAGCGCGGCCGTGCTTATGCAGCTACAGTACAATGCTTTCTTTTTTCTCACTTTACGTTATTGCCAATTTTTGCAAATTTCGAAACGGGCTCCGCGGCCAATCACACGACCGCGCTTTTCAAAAGCACGACCGCGCTATGTATGATTTGGACAAATTTCAGAGAAGCACGACCACGCATATGAATTGCATGGCCGCGCCATTTCTGACTTGGGCAAATTTTGCTCTTGATTTGAAAAGCATGACCACGCTTATGAATTGCGTGGCCACGCTTTTTCTCAGACTTCACCAAAATGTTGCTCAAGCTGCAGAACTTCGTTGTTTTTCTTCTAGTGCGCTGCTAGGGGCTGTATTTTCACAAAAACAATAACTAAGTATCGAAACCAATGAAAACACAATTGAAAATCAACAAATGGGAGATAAATGTGGGTGAAATTTATGTATAATTTTGCACATATCACCGTTCGTGGTTGAGGAATTTGTTAGCTACGCGTTGCCGCCAGCTGAGCGTGCACATCACCGGTCTCAGAACCGAGGTACTCTGTTCTCAGAGATGTGTATGAACTTAACATAGACTCTGGGAAATTTGTACGCCCTGCACAGAGGAGAGTGTGAGTTTCTAGATGAGCAGGCGTCGGTTGCAAGTGTAGCCGAGCGCCTGGCACGGGAGAAGGAGGTATATGAGTCAGCGCGTAAGCGGCTCTTGGAGCAGGTTCGGAAGTTAGAGTCTGATCTGTGCCAAAAGGATGCTGATGCTGTAGAGAAGCAGAAGACTTGGGCTAACTCGACGGCGACCGTTAATACGGAGCTGAAACGTCATCGTTAGCTTGTTCAGAAGGCTGAGTCTGCGCTGGCTGAGCAAAAGAAGGTAGTGGCAGAGAAGGCCAAGGAGATGGAGGAGCTATCCTCTAAGTATGCTACCATGGTGGGCGACCTCAAGGCGAAGGATGCCGGCGTGGTGAGGATGACCACTCGGGTGTCCGAGCTGGAAGGTCAGGTTAATGACCGTGTGAAGGAGAAAGAGACTTGGGAGCTTGAGAGGACTTTGCTGCTGGATGCTCAGAAGGCGTATTGTGAGAAGTCCTTGTGGATTATGTCTGACGGGATATCTTCCGTAAGTTGTTCTCTTTACTTTGTTGTTTTTTGGTTTGTTTTTTCCTTTGTTTAGCTCATGTAGCTTGTGTTTGTTGATGCAGGTCTTTGATCGCTGCTGGAATGAGCCAAAGATGGGTGAGCAGGTTGCGGAGGTGGTTGATGCAGCGCGTACCACAGGTGTTCATAGTGGCTGGCTGGAAGGTTATCTGGCCGCCAAGGATGGGGCGCCAGTTGAGGAGCAGCCTTTCCAGGACGTGAACACTGACCAGCTGCTGATGGAGGAGCTTGAGAAGCTCGAAAGGATAGAGTTTCCGGTGCTTCAGGTCGTGAGGCAGTGTCTGGCGGACCCTGACCCTATTGCTTAATTTAAGCGTTGGGTCGAGGAATCTTAGCGTGCCGGGCGTGAGCACGCTGAAAAGGGAAAGGAGAAGGCTGGGGGCGCGGGTAGTTCGGGTACGGCGCATGAGCCTCCTCAGTAGATTGTCGCTTTTCTTTTTCCTTGTAAATCCGACTGTTTGTGTTGAAATGAAATATAATGTTTTTGGCTTTACTTTTGTCTGCTCTTGTATGTGTGATGTGTTGCTATGTGTATGAAGGATGAATTGTCTTCATAGGTTACAAGTAACCTTGGCGTCTATTGAGTAGGGTACATTAACTACACAATGTTTTAGGGCTAGAGGTTTGTTGCTTCTAAGTTATGAAGGGTAAATTAACTTCATAAGTTAGGGACATGGCCAATTTTTGACGTCAAGTCTTATGAAGAGTGAATTAGCTTCATAAGTTAGAGGTAAAGTAATTGGTTTTTGCGCTTATAGACAAAGTGTAAGGTGGCGTCGCAGATTATCCGAAAAACCGAAATTTTTATAAGTAGCATGGGCGCAACTGTGCTACATTCCATGACCTTAGTATGGGTGTGTCGTCCAGTCTTTCTAGCGCGTATGCCCCTTTTCCTAGTACTTGTTGGATTTTGTATGGTCCTTCCCAGTTGGGTGCGAGTTTTCCGGGGCGTTCGGAGTGAGACGCATAGTTGTCTCTTAGGACGTAATCTCCAATGTCGAATGCGCAGGCTTTGACTTTGGAGTTATAATAGCGCTCCAGTTGTTTTTTGTAGTTTGCCTCTCGTATAGCAACGATGTCGCGCCGTTCGTCTAAGAGATCTAAGTTGAGTCGTAGTTCTCGGTCGTTGTCTGTGTGCGCGATGTTGAGGACCCTTGGTGATGGGAATGTTACTTCTGCGGGTATTACGGCCTCAGAGCCATAAGTTAGGCTAAAAGGGGTTTCGCCGGTGCTGGTCTTAGTGAAGGTGCGATGTGCCCTTAGTGGAGGTGGCTGTCGCGGTATCCACGCATTTCAGGAGTGGGCCGAGATAGGAGCGTCGGTATAAGACTCCATTCACGAGTTGATAATGCTGGGATTTGTATTGGAGTTTTCGGGCTTCTGCTTTTTGAGATGGTATGGTGCTCGTTGCCAGGTATGCTTGAATCGGGGTCATCCATGACCAGGCGCCCGTCTGTGTTATATTATCCTGTCTAAGTGGTACTGAAGGTTGAGCTAGAGTTTCGATGCGTACCTCTTTGGCCATGTGAGGCCAAGCCATGGAGGCCATCTTGCTGAGTGCGTCAGCTTCTTTATTGCCACTTCGGTTGATGTGAAGGATTGTGCAGGTTGTAAATTTTTTGGTGAGGAGCTTGGCCTGGTCGACGTATTGGGCCATGACTGGGTCCTTGGCATCGTAGACGCCGTTCATGTGACCTGCTATGAGCATAGAGTCGACATGGGCGTTGAGGTGTCTTGCGCCCATTTTGTCGGCGAGGCGTAGTCCTGCCAAAAATGCCTCGTACTCTGCTTCGTTATTTGTGCTTGGAAACTCAAGACGGACGGCGTATGTGAATTCTGTTTTGTCAGGGCTGACGAGGCGAAGGCCTGCGCCTGCGCCCTGGTCGTTGGAGGCTCCGTCCGTGTATAACGACCATGTTACTCGGTCGTCTGGGATGGGTTTGGGGTCTTGCTCATCTTTGCAGTCTTGGATTTTATCTATTGGAATTTCTGCGATTAAGTCTGCAAGGACCTGTCCTTTGATTGCAGGTCTTGGTTTGTAGATGATGGTGTGTGCGCCTAGCTCGATTGCCCATTTCGCCAGGAGGCCTGAGAGTTCCGGTTTGGAGAGTACGGTGTTGATTCTATAATCCGTTAGGACGTTGATTGGGTGTCCTTGGAAGTATCGCCTTAGTCGTCGTGACGCATATACCAGCGCAAGAACGAGTTTTTCCATTGTTGAGTATCTGGTTTCTGCGTCTGCCAGGGTGCGGCTGATGTAGTAGATTGGTGTTTGTACTTTGTTGCGTTCTACCAGTAGCACCGCGCCTATTGTTGTTTCTGATGCAGATAAGTACAGTGTAAGTGGTTCCTCTGGCAGGGGTGCTGTTAGAGTTGGCAAGTAAGTTAAACGTTGCTTCATTTCACGAAAGGCTACTTCCGCTTCTGGTGTCCAGCGGAACTGTGTTTTCTTTAGTACATTTCGTAGGGTGTGGACAAAAGGAAAAGACTTGGAGGCGTAGTTTGATAAGAATCGCTTAAGAGCAACTAGGCGTCCCATCAGTGTCTATACGTCCTTTATTGAGTTTGGTGATGGCATGCGCTGGATAGCTTGGACTTTTTCCGGGTTTGGCTTGAAGCCGCCGTTGGTGACAATGACGTTTAGGAATTTTCCTTCTTCAGCTCCGAAGGAGCATTTTCCCGGGTTGAGCTTCATTTTGATGCCGCGCAACTGTTCGAAGGTGCGTTGGATGTCCATTAGCATGGTGTCTTCTTGAGTGCTTTTGATTACCAAGTCATCGACGTAGACTTCAAGGTTGACGCCGATGTGGTTGATGAAGGCATGGTCCATGAGGCGTTGGTAAGTTGCGCCAGCGTTATTGAGTCCGAAGGGCATTTTGGTGTAGCAGTATACCCCTCTATCTGTTCTGAAGGCCGTTCGGTCTTCGTCTTCGTAGGCCATTTGTATTTGATGATATCCTCGATATGCGTCGAGGAAGCATTTGTATTTAAATGGCGCTAGCGAGTCTACCTTTAAGTCAATACCTGGTAGGGGGTAGTGATCTTTAGGGCATGCTTTGTTGAGGTCCTTGTAATCGACACACATGCGCCAAGATCCGTTCTTCTTGAGGACCATGACAGGGTTAGCTACCCAGGTTTGGTGGTTGCATTTTCTGATGATGCCTGCTTCGAGTAGGTTATCGACCTGTTCGTTCATGGCTTTGACCTTGTCAGGGCCCAGTGGTCGTTTTTTCTAGGCTACTGGGCGCGCGTCCTTGTACGTGTTGAGACGATGCTCGGCTATGTGTCTTGGGACGCTGACCATGTCTGATGATTGCTAGGCGAAGATGTCTATGTTTGCCACCAATAGTTGCTTTAGGTGTATTCTCACTTGGGGGGACAGGGTCCGCCCTAAGGTAATGGTTTGTTCGGGGAAAGCCGAGTTGAGAACCCATTCTTCTTCCTTCGGCGAGGCTGGCGCTGGCGGCGCTGTGTCGTCGACCTGGTCGGTTGTCATGAGGCATTCTTGGTTGCCTTGGATGTATGCGATCCCCGTGGGTGTTGGAAAACCCATGGTTTGGTGCGGAGTTGATGCGGTGGAGTTGAAGTTTGCCAGACCTTGTCTGCCCAGCAGTATGTCGTATGAGGAGATAGCTGGGATGACGTGAAAGGTGCAAACTTCTGAGCGGGTGTGTGTCCCGTCATCAAGTGTGACTGTAAAGTCAAACTTACCGATGGGGTGTATTACTTCGTTGAAGAAACCGGCGATGGGTGCATCTGGTTGCAAGCGTGCTTTGTCCTCGTCGTCGAGTTGATCGAAGCACTGTTGGTACATGATGTCGAAGCTGCTGCCGCCATCGCACATCATCTTGTACGTTCGGTAGTGCCCAAACAGTGCTGTGATGGTGAGTGGGGTTCTTGATTTTGCGCCCCCTCGTATTGTGGGGAGGATGACTTGAGCCTCCCTCAAGTTTCTGACTGTTGGGATTTCTGGTTGTTGCGACGTGGTCGCTGTGTCGGGGAAGTTTGTTTTCCGCTTGGTGTTGCGCGTCGTGTTGCACTGTCTGTTGTATGCGCCGCGGATGTGGTGTGTTTTGATGTCTTTGATGGCCTTGGCGGGCTCGTCTTGCCGGCGTGCGCCGGCGCGGACATTCTTGACCAAGTTGGCCAACTTCCCGGAGCGTAGGGCCGCCTCGATCTCCATTTTGAGGCTGTAGCAGTTGTTAGTGTCATGGCCCACATCTTTGTAGAAATCACATAATCTGGTGGTGTCAACGTTTTTTCGTTTTGTTCCCATGGGTTTTGGGATCTTGAAAGTTACCTCTCCAGTTGAGAGAACTTGTGACAGCACCTGGGATGGTGTTTTCGTGAGGGAGGTCCAGTCTTGATTCCGGCGGCCGCTGTTGCGCTGATCGCGAGTTTGTTTGTTACCGATAATATTTCGGGCGTCGCCGGAGGTTGAGTATCGCCCTTCGTCAGTGGAACCTGAGATGCGGTTCCAGACAGATGCTCGGTTGTTGCTGCGGCTGTTGCTGGAGCTCCGTCGTTGGTTTTGGCGCATCGTTTTTTGGTTGCCCGCATATAGCTTGGAAATGCGGACGACCTCTTCCCAGGAATCTGGGACGCCATCTTTCCCTTGAAGGGTGTGTTGGAGGCCGTCGTCGTTAACGTTGGCCAGGAAGGAGGTCCGGGTTGCTTCGTCCCCCGTTCCTAACTGGAGTGCTTCTTTGTTGAACCGTACGATGAAGTCTTCGAGCAGTTCAGTGTCCCTGCGTTTGCACAGAGAGATCTGACTTTTGTCGCGCTTGTGACGACGTTGTTGGCTAAAATGGCGCGAAAATTTATCGATCAGCTGCTCGTAGGTGTCGATGCTTCCGACGGGGAGGTTATCAAACCAGACCTTGGCAGCTCCAGTAAGTGTCTGGGCAAACATGTAGCACCAGACGGGTAGGGTCCATCCGATGACGGCCCCGGTTTGATTGAAGATGCCGAGGTGGTCGTCCGGATCGGTGAGACCGTCATATATTCTGACGTTGGTCGGCAGGCGTTGTCGTGGCGGGATTGGTGCTTGGGATATACGCCTGGTATATTTGGACTTGTCCACAAAGGCCGTTGGCCTGTAGGGGAGTGACAAGTTTGTGGTGGCGTCATTGTATCTGTTTAGTCGTTCCCGCCTGTAGTATGGGCTATGGCGATAGTCCCTGGAGGCATCGTCCTCCCATGAACTTTCGTCATAGTCCTCGTCGTCGAACCGGTTGCGCTCTGCACGGGCCTGGTCCGCAGGGGGTTGCCCTGGACCTTCCCCGTGACGGGCGGCAATCGTGATTCGTGTGGGTTGTTTGGAGGAGGAACCCATCATCGCCTTTCCGGTGTCGACGTCGCTCCAGCTGTGCGTCCAGAATTTGTTTCTGGCGTTCGTACCAGTCGTTATTCAGGGCGTCGATCTCCTCCTCAGTTGGAGGGGCTGGATCGACGAACTGGGATGCTAGGTTTCTGGGGGTGATGACATGGTGTTGCTGATTGTTGTCGTGGTCCCCCGATGTTGGTTGAGATCCTGGGGTGGCGTCGGTGATGTCTTCGACGGCCCCAGATGGAGTGAACACTCTTGTGATCCTACGCCACCCCAGTTCAACCCAGATGGCGACCTACAGCGGATGGCGCCAATGAAGAAACACGAATCCTGGATTACCGGACAGGCGCTAATCCAGTATGTGATCCTACGGCATTTTGCAAAGAGAGTGTGTTTTGAAAATACGTGAAGGTCTAAGGACAAGACCAGGGAATCTAGGAGACTACCGATTAGAAGAGCCGAGCCTCTAAAAGTTAGTATAATAAACAAGGGGTTGAAGAAGACATGAAGGAGTTCGTATTCTTCTTGAGTGAAAGTGTAAGAGATATTAGATGCCAATAAAAGGAGAAGGAGCTCCTCCTTTTATAGTACCTAGCTATCATACTTTCTCAGCCCATCCTCTACTTTTAACGTGGCCCGGCCCAGGTAGAGGCGTCTCCATAATCCGGCCCAGGCCCTTAAGCCCACTTGGTGCAAGTGGGTTTTGATAAAAAGGGGGAAAGTAAAATACTAAGGGGGGATGTTACCGTCCTGATGACTGTACACGTGACGCCCATCGAGTGGCCGTTGTAGGTCGGCGGACACGTGGCGTCCGCCTGTTGATAGACCGAGGGCGGTGGGTAATCATATCTTTTCTCGGACTTCGGGATAGGTTGAGAAAGTCTGCTTGTCAGGAAGATATCTTGGCCGGGAGGCTGCCACGTCGTCGTCCTTTCTGCATGTCAGACTGAGAGCAGTTCTTGATTGGAGGGGAACTCTGACGGGCAGCATGTTGCGTCAGAATTATTTCTTCTGGGGCAGGGGTGAGTCCCAAGGCTGCCCTAAAAGGTATCTTCCAGTTGTGTTGGTGAAGCTTCCTTCGGCTTGCTGAGGAAGCTTTTAAGTATGTTGCGTCCGCCGACATAAAACGGGTGGACAATGTTGCGCCTGGCGTCAGTTGGACGCCAGGGTGTACCGCTGACGTAAAACGGGCGGGTAGTGCTGCATCTGGCGTCCGTTGGATGCCAGTTGCATCGCTGACGTAGAACGGGAGGTTGGACGCCGGACGTTCCGCTGACGTAAAACGGGCGGATGGACGTTAAACGATCCGCTGACGTAAAACGGGCGGATGGACGTCAGGCGATACCGGTTCTAGTTGAGCGATGGTATGATATTTATAATGTTTCGATACCACATCCCTTCAAACTTTCATATCATTCCTTAAAAGTTAAAACCATATCAAATTCAAATTTGGTTTTCTGTTCATTTTAAACATTTTGAATTCTGTTCGAATTGGTTTTCATTTTGTCTGAACAGTAATCATAACCGAAGAAATCGAACCAGGAAACATGATGAACCCGAAACTAAACAATAAATTAACGCCCCTTCTATCGTTTTGATTTTGTTGTCAAAATAGTGATTTTTTATTTGTTAACTTATGAAGAATATTGATATCTTTTACTGATATAACTATGTTTGTAAAATTGTATATACCTGATTAAAGAAAAGAAAAGTATATAAATATAAATAAAGTTAAGAATCAATATTAAGTGGAGTGGGGTAGGCTCCGAAGGTGACGGGAGTTGTCTGGTCGGACTTATGTCACATGCCACCTTGTAGTTGGCACATACTACTTGCACTTTCCATGTGTTCCTTCCAGAAATTTCAAATCCTCATTGGACTTATTATCTTTAATCAGATTTGCTACATCTATTCAAAATAAGTTTTTTTCTCATCTGAACCCTTCAGTTTAATATTTAACTGTCAAATTAATTCAAAAAGTAAACTCACTTAACTTGATCAGTTAAATGGGGGGTATTATGGTCATTTTGCTTTTTAAATGAAGGGTAAATTGGTAAATTATTTTGATCGTTTAATTAAAACGAAATACGAACGTTACATCACAATAGAAGGTAGACGGGCAACAAGCTGCGCCGCCACCCCTTTCTAAATTGCGAACCCTAATCTACTAAAGACAAATCCTTGCCCCCTTGGAGATAAACTATGGACGACCCGTTGGATCCTGGACAAGAAACGAATAGCTTCTGGCGCTAGGGAACCAAAGGTATCAAAGGCCAAGGGGATAAAGACATGTTGGTTTTCTACACAGGCTTTAGCATTCTTATCTACCTTCTTCGATTCCGCCTTTCTCAATGCTTGCCCAGCTACAAACCCAGTTTCCCTTAACCCAACCAAAGGAGATAGCACTGTGAGGTCCACGCAAGCATGTTTCCCCCTCTCCCAACCAAAGACAAGCAGATCCGCTGGTCGCAGGGTGGATCTCCCTTCCGCAGGGTTTGTGAGAAAATTTACAGGGGCCTCCGTTTTGGCAGAATTCCCAGCTCTTCTCAGGATGTCCCCCAAAACGTCCCTCACCCAGTCATGCCGGTATTTGAACCCAGGGAGCTCTTTGCAATGAATTGCGTGCTCCCCATATTTATCCATGCAAGCTTTACGGCAGATGGGGCATGTTTCATTTTCCGGATACATAGGGATCATTAACGGGTACTTGAGTATAGCCCTGTATTCCACTGCGGACATGCATTGACCCAAACCCTCAATCGGGATAACGGTCAAAAAATCCTGAGCATGAGGACCCTTAAGGCAGTCAATCACCGCCTTCTGGCGGGAGGACAACTCAAAAACTTCTCCCAGGCTTTGAGCAGTTTTGCTAAAAAGAGTATTCGCCAAAGTTTTTTGTGGCTTTGAGGGGGCGGTGTCTTTATTAGTAAAATCGCCAATATCAAAGTCCGGGAGATAGACATTTAAGCGTTCGAGCGCCTGTTGATAGTCCGGGTCTAGCCCGATGACCCCACTGTTTCGAAGGATATGATCCTGAAGTTTCCAAGACTGAGCTCTAGATGCAACAAAGGCATAAACCCCAACATCTCGAGCTGAAAGGAGGCCCAAGCCACCTAAACGCATCGACAAGGATGCCAACCGCCACTGGAGGTCTCCGAAGAAGGGCCACCACACACGACTATATCTTCAATAGCCTCCCGGAGGCCATCATCGAAAAGGGATACCGCATCCACCATCATGTGAGGTTGACAAATTCGCAAACCAAAAAGCAACTTAGCGACCCCCATGCATGACCTAAGTAGGAGGAGTTCACTTTGGGGATCTTTAAGGCGGGGCAGGAGTTTCATAAGGTACACCGCACCCGTGGCCCGCTGCCCAACCAACTCCCCAATAAAGATAGGATCTCAGCTAACAGCCCCACCAAGGAGCTTAACCCCTCTATCTGGTCTACCAATCCCTTTTGGGAAAAGCCCGTCCTGAACTTTCAGCCCGTCACACGTCGGCCAAAAGACCTCTGTTTTCTTAATATTGAGATGAAGCCCCAGAGATGGCCTACACACGTTGATGATGTCTAAAGCCTTAGCAACCTCAGTTGCGTTGCCTATAATCGTCCCATCATCCAAATACCAAGCATGAAACGGGAGGTTACAGTGTTCCTAAACCCGCATGATAAGGGGGTGTAAGGCAAGAACAAAGAGAAGGGGCCCCAAAGGATCTCCTTGCTGCACTCCGGTAGTAGCCCCAATACAATCATTACCCACATACAGCCTAGCAGGCTGGGCGTAACGGAACTGGACCCACGGATAGATAGACGGGCATCGCTGGTGAACCTCTTGGAGAAAGGTTGTGCGGTCCACCATGTTGAAGGCATTGGAGAAGTCTACTGTAAGTAGAGCCAAGGAACCATCCGCATGAAAAGAATTGAGGAACCTGTTGGCACTGTGAAGCACCGCCTCCGTCCTATTTGGTACCCCTACTCCAAATTGAAAGTCCCCCAGGTACTGGGCAATGTCTTTCCCAACCTTCTTCATAGCCACCTTAGAAACCAACCTTCGCCAAATGCCCCCCACCGCAATAGGCCTAATTCCATTATCGGGCTTCAATAAGGGGGTGAGGGGGGCCGAGGCAACAAACTCGGCAAGTGTCTTAGGGCAGGCCCCCCAAGCCATAAGTTGACGACTTCCGTAATGGCCACGAGCAAGCCTGAGGAAGTCGCCAAGCCTTCGCCACCGATAGCATCCAACAGGTGTTGGGCCCGTATCCCGTCCCTGCCACAAGACGTCCCTTTAAGGAAAGATCGGATACATCTGAGCACACAATCCCCATCTACAGATAGAGCGGGTTGGGCGATAGGGTTAGAAGGCAAGGATGGAGGCGTCACCACTGGGTGTTTATCAATGAGGGCTTTCATGGTCGATTCACATAGAAGGGAAACCCCACTAGAGCACAAAACCTTAACCGGCGCCGTGAAATGCCCATCCCTGATTTTTCTAAGACATTGCTTAATATTAGGTTCCCTTTCATTGTCCTCTTCCCTTCTAACTTCTCCCCAAAGTACCACAACCTCCCCCACGCTATCCAAGAGGGAAGAGACCAAGATTGCAAACCCAGACCCATCTTTCCATACTACAAGCGCATGCATGATGCTACTACACTGCAGAGATTTCCTGTTCCTTGATCTTCACTCTTGCCTAGAGGACGGTCTGACCACCCTCAGGGTTAACCGTGGAAGCAACAGCAATTTTACCCAATTGTCAACCGAGCCTGGCGACGCCACCACTTTGCGTAAGGCACCTGTTAACACTTGGCCGAACATCATACGACAACTGGGGGGATGCTTTTAACAGTTTGAATAGGGAGGGAAAAAAGACGCTCGAGGAGGCCAACATCCCCAACCACCCCGGTATGGTGTCGTAGGTTTGCGTCGACTACCACTTGACATGGTTTCCGTATCCCAATAATGAAATCTTCAACATCTCCCGGTAAATTTACTATATTTAAAAAAAATGTAATTAATATTTTAAAAACTTAAGTATGACCCACCACCCACCTCCTTCACCTTTCACCACCACCACTAACCACCATCTCCTCCACCTTCCACCACCGTCACCTGTAAGAACCTTTTTCATACAATCAAACTCACATGCATAACTTGTGGCTCTCATTTCTTCTTACCTTGCTAACGTGGTTGTACGATCAAACCCCAAACAAACAAAGCCTGCCTGTTCGTCCAAGGCGACGATGACCCAAACACCCAAAGATCCGCACCCTTGTCTGTTAAAACCACTAGATCTATTTGTCTAAACTAATTCTGCCATTAATGTCAGAATCTAAAGATCCTGCTATTAAGCTCTTTGGTAAGACCATTCAGCTGCCTGATGGTTGTTTCACCACTCCATATGCTTCAGTTGACAATAACGGTTGTCTTAAGACCAACCTGAAGAGAAATCAATTGATAAAGCAGAGGTAGGCCTGTAAACGAACCGAACGTTCATGAACTGTTCGTGAACTATTCGGCGGAAAGTTCGTTTGTGTTCGCTTATTTAAATAAATGAACGAACACGAACACAATTTTTTGTTCGTTTAAACTAATGAACGAACATGAATATGTTAGGTATACGCTGTGGTACTCGCGGGTTTGAGTTATGTCTTTTGTATGATAGGTATGTGCAATGCTATAGTATGAGATTTGAGTAAACCATTCTAAAATACTATGTATGTGAACTAAAATTAGTATGCTCACCAATGCTTTATGTGTTGACGGATATTTTATACATGTTGCAGGAAATATTTAATGCAGGTTTATTCAAGAAATCTACTTAGGATTGGACTAGAAACACACGCTAGTTTTAATTCTATATTTTGATGTTGTACTTTCCATTTTATGAAACAATTTGTATTATGTTACTTTTTAGACAATGTTTATGCTATGAATGAAATTTTATCTTTAAATTATATCGTCACGAATTCTAGTGTCATGAAGTCTTTGAACAATCTACCACAAGTCTCGCCCCAATGTATTCCGCCATCGGTTGGGGTGTGACAAGAGGGGTGAGACTAACGTAAAAAGGAGGTTAACGTAAAAAGTTTAAGAAAGTTCATTAGCCATAGATTAAATTAGATAATCAGGGGCACGATGGTAATTTCTTTGCGTCATTAAAGTTTCACCCCCATTTTTAAAGTGGCCATAACCTTTTTCATACGACATTATTTAAAAAAAAAACTATACCATAAAAAAAACTTTTCATACTCTTTTATTTCCATACCATATTGCTATACTTTAATTTTTTTTTTTTGCTGGGTTGATAATTGCAAGTTATAAAACTCCTGAAGAGTTTCAGTAGAATGCCAAAAGTTATAAAGAATAGACATTAGGATCATGAATGCTAATCCGATTACCAGAGGTCAGACGATATAAATAACATAGAGTGACGTTAAACGACAAAATCAAACTTCCATAAAGTCCAATCTTTGATCTTATAAGCATCAAGAACCTCATGGCATGGTGAAGGGTATACTTGCGTTTTTTAGAAACGCAAGTTATACCTGAAAAGACGACCTGATAAAATGACCTAATGAAATGCAAGTTATAAATGATAAAACGCAAGTTATACATGACAAAACATAAGTTATACATGATAAAACGTAAGTTGTACCTGATAAAAAGATGCAAGTTATATATGATTAAACGCTACGCAAATTATACCTGATAAAAAGATGTTAGTTATATCTGACAAAAAACGCAAGTCGTATCATGATAAAACGCAAGTTATCAACCCATCAATTTAAAAAAAAAAAGTATAGCAATAAGGTATGCAAATGAAAGAGAATAAAAAACTTGTTTTTATGGTATTTTTTTTTTAGAAAAAATAATATCGTATGAAAAAGTTATAGACGTTTAGAAAAATATTTTTTTACGCTAAACTTCTTTTTACAGTAAACTTTCTCGTAAAAGAGATACTAACATTGCGTTAAGATGAAAAATAATGATAATGATTCATTAGTGAACCACACCCCATACTCTTATCCCTCATGTAAGGCTGGCATAACATGTTACACGAACCTGTTAAGAAACGAACACGACACGAAATCTAATCGTGTCATTTTTTTCAAACACGAACATGAACCTGTGCATAACAGGTTAACACGATAAGGAACACCTAGTAAAACTGGTTAACATGATAAGACACGATAAGACATGATAAGAAACACGATAAAACCTGTTAAGACACAAACACGAAACATGTAAACACGAACACGACACGAAAATAAACAGGTCTTAACGTGTCGACCTGTTATAGACACGAAACCTGTTAAGAAAAACATGAAACTTGTTAAAATCATATAGATTCGTGTCATATTATCGTGTTCGTGTCTAAATTGCCAACTCATGAGTGTGTCTAAACAAGTAAACATAATCGGCGGAAAAGTAGTTGGCAAACCAAACAGACGAGGTCGAGTCACGTACGTGTGCCACTCCTCCCCGCACGTGCCACCCACGTCCCGACAAAACCAACCCACAATTGTCAGTGCTTCCATCACAAGGTCAAGTCATCTCCTCATGTCCACGTGGCATACCACTTCACATTATCCACGTGGCACACCACACATTGCTCCCTCCCTCTTTATCCATTCCCAAATTCACCCTTCCTTTCACTTCACACCTCCGTTAACGTCCGCACTTTTCCTCTCTCCGCACACAGAAAATTGTTAGTGTTTATTATTGACATTTTAAACTTTCTTTTATAAATTGTTAGTGTTTATTATTCTATAAAATGGCGACGCCGTTAACCGGACTGCAGCACCGTGAAGTAGGTGGTGGTGGTGTGGCGGTAATGGCGACGGTGAACCAGATCGAGTCGTCTAGTAATAATAATAATAATAAGCTTTCGAAGAAGCAACGTTCGCCGATACATATATTTTTATACTTTCATAAAGCCATACGGTCTGAGCTCGATGCCTTACATCGGTCCGCTATCGATTTCGTTAATAATTCTCTTGTGGATATTGAGCCGTTGCTTAAGCGTTATCACTTTCTTCGGTCGATTTATCAGCATCACTGCAATGCTGAAGATGAGGTCTGTATATAATTTGTTCTTAATTTTGTAGTTCTATTTGTTTTGTTTCAGTTTCTGAGTGGAATTTTTTTAATCGTTTTGTTTATTTATATCGTTTTGTTAATGTATTAATTTTGTAGTTAATATTTGGACGAAAATAAGATTTAAATATGTTTTGATATTGAAATTACATATATGTACAACCAGATAAGCATTATGTACCACAATCTGATGTACAAAAATATGGCATGTACATGAGGCGCGAGCCTCGGAGTCGATTTTCACCAGAAAGCGCGTCTCACCTGCGCTTTCTGTACAGCCTGCGCCTCAGGCGCGCTTTGTAAAACAAAGTACAGTAGGGATTGTAAACATGTAATTAGATTTGTTGCCTGTTACCTTCTGATAGTGTTGATAATGTTGTTAGAGTGCAGGCTGCAGTTGGTGCTAGATAGAACCTGGTTGAGCATTTGTGAAGCTAACAAGTTAATATATGTGCACTTGTGATAGAGCTAATGCTTGTAAACAATTGGTTGTTAATCTTCATGATTCATTGATAGCCGTATTTGGTTGATGATCAAATAGTAGAGAGAAAAGTATTATGTTCAGTTCATGCTTACGAGTTTTAGGGAATTCATATAAGGTGTATGGTTTAAAAAAACGGGTGAGGCGTACACTTCGAGGTGCGCCTCAAGGCGATTCCGTAAGAAAACGAATTTGAGGCAGCGCCTCAGGGTGTTATTTTGTACGCATACCTCATATAGCTGAGGCGGTAACAAAAATTGCACCTCAGGGGTTTTTGATGTTTTGGACTTTTTGTATAAATTTCAAGCATTCCATGTCTTTTTAGTGTGTGTTTTTGATGTTTTTGATGAATATGAGGATGAAATTAGTTAGTATTTAATTTTTTATAAGATATTTAATATTTATATTTATTTTTTAAATCCGCCTCGGGCTTACGCCTTGGTTCGCCTTGAGGTGTACGCCTCGTGAGGCGAATGGAAAACGCCTCGAGGCACGATTTTGTACTTTTTAACCTTGATAAGGTGGATATCATAGATCTTGGTAGCTCAGAAACGATAATAAGAAGAGAATCATATTTGGATGACATTGATACTCTAGGTAGGATATTGGAGACGACCAGACTCGATGAATTTTGAAATTAAGAATCAGAAGCAGCTTTAGTAAACATAAAATGGCGAAAGTCACTGGGCTGGTGATGTCATTTAATGTAGGTTAATATTCTGGGTAGGGAAAGCTATGATGGTAGATTAAAAGATAAGCTCAATGTCAGGAAATCTAAAATTTAACATGAATTATTTTAGTTATGGAGGATACAACTATTTTTGGGCTTACATCGGGTATATCATCATAGAAAATTAGGAAGAGCATTTTGGATGCTAAGATATGTTACACTTATCTCCTTTATTTATCAGTAATAGATATTTTCACTTTTTACTATTAGGGGAATAGAGGTAAGTTGGATATCGACTTAGGAGAGAAAGACCTTAAAGGCCAGTTGAGTTGTACGTGATATTGTTTGGTACTAGGTTTTGGAGTTTTTATTGACATGAGTATGTGACCATTGTTTTTTTAACCCTTTTAGTTGATCAGCTATCTGACTAATGCTTATGTTATGCACATAGGTACTTTCTTAGAAGCATGGGAACTGGTGTGTGCAGATTTTGGTACACTTGTTCATACATGATACATACTAACTAAATAAAATAAACACAATAATGTAACATGAAAATTGCATAAATATATTTAGCTAATACAAAATAGTCCATCAAAATACGCGCAAGGCGCAGCCTAGGGCGCCTCAGGGCTTTGCGCCTATCCCTTTTCCCAAAGGCGCGCGCCTCAGGCGCTTTTTGGTCAAAATTTCAGTCGCTTTTCACCTGAGGCGCGCGCCTCACGTACACAGGGTATTTTTTATGCATAAAAATGTTGTACCTTGGTGTTTTTGGTTGTACATACAGGTAAAATCACATAAAAACCTTATTTATAGCTATGTTTTGGGTAAATGAAGCTAAAAACTCATGGAATATATAATTAGTGTGCGCTTCGGGTACGAAAATCCCACGCTTTTTACGCTTTGTGCTTCACGCGATGCGCTTAGACCTCGTAGCTTTTGTGCGCCTAGCGCTTTTTAAAACCAAGGTAGCATCTGTCTTTGCTATGGTAGTTTCTTTGTAATTTCCAGATCTATGTTAATACCTTATAATGAACTTAATCTGATTAGTTTTCAGATCACTGTTCTGATCTATTGCTGGCACTTAGCCAACAGTCAACCACCATCAAAATACCACCCAGTTGTGAACCTTTGAATATATATGAAAAATGACTGTTTGCTAACATCACAACAATAAATATTAAAGTATAAGCTTCTTTTTCACTGTGACAAGATTAATCATCTGCAAATCAAGTTTGAATTTATACGCATGATCCAGCCCATTGATTTTCTTCCGCACTAACTACATTGCAGCTCCAGATGACTTCATTGATCTCTTAGCTGAAAAATGCACGCAAAGTAACTTAATATTTCCGAAGCTATACCTAAGCACCATGTGTACTTGCACGTGGTTAGTGCTGGTGCTCAGGATTGTAATTTAACGGAAAATTATTGCTACGTTGTGTAAGATTTATGGGATTATGATATGGATATTACTTTTGCAATGGCAGGTTATTTTTCCTGCTCTTGATATCCGTGTCAAGAACGTAGCTCGGACTTATTCTCTCGAACACGAGGGCGAAAGTGTCATTTTTGATCAACTCTTTGCATTACTGGATTCAAATATGCAAAATGAAGAAAGTTTTAGAAGAGAATTAGCATCCTGCACGGGAGCTCTTCAAACATCAATTAGTCAACACATGTCCAAGGAAGAGGAGCAGGTAGTTCTGTTTAACAACTACTTTTATCATAATATAATAATTTAATAATAATTTATTATTTTTCATCAATTTTGTAGGTCATACCCTTGCTTGTTGAAAAATTTTCATTTGAAGAACAAGCTTCATTAGTTTGGCAGTTTTTATGTAGCATTCCTGTAAACATGATGGCAGAGTTTCTTCCATGGCTTTCAGCCTCTGTATCTTCTGATGAACGCCAAGAAATGCGTAGTTGCTTATGCAGAGTAATCCCAGAAGAAAAGCTTCTTCAACAGGTTTTCTTTTACACTTAAGATTTTATATTTATATTTATCAGTGTAAAATGATTCATTCAGTCATTCCCGTCTGACATATTATATATTAATGTACTTAAAGATTATATTCACATGGATGGATGGAGTCAATATGCTCAAGAAACGCAAAAATCTAGAAGATGATGTCACATATCAGTGTTCTCCAATTTCTGAGGAAAACTGTGCGTGTTCATCTTCTCGACCCATGAAACGAGAACCTTTCTTGAGGTCTTCAGATTCACCTCTTGATCGTCCTGTTGATGAAATATTACACTGGCACAAAGCTATAGAAAAAGAATTAATTGATATAGCTGAAGCTGCTAGAAGGATACAGTTATCTGGAGATTTTTCAGATTTATCTGCCTTCAATAAAAGGCTGCAATTTATTGCAGAAGTTTGCATATTCCATAGGTATTGCAACATCACATAACATCCTTCCAATGTAGATACTATCTAATGTTGCTGATGTTACATTTCAATTGATACTATATTTTTTTTTCACACTTTTGTTGCAGTATAGCAGAAGACAAAGTTATATTCCCTGCTTTTGATGCTGAGCTGTCATTTGCCCAGGAGCATGCCGAAGAAGAGAGTGAATTTGACAAATTTAGATGCCTGATTGAAAGTATTGAAAACGATGGAGCAAGCTCATCTTCATCTGAATTTTGTTCCAAATTGTGCTCACATGCTGATCATATCATGGCTATCATTGGTAACCACTTCAAAAATGAAGAACTTCAGGTGAGCTGGCTAACAAAATAACACAGTTTTTGGTATTTAGTGTTTAACACAAGGCTCTTAAAAACGTAAATAACATTTATAGGTTCTCCCACTTGCACGCAAGCATTTTAGTCCTAAAAAACAACGAGAGCTTTTATACAAAAGCTTATGTGTGATGCCTTTACGATTGATCGAGTGTGTGTTACCATGGTTGGTGGGATCACTCACCGAAGAAGACGCAAAATCATTTCTTCATAACATGCACATGGCAGGTTAGTCTATTGTCTTTTAATTTAATAAATTAGAATATATTTGTCATTAGTGTGTTCTTTGTTGCTAATCAAGTATGGTGTTTCGGTTAGCCCCTGCTTCAGATACTGCACTCGTTACACTCTTTTTGGGTTGGGCTTGCAAAGGCCGGCCACGGGAAACATGTTTGTCTTCTGGTGCAACTAGTTGTTGTTCGGCAAAATCATTTCTAGAAGAAAACGATAGTTCGGGCCCACCTTATTGTCCCTGCAACCTGCCAACCAAATGGTCCAATAAAACCTCACGAAAAGAAAGCAATGGTTCTGGTACCCCCGGAACCCTAACTGTTCAAGTACAGCAATCTTGTTGTGTTCCCGGGCTGGGAATGAACAGTAACAAACTGGGAACGGGCTCAACGAAATCTTTACGATCTTTCTCTTTTGGCCCATCTGCATTTTCTTTAAGCTCCAGTGTTTTTAACTGGGAAACGGGTATAAGTTTAATAGATGAGGGTACAGGTCGACCAATGGATACAATTTTCAAATTTCATAAAGCTATTCGAAAAGATCTGGAGTTTTTAGATGTTGAATCGGCAAAATTAAACGAGTCAAATGAGAGTTTTTTACACCAATTTGATGGTAGATTTCGTTTGTTATGGGGTTTATATAGAGCTCACAGTAATGCAGAAGACGATATTGTGTTTCCGGCATTAGAATCTAAAGAAACATTACATAATGTAAGTCACTCATATACCTTAGACCACAAGCAAGAAGAAAAGCTGTTTGGGGATATATCAACTTCACTTTTTGAACTGTGTGAACTTCATGACAAAAACAATTCCATTTCTTCTGAATGTCATGATAATTTGAGAAATTATGCTGAGCTGGCCACTAAGGTTCAGGGGATGTGTAAGTCTATCAGAGTGACACTAGATCAGCATATTTTGCGTGAAGAGCTTGAATTATGGCCTTTGTTTGATATACATTTTTCTGTTGAGGAGCAAGATAAGCTTGTGGGTCGAATCATTGGTACTACGGGTGCTGAGGTGTTGCAATCGATGTTGCCATGGGTGACTTCTGTACTTACTCAAGAAGAACAGGACAGAATGATGGACACTTGGAAGCAAGCTACCAAAAACACAATGTTTACAGAGTGGCTTAATGAATGGTGGGAAGGATCTTCTCCTTCAGATGCATCACCTTCTGACCCAGATAAAAATATTTTACAAGGTTTGTTATTTTAGTTTCTGCATCTATATGGAATTTTTAGGAACTAATTGCATAAAAACCATCAACTTTCTAAAAATGATGACCTGGCAGTTGACATATCAGTAACTGTTGACCAAGTTGACCTTTTCTCCCTTAATGTGGCACTTTTTTTTTGAAAGATCCTTAATGTGGCACTTGGAACTGGTTATCTTTGGTTATTACTTTATACTAAAACAGCAATCATAACTAAGCTGGTTACCTTTTTATGCCTGTTGCCTTTTGTAGGGGTCAACTTAGTTTCATGACGGCTTTCTAAATCTAAAGCTTTTCTTAATTCTATTGTTTTTTTTATTTTTTCATTTAGGATCCGAATTACATGAAGCACTAGATCCAAATGGTTATACCTTCAAGCCCGGGTGGAAAGATATATTTCGGATGAATGAAAATGAGCTTGCATCAGAAATGAGAAAAGTTTCCAGTGATCCATCTCTTGATCCCAGAAGGAAGGCTTATCTCATGCAAAACCTTATGACCAGGTGTGTTTGATTTTCAAACTTTCTTTTATTTATTATTTTTCGTTTATATGGTAATACCACTTATTGTCAATTTAAGTCAAATAAATTACACATTCTTGCTGAATAATTAAATTAACGGCCAATGCAGTCGTTGGATAGCCGCCCAACAGAAATCACCTCAAGGAAGAGAAAGCGACAAATCAGATGGCGAAGGTCTATATGGATGCTCACCTTCGTTTCGTGACGCAGAGAAACAAATCTTTGGTTGTGAACATTATAAACGCAATTGCAAGCTTCGTGCTGCTTGTTGTCAAAAGCTATTTACATGCAGATTCTGTCATGATAATGTCAGTGACCATACAATGGACAGGTAACCAATCCTTTTCCACTATAATAATATATAACTTTTATAAGCATTTTGGTTTAATTCAATAATAAAACTTATTTATTTACCATGTCAGGAAAGCTACTACTGAAATGATGTGTATGAATTGCTTGAAAGTTCAACCTGTTGGGCCAGTTTGCTCAACTCCATCTTGCAATGGACTCTCAATGGCAAAATATTATTGTAGCTATTGCAAATTCTTTGATGATGAAAGGTGATTCAACAGTTAAACTTATGATATGCATCAAGATTTACTTAAATCTTTGTTTTTTCCTTTTCTAAACTACATGTATATTTAATATTTTCAGGACGGTATATCATTGTCCTTTCTGCAACTTATGTCGGCTTGGAGAGGGTCTAGGAATCGACTTTTTCCATTGTATGACGTGTAACTACTGTTTGGGGATAAAGTTATTGGATCATAAGTGTAGGGAGAAAGGTTTGGAAACAAACTGCCCTATTTGCTGTGATTATTTATTTACATCAAGTGCAGCTGTTAGAGCACTGCCCTGCGGTCATTTCATGCACTCTGCTTGCTTCCAGGTGGCACCATGTTACATTAAATTTTTCTATATTCGAAACACTTTATGTGGAATAATCTTGGCGAAATGGGCGGGTCGGGTTGTGTAACGTGTCAAAGTGAGGTCGGGTCAAAACGGGCATTTTAGAAAGTATCAGTCTGGTTTGGGTCAAATTGGGTTCTACAAAATGGGCTCTGGTTCACATGGGTCATTTCAGGGAAAAAGTATCAAAATGGGTCCACCTGCTATATCTCTTTTATGGTGGCGATGATGTTGCGGTGGTATTGACAACGATCGTCATTGTGTTGGTGACAAACAATGGTCGTGGCCTCGTTGGTGGTGTTGGCCCATTTTGGAGGCGTTTAAGGTAGCAAGTTTTATAGAAGTAACCCATTTTATAGTTTGAGTAGACCCAAATCGGCCCGTTGTATATTTGAGTTGACTCACGTACGTACATATGTCATTTTCTTTTATTCAAATCAACCCATGTGCTTGAAGAATGGTTCACAATTACCACCCTTAATTCTGAATGATTGTCGTCTTTGCTTTCGACAGGCGTATGCTTGCACACACTACATCTGTCCAATATGCAGCAAATCTATGGGAGATATGTCGGTAAGCGATTGCTTTTCTTTGTCTACTTATTTTTTATATTTATTAGTTAACTTTAAAAAAATAATAATTATGGGATCATGTACCGGCAGGTGTATTTTGGTATGCTTGATGCTTTAATGACTTCCGAGGTGCTCCCAGAAGACTACAGAAACCGACGCCATGTAAAGCTTTTACCCTTAATTATTGTTTAACGCGTTTATTTTGAATTTCACTTAACACTTGTTTTAAATCACTCAGGATATATTGTGCAATGACTGTGGTAAAAAGGGTAGTGCTCCTTTTCACTGGCTATACCACAAGTGTGGATGTTGTGGATCATACAACACCAGAGTAATCAAGGTTGATCAAATATCTGATTTTTTAAACTAAAGGGTAACATTATGTAAATACAGTAAATGCCAGGCTGTAAATTGTAATATATCTTTTTTGTTGCCACGTACGGGCATTTATTCTTCGTGTTTCATATATTACTTGTAAGAACTCGTGTGTTGCGACGGGGCTGCACGATGTTTGGTTGTCGTTTGGTCAATCGCCTTGTTGGTGTTGTACATCATACAATATATGATTTGATGGTGTACAATATGAATAGTTAACTGGTGTACAAATTGTAGTAAAGTAATACGTTAAGTTTGTAATAAATATCATGCGATGTGAAAGTAACCAAAATTATGAAATAATAGTAAGAGGGTTGTCGGTTAAAGCTTACGCATTAAACACGCAATTGAAGTGTGTATATATGGGACCTTTTTTTCCGCAATTTAGGAATGGTACATTGGTTTTTTTTTGAACGTTAACTTTCATTAAAAACACACGGGGAGGCCCCAAAAACAGACCGACACCCGCAAATTACAACATATACAAAGGGCTAGAACACCAATCCTCCCAAAGGAGATCATTGAATCTAGACCTATATTTTAACCACAAAAACGACATCGTTTTAACATTACCAATAACAACCTGAACCTTCGATTCCACGCCCCTAAAAGTCTTCTCGTTCCTAGCCCTCCATATCATCCAAAAAGTGACCAGAATGATCCCGTGCACTATCTTCTTGCCCCACTTCCCACCCGACGAACTCTTGTATACAACGAGCAAATCCTTCGTATGAAAAGCAAAACTCATGTTTAAGCCGCACCACTTCCATATATTAGACCAAACCCCATATGAAAACCCGCATCCGGTGAAGATGTGGTCCGTTGTTTCGGTGGAAACATCACAAAGTTTACAACGGTCATTAGGGATGAAAACATTTCTAACTTTAAGGGCTTCAATAGTGGGGATTCTATCCAGTTCGACCCGCCAAGCAAAGAATTGACACTTCAACGGGACCCAACTAACCCATTTAAACTTGAAAAACTGACCCGAATCCCTGTGCTTCTTCACGAGATGTTTGACTTCAGCGACTGAGAACCGTGGACTATCGGCCCATTCCCAGGAGTCTTTACTACCCGAAAACTGGGCTTGAGAGAGAGAGCAGTACACAGCTCGGCCCACTCGCTGACCTCCCCCTGGCCCAAAGGCTTTGTGTAGTCCACTGGGCACCAAGTATCATTAATCCAACAGTCTTTAACAAGCCAATTTTTTGTATTTGCAGCCCGATAAAGAAGTGGGTATTTATGCATCAAGGTATCATCTGACAACCACCTATCCTCCCAAAACCGAATACAACTACCATCACCAAGTTTACCTTTTAAAAGCTCAAGAAAGAATTTATCCCCACATTTAAACCTTTCACAATTCAAAACGATCGCAGACCACACTCCACCTTTACCCGAAATGCGAGGAAGGCCTGACCATCTACGCCGACCATTATGGCACGCCAAGATGATCTTTTTCCACAAAGTCCCTTCCTCCATACGGAAACGCCAAGCCCACTTCGAAAGGAGAGCATCATTAACATCTTTAAGGCGACTAATACCCAAACCCCCGTTGTCTTTATCCCTTGTCACTCGATCCCAAGCAACCCAATGAAGCTTATTTCTTTCGCTAGAAGAAGACCAAAGAAAACCTTTCATAAGGCTTTCTAATTTACCAATCACCCCCGCCGGGGCTTTATATAAAGAGAAGAAATAAATTGGCAAGCTTTGGAGGACCGATTTAAGCAAAGTTAATTTCCCTCCAAAAGAAAGGAGATTCGCTTTCCAAGAGGCGAGCCTAGCTTGAAACACATCGACAACTTTCCGCCAACAATTAATTCTATTCATATTAGCCCCTACCGAAACACCCAAATAATCAAAAGGGAAAGACCCAACACGGCATCCCACAATCGCAGCCATGGCTGCAACGTCTTCACCATCTACTCCCGACCCATATAAGAATGACTTGTGAATATTGAATTTTAGACCTGAGCAAATGTGAAAAATACGTAGAACTCTCGCCACCACCAAAATATTACTAGAAGACCATCTTCCCATGACTTGAGCGTCATCCGCAAAGAACAAGTGGGATATCTCTGGCCCGTTTTTAGCAAGCTTCACACCTTCCAATAATCCCAAAGTGGTCGCTTTGTTGAATAAACACGTGAGAGCTTCCATAACTATCAAGAACAAGAAAGGCGATATTGGATCACCTTGACGAAGCCCTTTATGACACTGAAACTCAAAAGTTGGGGACCCGTTAACAAGAACCGCCGATCTCGCCGAAACTAAAATACCATGAATCCACAATCGCCATTTCTCCGGGAAGCCCATTTGCTCCATAATAGAAAGAAGAAAAGACCAATTGACGTTGTCGTATGCCTTTTCAAAGTCGATCTTCATGAAGAAAATGTCTTTTGCCCGTCTTTTACACCAAGAGAGGATTTCATTCGCCACTAACGGGCCATCAAGGATGTTCCTATCACTGAGAAAACCCGTTTGGTTATCCGAAATAACCAACCCTATCACCTTCTTTAACCTCAAGGATAGGACTTTAGATAAAACTTTACTAATAATACCCACCAAAGTGATTGGTCTAAAATCCTTAAGGCCAAGAGGATTCTTAACCTTCGGGATTAACGTAATAAAGGACGACACACACCCACGGCTGATGCTACCCGTCTCATAAAATTCCGCAAAAATCTTCAGAAAGTCGCCTTCTAAAATATCCCAAAAATGACAAACAAATCTGAAATTAAAACCATCAGGACCCGGGGCTTTGTCTTTACCGCATTCGAAAACCGCACCTTTGATTTCTTCTCTATTAAACGGCGCAATCAAATCCTCCACCATGCTGTCTGGAATTTGTTTCAAACCTTCGCAAATAAGGATAGGCCTGGACGGGTATTTTTCTTTGAACTGGCCGCTAAAAAAGTTTAGGACCTCTTTTTTAACCAAACTAGGCTTCGACACCCACTCCCCATTAACCATCAATCCCTGTATCGCATTCGAAGCTTTTCGCCCATTTATGACTCTATGAAAAAAAGCCGTATTGTCGTCCCCATATCTAGCCCAATTCACACGTGACTTTTGTAATAAATCTTTGGCATGAAGTAACTCCTGTTCCTCAATACCCTTCTTGCATTCTTGCCAGACCCACTCTTCCTCTTCAAGAAGATCTCTATTTTCCATAGCCAACTCAACCCGTTCTAAATCCCGTTGCAAAGTTTTAAGCTCTTCACTTTCTTTAGCCTCAACCTGTTTTTTCCAATCAATTAAACACGATTTTAAATACCTGAGCTTTGAGGATAAGACCACATCCGCGGCCCCTGGCATATTGAAGTCCGATAAGGCCGCAGAAACCACCACATCACAATTATCTCTATCCAGCCACGAGTTGAACCATCTGAAAGGGCGCGGACCGAAGTTCTCATACACCACCGTCAAAAGCAAAGGATTATGATCGGACAAGTATCTCGGTAAAGCTCTCAAACAAGCTTCAGGCCACCGGTTAAAAAACTCATCATTAACCAATAATCTATCAAGCTTGCTAAACTTCAACGAGGATCCTTTCTTTGATAAACAAGTAAAAGCGCCACCTTTCATACCATACTCCTGGAGACCTGAAACATCTATAAACGAATTAAAGCAATCGGCATCTGCTTGGTCAAAGAAACAACCTTTCCTGTCATCGGCAAACCTAACAGAATTGAAATCGCCAAGCAAACACCAACAGCCACTGCTGCTACTAACAATATTCGACAAGTAATCCCAAAGAGGCCTTTTATCAACTAACTTGTGAGGGGCATAAAAATTAAGGATATTGAGCATGGACCCGTCCTCCTTTAGGAACCCCTTAACCAAAATAAAATGTTGATTCTTCACGGTGGTTAGGGGTGTTCAGAATTCGATTCGAATTCGAAAAATTCGAAATTCGATTTAGTTCGATTCGATTACCAAGAATTCGATTCGATTATTAAGAATTCGAATTCGATTCGATTCGAATTCGAGTCCAGTAAATCGAATACGAATCGAATACGAATTTATGATTTTAAATTCGATTCGATTCGAAATTCGAATAAAAATTGTACATGTATATTTTTTTAAATATATACACACATATACACATTATTATATACATAAGTATACACATTGAAAAAAAAAACTTCTAAATTTTGGTCAAACTCTAAGAACCCATAGTGTCTATAACTTTTAGCATAACCATGTTTTATATATTTACCTTATATATCACAAAACTCTATAAAACTATACTCTCTACTATTTTTACTATTCTCGTATTTGACATATTGTTGTTTATCAATTTGTAGATTTGTATTTTAAATGTTAAAAATAATGAGTTTGTATTAGTTTTAAAACTAAAAGTAAAACAATTTATTATTTAAGGTGAATTTGAACTAAATCGAATTATTCGAATTCGATTCGAATTCGAGTTTCTTATTCGAATCGAATACGAATCGAATAAATTGAATTTTAAACGAATACGAATCGAATACGAATTCAGGTAAAAATATTAAAATTTCGAATAATTCGATTCGAATAATTCGAAAATTCGTTATTCGATTCGTTGAACACCCCTAACGGTGGTAACTTTAGTGAATTTATTGGGATCCCACAAAGACACTAAACCTCCCGAACGCCCCCTAGCCTCAACAAAATCGAACTCCACAGCCGAGTTACCCCAGAAATTAGCACATTTAAAACCCGACATATCCCGAAATTGTGTTTCCTGTAAAGCGACAAAAGAAACTCCGTTTTTTTGTTTAAGACGTTTGACCCATGAATCTTTACCATAAACTCCCAAGCCCCGAATATTTAATGAAAGCAAATTCATACCGTCACTTTTTGTAATCCTTCTTGAACGACAAAATCACTAACCATACCAGACTTGTTCTGCAGTTGAACTCCCAAAGAAGCCCCAAGAGCAATGGTTTCATTCACCTCGGCAATTACCTCTGGAGCCACAACCGAAGCCTCAGCAACAGGGCTTTGCCTAACTGAATGGTACATTGGTAGATCTTCTATATAGTTGTATGCATAGTAATATAACAAGTGAATCAAAATCAAAACCAAAATTCGATATCATGAGGCAAGCATGATGAGTAATAGAAAATTGTAACAAAATTTAGTAAATATATCTGATAAAAAATGAGCACATGCCTAAAGAAAAAAAATAGGTTTTATGGTTTTTTTTTTTTGGAAGGTGAGGTTTTATGGTTTTCGTATTGATATTGATTTCATAACCATTTTCTACAAATAAAGGCTCACTTTTCTATCGGCTATAGGGTAACAATCCATTTCCATTTAAATAAGTATGAATATATGATAACTATATGCATTTTAAAAGTTATTTAGAAATCATACACCCTCTAATTAGGATTCATACACCCTGGCTCACAGCATACACCAATAGGAGGTTGTCACATACCCAGAATGTGATGTCAATCACCCCATAATATGATGTCATGGGGTGTATGAATCCTAGGACCCAAAACACTTACTTACAAAACAATTAAATACAAAATTATATCAGTTTCATACAATTTAAAGGTCCTTCGCTAATCTTTTCTTAAGGGGAATTTATTAATTTAAAGTCTCGTATTTACCAACTGCTATTGGTAATATCTATATATTCGTTTGCGATATTATTCTTTTTTATTGTTGTTAAAAAAATAATTAGTGAAATTTAATATATAGAGGTACGTCGATATTTAATTAATTCTAATGTTACTTTGAAGAAGTGGTGTAAACCATTATAACAATATTAAGTAATATATTTAAGAAAAAAACAAATGCTAACCCTACTTAAAGTTGGAATTAAGCTAGCTTATTAGTACTAGGTTATAATTTGTTAACCCTAAGATTAAGCACTGGCATATTATGTTAGGCAGATATAAGACCAAATCTAAAAAAGATACATATAAATTTATTTTGTGTCGGGTGAAATGTATCTTTTAAATAAAAGAATTTCTCGGATATATAGAAAGAAGATCTTTAATTACTTGGTTTTTTCTTTAAAATCGATTTTCTTAAAAGTAACAGTTTTTTACTTTTTTTTTTTTTCATTTTCGGAAAATCATGTTACATTTAGGATAAAGCTGTATGTATATTTTAGTTCATTAATAAAAACCATAACAAATTACAAAGTGGATGCCTTGTAAACGGGCAACAAGCTGCGCCGCTAACCCCTTTTGAATAGCAAAACCTACTCCTTAGATTATAACATGATTGATTTTCTGGATCATAATACCTATTTTAATTAACCAAGCTATGTTAAGTGTTAACATATTGCAGTAGCGCTATTAATCATATCAAAAGAAATAAAACCTAAGTATTTATATTGTGTTATTTTTTATGTATAACTAAACGATTATTTATTAAGAATTTAAGATAGTGTATACGTTTTCTCCACAAGATTTTACAAAAAGTAAAATTCAACATGACTCATAGTGTTAGGGGTTATAATCTATTTACGAGATTTTAGAAAAAGTAAAATGGCACCCCTTCACACAAAGACAAAACTAAACTTGAATAGTATACACGATCTTGAACACTTAACCCAAGAGTGAAAACAAATTCTCAATTTCATAGAATATCACTTAACTAGGGGTTAACAACTCAATAACATATCACCATCCAATACTTTAATTTATCATGATTATCTTGGTCATGTTCCTTGTGTGATATATGTAATATACCTCCTATATAATGGGATCTAGCATTGCCTTTCAACCTACATTAAACCATATTATCAAGACTCAATGAATTTATAACTTTACTTGATGCCAATTAGCTTTAACCATGTATTATTCTTAATTTCAGTATCATATGAGTTAAATACAACGACATAAATAATTTTCAGTGCTCTTTAAATGCAAATATTTCTCTTAATTTCACTCACTATGTCTCACTATTTGCATCAGAGCCACCGGTGATGCCTATTCGCATCAGTCTTTCTCAATGGGTCGGGAGGTGTGTCTGAGCCACCAGTGACATCGCTTTTAGGCAGTAGTAAACGTAGGTGTTAGCTAGTCCAGGTCCGGTCAACAGGGTTGTGGAGTTTTTAACTTTTTTAAGGCCTTATAATAATTTTTCAAAATTATTTCATAACTTTTATGTCAGGAACCAAATTTGTTTTAATTGACCAAATAATTGGGATTAAAATTGTCTCCGGCATATTGAGACTAAAACTAACCTTAGCACATGGATCAATTGTGTAATTAATTCTCACATACACATGTGTGTGACACTTTGGCAAATTGTAGTGCATTGGCTATGGACACTTCATGTGCATTGGTAGACCTACAGTTTATTCAAGAAGGGCGAACGTCCTCTAAAAAAATATTGTAATTTATAAGCAAAAATATCAATTTCTAGGTCCATCATCGCATGTGTTGAGGAGATAAAGATGGTCTTGCCTTAAATAACATCAATACATTTTGTGTTTTGATTGTGAATGCGAGGAAAATATCATATTTATGTATGCTTATAATTGAAGGGTCATCCAAGGATGACCGGATAACCTCCTAACAAGTCTCCATCTGATAAAAAATAAAATAAAATGAGCTCTTTGTGAACTATTTTTTCAACTAAACACTGTAATATTTAGTTCTATATAAATGCTTAAAGTTTGTTATATTTGGGTTTTCAGACTTCACTAGTCAAGATGTCTAACTATTTCATATCTAATATTAGGTAAATAACATATCAACAAACATATGACAAACTGGAACTGACTGGTTTTAGAGACATTCAATGGACAAAAGTTCAAATATTTGTGTTTTTATTATATATTTGATAGTCGATACCGGTTTATAATTGTACGTGTTAGAATTCTAGACCTCCATGAGAAGGGCAATTGAAAAAGTTTCCTCTACGAGTCCGACCAACTTTTTTAGCCCTTGAATTGAAGGTTGGTAATGTGGTCCAACGTTTCATAAGCTCCACAAGAGAAAAAAGACGATAAGTTGATTTGATTTATATAATTATATATAGTTTATAAGTTTATGATTAAATAATTATAACATTTTCAATAATAAAAAAGTGAAGTACAATTAGCATTTGTAAGATTGAATAACATAGAATTTTAATTACAGTTTTAAAAAAATATACTATATATAATTAGGATAGATTTTGTTGGTGATTTTAGCATCGTCAATTCAACTACAAATCCAATCAAAGAAAAATCCGAATAAGCTTCGTTATAGATTAGGAGGTGCGAAGTTCCCACTGATTTTTTGCTTCAACAATGATTTAGTGAAACGATGTATCAGTTCATCATAAAATGGCGGTGGTTCAATACGTATAAAGACACACTTTTTTGGTTAGAATATGAACATAAATTATACATATTCTTTCTTGATTTTTAGAATTATTCAAATTGAGATTTGGACTAGCTCATCGAAATACTTCAATGTGAAAGTGCTTGCACGATAACGTTCTAATCTTATCGAAGTACCCTAGTTTATGTCTCATGATCCAAGCTACATGGAACATAAAAATATAATAAGAAATCTATCTATATATATATATATATATATATATATATTGCAAAGGGGTTAATCTTACATGTCATACTTTTATGCAATCTCTTCTTTGAGAGATGTCACATAAGATGGGATGTGGTAACTTTAAACCAATTAAAAAAAAAATAGATATGATTTAACATAATTTATTAAATACCTAATATACTAAATCTAAATATTAAACCTTTATTATTTTATCTCTTGTGTTTCCTCCCATAACTTTTAAACGTTAATATTTTTTATATACGAGATTTTTTAAAGAAAAAAATTACACCAAATTAACGAGCGTTTTATTATCTTTCCAACGAGTACCATAGTGCTATATAAAAATCGGAGAAAAAAATGACTATTTTTTTGTAACCCGACATGTATTGTGTCGGGTTTGGGATTAGTTTAAAAAAATTGTGGGTTTGGGTCGGGTCTGGGATTAGGTGATACCCGACCCGATTACCTGAAACAACATACCCAAATACCCGAACTACATACCCGATCATATACCCATGATTTTTTAACGCATCACATAACCCTTTGACTAATGCGTTCGATATTTCAATAATTAACTTTTTTTTTCTTATTTCATGTTAGTTCTTTTTAAAATGATCGATTACAAACTTCCGAATTCATTTGTAATGGCACTAGATTTATACCCCGGCGCAGAGATTCGTTTTTTTTATATTTGAATATGATAACTTATGGCAGAGATTTGTTTAAAATAATAATAATAATAATAATAATAATAATAATAATAATAATATATTTTATTATGTTATATTAGATATTTCAACCCGGGACGCTCCCGGGATAAAAACTAGTTAAAAAATATTATAAAGCAAAAAGTGTGGTTTCTACATGGACTTTTGATGATCTTCTTGATTTTTAAAGTACCATATCGATTTGACAACTCCTTTTGTTTTATCGAGTTCATTTAGACCAATGGTACTTATGTCCACGAAACTCGTCGTCTGTCAATCAACAACACGATATATTTACCGAACATCACATTCATATATAATTCTCCTTTGCTTCAACTTTACTCCTCATAATGATCGATCTCATCATTTGTCCCATGCATGTTGGTAACTTTGCCTATTTTGCATATAATATAAATTTCCGAAAATGGTTGTGATTAGTTGGTGAAGAACACTATCTTTGTTCAATTTTTGAAACCGATCCTTTGATAGTTCAACAACCATGTAACTAGTAACATGCATCACATTCTTTAACCCCTCTCCCTCTTCTAGGTCTTTAACTAATTAACTACATACATGACTAATCAAATATTATTGCCACATGCCAAAAAGATTAGCATTTCATTTTTCTTATCTTTCCATGCCCTTTTTTTTTGTTTTTGCATTTTCAACTAACATAAAGAGACATAATTAACTAGAACTTGTTTAAATGGTTCGGATTTGTTTAAACTAACTTAGTGGTCATCAATTATATATTGAATCCGATGTAGGGATAGTATCACTAGTAAATGCTGGAAGTGATATGCCAAGACAAAGGTTAATTCGAACGTTTGAATTAGTAATAAACGTAACATAATTTGGGAATCTTGATTTACATCTAACACTTTATGGTGTGGTCATGAGGTGAAAGAGGCAAGTGATATGCTAAGACAATGGTTAATTCGAACGTTTGAATTAGTAATAAACATAATATAATTTGGGAATCTTGATTTACATCTAACTCTATGGTGTGTTCATGGGGTGAAAGGGGCATGGAGCGACATGTGGCAGCAACGTCAATTCCCCTACCATTAAAAAACCATGGGGTGGTGGTGGCGTGAAGGTTTTTTTTTTTTTTTTTTTTTTTAATCAACCAACCAATAAAAAATCACTGATCATAACATACCTAAAAACCAACCACAACCATTCACCCCACCCTCACTTGCCTCACGACACACAGTGTTGATGGCGTAAAAAGGCTCCACATCAACTTCCACATCCCCACACCATGTAGCCTAATAAAGGATTCCAATACTTTTTGGTGCCTCCTCACCTTATTAAATAGTAATGTTAAATCTTAATTTTCTAAATCTTCTCTTTTGTTAAATAATTTGTTTGAACGGAACGATAGACTCTGAAACCTAAAAGAACCTAGTTTTCCACACACCCACAGTGGTAACGTGTGAAGAAATTAAACCAACATCAACCTGAGATGTCTCGAAAGTAAACCAGCCACCATTCTTTGCTAAACGAAAAAATCGAAGAAACTTTAACAAACTGGGATCATAGCCCAATGCACGATAAACGACCTCAAAGTGAAGAACTCTAGGCATTCCATGAGGATGTAATTGTCCAAAAGAAACCCGATAATACTCTAAATTGTTTAAAACAAGAATCGAAAAAGGGTGTCGAAGGTTAGAAAATTCAAAGTGGCGACAATACAAAGCAATCGATCCCTGGGGACATTGAAGACGATGATGACGTGGGTAGTTTAAGGCTAAAAAGCTCGAAGCCTTTTAAGAACCATAAGCTGTGGAATAAGTCAGAAGCCTTCGAGCTACGCCACAGACACCTCTGATTTGGGTGGCTGATGACGTGGGTAGTTTAAGGCTAAAAATCTGATTACATAACGCAACTTGCTTGAAAGGTTAAAAGCTAAAAAGGATCAAACAGTGACATCTGTCATCAACAAAAGGAACAAGACCAGTGACATGTGTTGTCACAACTTTCTTGGTTGACCCTCCACAGTTGGCCACAACCACCATGTGTGGAAGACACTCCCTATTATTCGCAGGTCTTAAGCCTTCATAGGCTAAAGTGGAAAGTCCTTAGTTGTAACACGGATCGAGAGTTTTCTTATTCTCTTTATAGAAAATTCCTCTTCTATAAAGTTAGGATCAGTCATCTCCATAATTATTCTTTACACACTCTTCTATTCCCTTCTTCAAGATCATACTTTACGTATGATCTTTTCTTTACTCCATTCACCAAAAACTAAAATATTAACATCCACATTCTGACTTTGGGTTTATCCCGAATCAGAATAACAATAACAAAAAAACTCTTGAATCTCCCATCTACGTTTACAATATGACTTTGGGCTTATCCACATTCTGACTTTGGGACTCCATGACCTGCATTTGATGAATTGAAACGCTTGAACCTTTTTACCTCTCAGAAACTCTCTATTAACGTTGGCCACATATTTGTTATAGCAACAGGGCCTTGCATTATTCATCTCAAGTCTTCAATAATATATAGTAAATATTATCAACTCATAAACTTTGTATTTCTCATTCCTATTATTAGATAACTAGCTGATTACCCCGGGAAGGTCCCGGGGTTGAAAAATCTAATTTTACGTGATAACCTATTGCAAATGGCTCAAGTTAACTAACCACAAAATCTCTCAATCATTGAATGTTTATAGTATTCTAATCAGTAATAACTCATATTCCCTAATCAAAAACCTAATCAGTAATCATCTAAAGGATCACTTATGTAAGCTACAACTATTCAAAAACTCATCACATCTCTCCAATTTCTCACATTCTAACGGCTCCTATAATTCCTAACTTAATCAACTAAACAAACACTTAAGTTGGAAGTTGTAACCATTGCATCTCATTATGCCACGTGGCATAATCAAGAGATGGTTGAGGCCATCATTGAACGCCACGCCAGCAACTATCAATTCTTCCCGGGAGCGTCCCGGGGTTGAAAAATATAACCATTCTAATAATACTAATATTAATAGTAATAATTATTACTCTTGTAATTAAATAAATAAAAAAATAACATTGCTATAAGCTGACACCATGTGTTGCAGTGTTGCACGATTCTTTCTCCTAGCTTCTCTTGATTAAGTATACCTAGTAAAATTCCAATGATAACATGGCGATTGGGCTAATTTTCAACATCGTAGATAAGAACCTGGTTTAAAAGAAAAAAACATGATTAATGAATAACATGAACAGTTTGTATGTTTTTTTTCCTGTATGAACGAAACCTCACAAAAAATAGTCGATTTTTTTCTCCGTTTTTTATATAGCACTATGGTACTCGTTGGAAAGATAATAAAACGTTCATTAATTTGGTGTAATTTTTTTTTATTTAAAAAATCCCGTATATAAAAGATATAAACGTTTAAAAATTATGGGAGGAAATATGAGAGAGAAAATTTTAAATTTATTTTTAAATTATTTTTTCCTAAAATAACTCAATTTAATTAAAAAAGAAAATAATTCAAAAACAATAAAATCTTTCAATTATGATGCCACGTGGCAGTTTCATGGAGAGGTTGAAGGCACCATTGCACGCCACGTCAGCAATGTTCAATTCTTTTATATATATTAATAGATATTAAATCATAATTTTGCTCACCATTCTTTTGTTTATTTAATATTTATTTTTTCTAATATTTTATTTGTTTTTTCTATTATTAATAATTATTTAATATTTAATTGATTCAACTCTATTTAATACACACATTTCTAATCTTATTAATTAAAAAAATAAATGTTATAATAAATAAATAGTAAATCAGAATTCATTTTTTATCTCGTATCTTGATGACTATATGTATTAACCAATTACATTATAATTATTCAACATGTATAATATAAAGGTTAATGTAACCTATGCTTTAGATATATATTTTTTTAAAATAGCTTTTTTATTACTCAGTGTATAAAATTACATTTATTTTACACATATAATACATGAAGTTCTAATATAGTAGAGGGTGTATATATATCTAACATTGATGGAAATATATATATTATCTAAAATCACTAAAAATTGTTGGTAAGAGATATTATCTTCTATTTTGAATTCATATATTGTTACAAATAAGAAATTTCACATTGTTTTTATTTGATAACGAATTGAGTCACACGTGAGTTACTTGAGATTGACTTGTTAAAATTTCTAATTAGGCCGAGCTTAAATAAGCTCGAGCCCGATATGGTTCGGGAGCAAAAACAAGCTTTTTAATTATACAATTACAATTTAGTATTTTAAATATATATTTATATAATAATTATTATTATAAATTTTTTTATGAAAAAACTTATTAAATTCCATATATAATTATAAATACAAATACTAATTATACAAATAACTATAATAAATGAAATAATAGACTAGTCGGGACCAAGCTTAAAATACAACTCTCAATGTGCTGAACTCAAGCCTAGACAAACTCGGACTCAACTTAGCTTGTTACACCCCTAGTTATGCTAAGGGAAACAAAAAGTACATTAGAATTATGGGAAGGTAATGATATATAAAATGTAAACCATGTATGTTGAGCTATTAAGAAGATATATGCATGTATTGAGATGACAAAGTTGAGGATGCTAAGATGAATGCATGGAAACACAAGGTTAAATTGTATAAGAATTGATTTTTTTCACGGAAAAGTTAAGTGTGAAGAGTATATTAAATAAGACAAGTTAATAGAGATTGAGATAATTTGGACATATGAAAAGGAGACAGACGATGGAGGCAGTTATAATAGTAGAAACCCTTGTTGTGGATGGGTAGAGGAGCATAGGCAGACCTAAATTGTCTTGGGATGAACAAATTAGACATTATATGATAGAGTTGCACCTCTCATGGGACATGGTTCAGGATAGAAGTTTGTGAAGACGTAAAATTAAGGTTAAAAAATTTTAGAGAGTTGGACGAGGGTACACATAAGGTTTGTGTTTGTCTTAAGGGGCTTAGGTTGTCCTCCCTTTTGCGTGGACTTTGCATGTTTTGTTTATATTTAAAAAAAACTCATAACACGTACATAAAATTTATTAACGTTTTAAAATTATGGGGGAAACAAGAGAAAAAAAAAAGACTTTTAGATGAAAATAAGAAGGATACACATGACACACTCAAACAGAGATGATGACCTCTTTAAGTGCCATCACCATGTAGAATTTCATATTTTAGAATATTAATATATATAGATATAGATATATAGATATAGATATAAATTTAGATTTAGATTGGATTTGCCGTTCAAAAAAAAAAAAAGATTGGATTCGTATGATACGTGATAAAACCAAAACTTAATCACTTAATTACATCACATCTTTCTTTATTGCAAATCTTAACTGTTTATAAAACACAATAATTCTCTTTTACAAGGTGCTAATTGCCAATCCTCTTATGGTGGAGTGGCACCCTCCTTGCTTTCCTTATAGGAGGTTGGGAGTTCGAGTCCTGCCGGCAGCAAAATGCTGCTGCTGGGCCGGGTTTTACCGCAGTGGGCCTTAGGGCGGCGGGTTTTCCCCGGGAACTGGTGTGAAATTATTGGTGGACCCGGGTTACTCTCGGAGTACTCCTTTGTCCAGTGGGTACTTCGTGAGTGATCGGGATTGATTTGTTGGCGGTTAAAAAAAACAAGGTCCTAATTAATATAATAAATAAATAAATAAATAAATAAATAAATAAATAAATGTTGTTAGTCAACACCTATATTACAACGTATCCAAGATACTGTCTTTAAGCATTACATAACATATTATGCATTAATCAAGGCTTGATGTTTGCCAAATTCACACTTACTTTTCTTACATGATTAAGATGTCTACAACTATGCAAACCAACCAACCACCTCTCACTTCAACAATCTAACACCACCTATAAATACATGCACCATCTCTCTCTAACACCATGTCTCCATACTTCATACATTTAATATATATTATTATTATGGCACAACTTGATCACTTTCAAGCTAAACCTAATACCAACACAACAACAACAACAACAGCAACTGGGTTAAAACTCTTTGGTTTCAATGTTCTTGAAGATGGACATGTGGGCCCCACCAGCATACCACCCTCCGATCACCGGAAATACGAGTGCCAATACTGCCGCCGTGAGTTCGCTAACTCGCAGGCGCTCGGCGGCCACCAGAACGCCCATAAAAAAGAACGCCAGCAGCTCAAGCGTGCTCAGCTTCAAGCCAGCCGACAAGCTGCCTTCATTACACCTCATAACCCGCGTATGATCCTTCCAGCCAATGGTTTTACCTCACCATCATGGCTTTTTGTTCCTCGAGCCGTGGCTCCGGTCCATGTGGCTCAGGGCGGCTTAAGTGAGCCGAATGTCCGAGCCGACCGTGGGTTAGCTGGCGGGGATGGTGGAGACGGTTTGGATGATTCACTTGGGCTTGACTTGCATCTAAGACTTTAGCCGAGCTACGGGTTAGCCAATTTTTGAGTTTAACTTCACCGGCTTGGATATTATTAATTTTGCTAATTAAAATATATCGAGGGATTTAATAAATAGCGGTATAAGCTTAATACTAATTTGTACATGTGTTTGCTATTTTTGTTTGTACAAAAAATTGATAAACTAGTTTTTAGAATGTATGTTTTTGTTAATGTCCATCAAGAAGAACTATATATCTTTAATATTTGAGATGAAGGGAGGACGGAGGTCCTTCTCGGTCCTTAATAGGGGGGTTTCGAAGTTAAAGTAGAGAGAGAAGAAAAGAATAGGGTGGTTGTGAGAGTGGAGAATGTATAGCTGCGCAAGTGAGGTAGCTCCGAACATACAAAAGAGTAGTGACGAAGCTTGAAAAAATAGTGGTGGGAACCAAAATTCACAAGACTCATATTTTTTTCCTATTGGTGAGACCCAATTCATATAAAAATTACCTACGAAAATCGCAAACTTTTACTATTGAGCCAAAAAATAACAGGGCATGCAAGAGAGACATGCAAAGGACGAAGAGCCAAGAGGTTGTAGTGATGGCTATGTCCTAATTATTTTAATCATGTAATTTAGCTATTTTTTATTTCATTTTCTGTAAAATTCTCTAAGACAGGGGGGGGGGGGGGGGGGGTTTCAGGCCCAAAACACCACTGGCGTGGAAGAGGGCGGGAGCCTCTTGGACGGGGACATCTCCACCGGCATGTGGGAGGTGGTTGTTGAGGTTTTTAAACTTTAACACACAAACTATTTAATATAATATTATTCCTTTCACCATCTTCCACTCCCCACAATTTTCACCCTTTAAACACGATCCTCACAAGTGCCACATAACGCATCACGCCCCTCTTTCCCCCTCCTTATAGTCTAAAGGAAAAATATAAAACTAATGTAAAAAACTAAGGCTAAATGTAATGTGGTAATGCCACCATGACACGTTGAATACTTAACGCCATTTACGCCTTACACACTGCTATACGCTGTTTTTTTCAAGGGCGTGAGCCCTTCACGCCTTACATGTTGAATACTTAACGCACTTCACATCCTACTTCCTTTTAAAGCGATGAAAAAGAATCCATGATGTAGTCTTTTTTCTTTTTTTTTTTCCTTTTTTTTTTAAGTTTTCAAAATTAAATAGTTAAATTATTATATAGTGAGGTGGTGGATAGTTAAAACTTATGAAACCGTTACACATTAAAGGTGAAAAAAATGATTCAGAGGTGCCTAAGTGACACTGATATGATAGACCTTTTATGACTTATGACGTATAGGTTAATAAAAGTGAGACCATTAGACTTAAGTATAGTCACAAGGTTTAGGCTTATAGTTATTTTGTAATATTTCTTGCTGAAACATAAATGTTTTTAGTATATAAAGTTTTAAGATTGCCTATAAAAAAAGTTTTAAGATTGATAATTTAATTTTAACCTACCAACTACTTTTTTTAGAATCCAGATGCACACCCGAACAAATCACTGCAAACTACCACGTCATCATGCCACATCATTCCAAGTCATTCCAAATCACAACTTACTTTTTTCCTTCAACCATAAACCATTTTAAACTCATGGAAGAACTGGTCATTGATGGATATACGGGTTAAGTTTCGGCTATGTCAAACAAAGCTCACATTGGGTCTAGTTTGGTTGATACATGATGCTATCTATGTTTGGATGCAGTTCGGATAATTGGGTGGGGGATTTGGGTCGCATTTTAATTGTTTTTGGGGTGTGTGAGTTTGGTGAAAAATGTTTTGCCGAGAGGGTGGGGGGTTAACATCATTATGTGTATCTTGGTGTGAGTTGGTGGGGCTAAGCATATAATAATTGGGTTGGTGTTAACTGTCTCGGCGTTACATAGTCGTTTCGTGTGATGTCTTCTTTTCGTGTTGCTTTCTTTTGTTGGGGGTTCGGGTATAATAATGCAGGTCTGATTTCACTAGGTGGGGATCTTGGGTTGGGCATGAATCTACTAACAATTGCAAGAGATGTCAGGTACACATAGTGAATTTATCTCACAGTGATGCAACAAAGGGTGCAGTGGCAAAGAGGCTCCTTTGTATCAACCAACAATGAGTTTTTACAAAGACTAAAACCCACAGAGGATTGTGAAGCGGTACTACATCAACTAGAGGTGAAGCAAAGGGTAAATAAGCTTGCATGGAACGAAAACTTATTTAGGATTCGGGTCACGGGAAGAGCCTGGTATTCGGTAGCTTTGAATAGGTCGCAAAGCGATACAAGTTTGGTGGCAGGTAGCCTAGGAGGCAGTCAGCTATTTTTACAATTTCATATATCCAAGCTCGATGCCTGAAATCCAGATGGAACTCTGTTTTGGTGTTTTGCTGATGTCCGAACTCGTATCTGGTTCACCGAGTTTAATTAGGGAGTCAAGTCAATGTAAAATGTTGGTCATGGGTTGTTTGGGTGTGTAATTCTGCTTGGACTATTCAGGTGTAGTTAGAAGGGTCGAGGCTTTTGGGGGTTGACTTTTTGGGTACGTCCTGTTGGGCATTTTTGTGGTGGATTGTATATTGTTTTGGCCAGCTCATTGTTGGTCATTTTGGGTATGAATAAAAATTTCGTTTGACTTGTTAAAAAAAACCCATTCTAAACCTCCACTTCATTACATACTTTTTATTTTATTTAATTTATACTCTACACACAAAAAACCTTTTTTTATTTAATTAATAAAGTACAAGTAGAGGACCCACCCACCCCCAATAGACCGTCAGGTGGAACTCCAAACAAACCAAGCTCCTCCAATGCAAAAAAAACTCCTCTCTTAAGTTTGTCCACTTGTAACGGACCGCACACTAAGAAGCATTTTGTATTTATTAATCCCTCACGTCCATGCTATTTTTTTAACAGCAAGGAATGACGTGCCAATTATCATGACACCGGGCGCTGTGTTCAAGGTCGATTGTTTGACCGTCGCCAGCCTCTTGGCTCTACCAGATGCACGGAAATTTGAAACAAGATAATCATGTCTATGTTCTTGCTATATTTATATACTAGAAAAGGTTTTTATACGGTGAGGTTTAGACTTTAGAGAAATTGTTATTGATTTAAAAAGAAAGGAGTGAGATATATGGTTGGTCCTTCGTGTTATATGAAGCCATGAAGGCATGAATGTAGTTAGGGCTACAAACGAACCGAACGAATATGAACAAGGCTTTGTTCGTGTTCGTTTGTTAAGAAAATTATGTGTTCACGAACAGTTCATGAACACTCACCGAACGAGATTTTATGTCCGTTTTCGTTTGTTAAGAAAACACTCATGTTCGTGTTCGTTTGTTAATTTTGTTCATGAACGAACACGAACATAAACAGACATTAATGAACACAAACAAGTGTTACAGAACCAAACGCAAACGGACATATATTACCTTTGGAATAACATCGAATTCACATGCATTAAGATAAATAGAAATAAAAGAATATAAAAAAAGTATAAAAATTAAAAACCTTACTAAACTATAGAACACAAACGAACATAAACGAATACGTTACCGAACGTTCACGAACATAAATGAACGAACACGACCTCTGTTCATGTTTGTTCGTTTAACTAAACGAACGGAATTTTTTGTTCGTGTTCGTTCATTTATTAAACGAATGAACACGGACGAACTTCCAGCCGAATGATTCCTGAACTGTTCGCTGAAAGTTCAGTTCGTTTGCAGCCCTATATGTAGTCTCCAATACTTTTCAATGTGAAGTTCAGATTAGCTGAGAGAGACTTTTTTTACAGGATGTATATAAATATATAGACTAGTGGGTTGTTCCGTGCAATTCGACGGGTATCATTATTATTAATTTTATTATTATTATTATTATTATTATTATTATTATTATTATTATTATTATTATTATGTTCTAGATAATTTTTTCTTCAAGAACTCCTTTATGCAATGTGGATGACATTATATATTTTCAACAACTTCACTACAAACGCACAACACTATCTTTAAACATGCTTTTGATGCTTAGATCAAGTTTGTTATTCTTTATCAAGTACCAGTCATATTTTTAACATGTTGAATGCGTCAACCCCAATTTAATTAACAAGTGTGTAAATTAATCTGGTGTAACTAAGACACCATTGTATGAACATACCAAAACACCACGTACTAAACACACCAAGTTGAAATGTATTTTTTTACATGTATATATATATATAGCAATATGATAATTACGTATTAATATGTGCCTTGCATGTGGATTTTGAATTGTTTTCCAGGTTAATACGATAATACACGAATATGTTTTTTTCATATTCGACACTTTAAATGGGTACTATCAAGCATTGAAATGTAAAATTCCACCTAGTAAAAACGTATAACACCAATACTCCACCTCCACAACCTATATTTAAAAAAAAATAATCCTTAACATGTCTTAATGGGTACTAAACAGGTAAATATGTATTTAACTTGTTTAGACACGAAAATTAACATGTATATTTTGTGTCTACCTGGTTAGGACATGGAACATGTTAAGATCATACATGTAACTGTTAAAATCGTGTAGGTTCGTTTCTGGTATTCGTGTTCGTGTATGAAATTGTCAGCCCTACCTATTTATAGTTTATTATCTTAGAATTTGGGGGCCTCGAGAAAATAGCAGCCTTAAACCCTAGCTTTATTTCACTACCCATTGAGTTGTCTGTAAGAAGAGAGAGGGGAGAAGCCGAACATATTGACATTCGACATGAAGCTAGTATGCCCATCAGGGCCGGCCATGGTGGGGTGTGGGGAGGACTCCCGGCCCGGGCCAAATATCTAGTGGGGCACACCTGGTCGGTCACATTGGCGGATTTACATGTATTGGAGGGTCGCCAATAACCTTATTGAACTGGTAGGAAATGGTTTATATCTGATCTGCGCAAATTTATAGATCTGCCAAAAAATTTACAAGGTAAGGGTTTAGTGAGGAAAACGATGGTAAATGCGTAAATACTCAAAGATGATGGGGGTATTTTAGTAAAGTTACGAATCTATGAGTTTTTTATAAAGTGACTTTATGAGTACTTGAAAAAAAGTCTATGTGGGTAAAACCTGTGTCGTTGTCGGTCAAACCTGTCATTATCATTATATTTTCAGCCACCCTATTATTTTCAAAATTAAAAATGATAAAAAAAACGATTTTCAAAACAAATGATAAAAAAGGGGTATTGGATTTAAATAATTCAAAGTTTGGGCCATTGGCCAATAATAATCCGAACTTTAACGTTGGACCAGGATCCCAAGTGAGCATGTGGGTGTCAAAAATGAACATCCGTTAACTCTGAACTAACTGAGTTAGTTCAAGATGACGTGGCCGCTGATGTGGACCAGATGCTGACGTGGCAGCCAAGTCAGCTGCTATGTTAGCATCTGGTCCACGTCAGCAGCCACTTCATCTTGAACTAACTCAGTTAGTTCAGAGTTAACGGAGGTTCATTTTTAACACCCACATGTTCACTTGGAATTATCCTGGTCTAACGTTAAAGTTCGAATTATTATTGACCAATGACCCAAACTTTGGATTATTTAAATCCAATACCCCTAAAAAAACCTTAAAATTAATAGTTTATTTTTACCACAATTTTTAACTTTTATTATTGTTACCTTATTTCATTTGATTTTAAAGATATCTAGTTTATTTCATTTGATAATAAAAAAAACATAAAACTAATCTATTATTGTTAGTCGATCCGTAATGTGCCATCGTCAAAGGAAATTCTATATTCATCACTGCACTAAAGTAACTTAACCATTAGTTCATTAGTCAATAACCATGAAGCGTAATCTCACTTAAGTAAAAAAATTTTGCGGACTGGCAATGATAGTTATTGAGAACGAAATACTGGATAATATAAATTGTGAAGAGTTGATCTATCGATTTGATATTACTTACCCGTCGTTTAAAAAATAGTTTACTTTTATTTATTTTGTTAACACCTAAGACTAAGAGTACCTTTTTTTCGTGACTCTACCCGAATACTTGAATTTTCAAGGACGACCCTGATGCCAAGATTCCAATCTTGGTGATGGTTCGACGAGAATGAAGATAAGGGCAAATAATTCCCTAACTTAGATGAGTCACTATAGAATAGTATGTGATATTTCATGAAACATACATCCAATGCTTCAGCATCCAAAATAGGTTTATTGCGTTTTAATAACTTTGAATATCACGTATTGGTTATTTACTTCTAACAGACCATTTCGCCGTTACCACTCTCAATTCGTAACTTATTTTTCTCTATCACTTTCAAACTAACCGAACTTTAACACATTTAGTTTTTTTGCTGACATGACACTTTTTGGTGACGTGGTAGTTGCCATGTCAGCAAAAACTAACTAGGTTAATATTCAGTTAGTTTGAGAATGGTAGAGAAAAATAACTTGTAAGTTAGAAGTGGTGGCGGTTAAGTGGTTAGTTGGGAGTGGCAACGGACAACATGTGATAGTTGAGCTTATTAAAATCCAATAACCCTCCAAAATATATTCTTTCTAAAGATTTGATCTAATTAAGTATTTGAAATAAAGGTGGAAGATCGGGTATAAATAGTTTACTTGTGAAGTGTACAAACAACTAGCGTATGATGTATAAGAGTTAATGGCCAAAATCGTCCCTTAGGTTTGACCAGTTTGCTACATCAGTCTAAAATCGAAACTTTTTACATCTGGGTCCTTCTGTTTTACATTTTGTTGCCAAATTCGTCCTTGACACAAACCCAGATAACTATTGTCGTTAACTCTTGGGTATTTTTGTCTTTTTGGTTGCCCTCCCTTTTAAAACCCAATTTAAGAGCATTCACGTTTGGGGAACCAAATGTATGTGAGTGTGTCCACCAAATTATATGGGTGAGTGTAAGTGGTTGCGAGTAGAGGAGAGAGAAAATATTTGGTGGAATCACTGTTCACCCTTATATTTGAAAAGTCACTGTTCACCCTTAAAAATATTTTAATATTTTTTAAAGTGGTTGTGAGTGAGGATAGAGAAAATATAATGATAAAAGTATTATTATTTTAAAAAGGAGAGATAAAATTTTAGAGTGAAATAGTGATTTTTAGTGTAATTTAATAGATGAAATTTATTGGAGGAGGTGTGAATGCTCTAAATAGAGTTATTCATACCCCCAATAGACAAAAATACCCGCATGTAAAAAGGGGGCTAGCAAAAAAGACAAAAATACCCCATAGCTAATGACCATAGTTAACTGGGTTTAGTGTCAGGGACGAATTTGACAACAAAATTTAAAACAAAAGGACTTAAATGTAAAAAGTTTCGATTTTGGATTGATATAACAAAACTAATCGTATGTTTCCAAGTAGTAATAATTACATTACCCGTAAACTGTAAGGTATTTATTACTACTTTAGCTCATATTTGTTGTAACGTAACTACTCTATTTACAAAAATGGCAACGAATGTTTTTTTTTCATTGCACTACGCACCATAAAACCGATTTACATTTGATTTTAACACCAAACTAGTATTTTGCCGCCGCGCGTTGCGGCGGCGCGCGACAGGTTAAACCGTGCAGTAACACATAAAGTATAAAACAAAATGCGCTACATACAATTCGTAAAAACACAATGCATAAAAGACAATTACTAAAATGTGTAAATACAATGCTTTTAACTTGGTTCGGAGCTAAAATCTACATCGAAACGTGGACCAACTGGAAGCACACATTTTATAAGTACGAAAACGTATTACATTTGACATTACTCGTTTTTCAAAAGAAAAAAAAGATTATGTAGAAACGGTAGACCAAATCGTATTTATACCGATACATATTTAAGAATTCGCACGTAAAAAAATAGCTTGTTTCCAAGTAAAGGTACGAAAAGGGGTAAACATGAATTTTTTCAAAAGAAAAAAAACTTAAGTTCAAACATAAACTAACTCGTATTTATGCCGATACATACATAAAATTTTCACACATAAAAAAACAGTTTTCTACTTCGAAACGTGGATCAAATGGGCACATCAAATAAGTACGAAAACGTATTATATTTGACATTACTCGTTTTTCAAAAGAAAAAAAAGTTTAAGTCGAAACGTTGACCAACTCGTATTTATACCGATACATATAAAAAATTCACACGTAAAAAAATAGGTTTTTTTTTTTTTTCAAGTAAGGTACAGAAAGGTGTAAACTCTTTAATTTTCCAAAACTTAAGTCACCAACTTGTGTTTCTACCGACACATATATAAAATATTCGCACGCAAAAAAAATAGTTTTTTTTTTCCAAGTAAGGTACGGAAAAAAAAAGGTTCAAGTCGAAACGTAGACAAACTCGTATTTATATCGATACATATATAAAACATCACACGTAAAATAATAGTTTTTTCAAGTAAATGGGCTAAAAACGACAAATGTCAAAGTTTAGGGGTTAGATTATATAAAAAATAGGTTTTTCAAGTAAATGGCTACAAACAAAAAATCTCAAAGTTGAGGGACTGAATATGACGAAGAAACAAAGTTGGAGGGTCGGTGGGAAAAAAACCCACCGACATTACATATTAACATAGATATAATATGTCTCTACACACACATAAATATAAATGGTCGTCCTTAAGAATTCTCAAAAACTTTTTTGCCTGTGCGAGTAGGAAAAAACTAGCCTATATTGTTTGAGCGGTGTAAACAAAAGATTAGAGACGTTTTTACACACACCCACCGAAAAAAAGATAGATATGTATTTTAGGCGGCTAGTAACCTGCTCACTTGTTTGTTAGTTTTAGCCTATCAAAATTACTATATAAGGAACAAAAACTATGAGAAAACGGGAAGGCCATATGATATCAGACTAAGATAAAGTATACAATATTATTTATGAGGACATTAAATAGATAAAAATTCAAAATTAAGAGATGTTGCGTAGAATCAAATGAGCACCAAACTGAGGTGGAAGTGTGAACACTGGGAACGGGGAATGTTTGTAAGATGGTGAAAGCTCAAAAGAGAAGCGTTGTAGAACCATTGCCACGGCGGTTTTCGCTTCCATCATTGCAAGGTTTTGTCCAATACAAAAACGAGGACCATTAGAAAACGGGACAAACGGACTTGAACCTTTGCCCTTTGTTGCATTCACGATCCCTTCGGAAAATCTTTCAGGATTAAACTCATTTGCATCTTCTCCCCATATTTCACGGTCGTGATGAACATGCATTACCAATAACGCTAATTGCATACTCGATGGTATCATCATGTTTCTGAGCTTTGTGTCCTTGTGGGTCGCCCGTGTCATCATGATCGCTGGTGGGTATAACCTAAGTACCTCGTTTAGTATCATTGTCAAAATTTTAAGGTTTTTCAGACCTTCAAAATCAGGTTGATCAATACCAAAAGTTTGAAAAATCTCATCTCGTGCCCGAATTTGCCATTCTTGATGCAAACTTAAACAAACCATTGTCCATACAATCAAATTCGAGGTTGTTTCAGACCCAGCAATGTAGAACAGTTTACATTCTTCGATCACGTCTTCCATACTCATTCCAACCCCATGTTCTTCAATCTCTTTGTTGTTTGATTCTAGCAAGATTCCAAGTAAGTCATCATCTTTACCTTCTCCCATATCAATCGCTTTCTTCCTCTTGTTGATTATAGCCACCAATACTGATCGAAGTTCTTTAATGTTTTCATTGAATTTCTTGTTCGCTCGGGTTGGTATAAACCTAAACTCCAAAACAATATAACTCAACATATAATCTGATTAAGATTACTATTTGTTTTTACTAGTGTTACCTTCTTCCAGGAAGATAAAGTATAGAAAACATTTGGAATATAAGATCAATTTGTTCCTTTTGGATTCGGAATATCTTCTGCCCTTCTTCATAAGAGCTACCAAAAGCTACCCGAGAAATCACATCTCCGGTCAAATTAAGAATATATGGCCATACGTCGACTTCTATGGAACCGACTCCAGCGGTCAGGAGCTCCCATTTGTGGATCATGTCACTGCAACTTGAGCTAATAGCCGAGAACATGATCTAGACATTATAATATCAATCCATGAATTGCTTTAGATATAGATTGATAATTTAACTTAAATGAGGTAGTAAAATGAGTCCAACCTTGAGATTTTGAAGATTAAAAGCGGGATTAATGATTTTTCGATGTTTTATCCATTTTTGTCCCTCGGTGACAAAAAGTCCGCCAATGAGACTATCTCGAAATGGCTCGGGATATGGCTTTCGAAACTCGTCTGGTCTTACTAGTATCTCTTTTATCAACTCTGGATCCATGATATACATCCTTGGTTTTGGCCCAAACCATATGAACGATTTTTCGCCTATCAAAATGGTTCATGTTAGCCGTTTTTAAAATCATAATCAAAAGTATAGAAACAAGTTTTACATGGATGCTTTCAATAAAACAGTAAGGTAGCGTTCGTTTCATGGATTGTAATGAAATTGGAATTGGAATTGGAATTTAGGTGTGTTCGTTTAATAAAATAGAATGAAATCTCGACGGAGTTGGAATGTATATTCCCCTCCGTATGTTGTTGTTCAATTACAATTCCTTCTTTTGTTGAAACAAAAAACATAAGAAGTGAAATATACATTCGAATTTCATTCTATTATGTGAAACTAACGCTAATTAACTATACATACGCAGCTACCTACAGTTCTCTATTTAAAGTCGTTAACGACCCTCTTGTCATATAAATCATATCGTGTAATCAGAATCACAATCGATTTAAAGAAACACCGATAGACCCAGAAGAGTCAACCATAATCAAAGATGAAGAAACAAGTTTTCAACACATGTTGTATTGATGCGTGTTTAATACAAAATCAATTTTCAACACATCTAGTGTATCACTTTCAAAGTAACAAGTAAAAGTGATGTATATTGGTTCAAACATGTTATTAAATATTGGGTATGAACTTATTATTGTCTAACTCATATTAATTGGAGTTTCTAAGCACAGATAAATAAAATATATAAAAAAGAAAAAGAAGTCAATGAATATTACCGTATTTGGAGATGATATGATGATCAAAGGGAAGAGCATATGAAGTGATATCATGAGTGACTGGAATCGTCTTTGATTTACCTTCGTTCACCATTGCTGCAAACTCTATCATGTCACCTATTAAAAGCTTGTATGGATTCCCTTTATACCCTTCATCTCTCAACCACTTCTCTAGCCTCTTTGGCTTCAACCATACCCAGTTCAGTAATTTCCACCCCCACCTCAAGATCATAGCTACAACAATGGCAATTACAAATTTACCCATCGTTTCCATCTTTTTTTTTTCTACAACGAAATTGAATGGATAATCAGTAAGTAAGACTTTAAGAGGAAATCGTTGACCTTTAATCATGCACCCACATGCTTGACAGCATGACCTATGCGATAGAGTGGTAGTTTATCTTTTGCATATTATATATTAGACCAGGGGCGGAAAAAATTTAAGGTCCCCCTCAGTAATTCGTTTACGTGACAGCTGAGTCAGTATGTGGCTTTAATTCAAAATAGGGGTGTAGTGGGGGGCGCGAATTTGTTTATATTTTTTAAATTAAAAAAATAATAAAAAAATAAGAAAATGAGAGAGTAGGAGGGAGAAGCTGAGGTGTCGAAAAATGATAGGTTGATATTTGTGATCTCCGGCGCTAAAACCATAGCGTCTTGGCCCATTTTTAGCACATAGCGCCCCCTGTAGTGGTGTTGGGGGTGCTATGTTAGTTTTCACACTCTGAATCGCGCTCCAGTACACATGGTCTTGTATATATACTATTAAAACAATGACACTTCCACGGTGTCTATTGCTAAAATAAGCCACCATTGCTTACACCTTCAACATGCACTATAACGGCCCACCAATGAAGAAAAAGAAAAGTCATCATCTCATGCCTACTTTTTATTTTTTATTTTTATACACAAAGTTGAGTGCACCTATTAGAATTCTATATAGCGAACTAGCTAATTACCCCGGAAAGGTTCCGGGGTTTAAAAATCTAATATGACTTAATAAAAAAATTATAAAAGAAGAAAACATACTAAACGTAAAACTCACTATAAAAAACATTTTTTTTCGTTTTTTGTATAGCATTACGGTGCTCGTTGGAAAGATAATAAAGCGCTCGTTAATTTGGTGTAAATTGTTTTTTTCTAAAATTCTCATATATGAAAGTTACTAACGTTTAAATATTGTGAGGGGAAAATAAGAAAAATAAAGATAAAAATATTAATTAACATATTTGTAATTTAAAAAAATAATTAATAGTTCACTAATATTTAAAAATGTGAGGGGAAAATAAGGAAAAAATATTCATTAACATATTTGAAATTTAAAATAATATAGATATAGATTTTATTTTAAAAAACAAAATAAATAATTTAAAAGAGAGCTTCACATGATGCCACATGACACATTCAAGAGGTGGGAGGTTGTCTCATTAGATGTCACTTCATCATAAGTCAATTCTTTTATTAATAGTTACTAGCTGATTACCTCGGGAAGGTCCCGGGGTTGAAAAATCTAATTTTACGTGATAACCTATTGCAAATGGCTCAAGTTAACTAACTACAAAATCTCTTAATCATTGCATGTTCATAGTATTCTAATCAGTAATAACTCATATTCCCTAATCTAAAACCTAATCAGTAATCATCTAAAGACACTTAAGTTGGAAGTTGTAATCAACTAAACAAACACTTAAGTTGGAAGTTGTAATCATTGCATCTCATTATGCCACGTGGCATAATCAAGAGATGGTTGAGGCCACCATTGAACGCCACGTCAGCAACTATCAATTCTTTCTGGGAGCGTCCCGAGGTTGAAAAATATAACCATTCTAATAATACTAATACTAACAGTAATAATTATTACTCTTGTAATTAAATAAATAAAAAAATAACCTTTCAATAAGGTGACACCATGTGTGTAACACCCCAACCGATGGCGGAAACATCGAGGTGTCACGTAAGAATGAGTATACAGTAGCACATGGTATTCAAGTTTTAATTGAAATTTATTTAAAGTGCAAATATCCAAAAATTGAAAATAGATAATGAGTTTTGAATGAAATTCTAATACATCAAAAAGCCAAACAAAGCATAAACTTCAAATTTTCTCCTCATGCTAACTCTCTAGACTTCAAGCATCATTATTACCTGTTGAGTTGTAAAAATGGGGGGGGGGGGGTCAACTAGAAGTTGGTGAGAATACATAAGCCATGTCAAGCAATTAACTTTAAGAATAAAAGTTTAGCAATTCATATGTCTATCGTAAGTTTAAGTCTACATGAATAAACATGAAGTGTTGAATGCACATAATCAAACCTCAGACTAGTTTAGGTCCATCCCGTCATCCACGGTTCACCTTAATATCATGTTGGAACGATAACAATCACCCGCGCTCCCCATAAAAGATGGTTAACGAATTTAGGTGGGATTGTCAATCCAATAGATCTATTATTGAGTATCGCCGGCTTGGCCATAGCTAAAGATTATGTATGTTGAAACGTAAGTCTAACTGTTGTTGTTGTCTAAATCATGAGGCATTAAAGTTTACAACTAGACATGTATGTAGAATTGCTAAAGTATAATGTTGCAAGTATAAAGAATTGCATAAACATGGTTACGTAAACTCACATTGGCTAAGGTGAATTATCCTCTAAGCGTTGTGAATGTATGTGAGGCGAATCCCAAAGACTCAACAACGTAGCTAATCCAATTTGAAGAAATAAGAAATCCGAAAAAAAGAAAGAATATCATGCTTCCAATTCGCCAATTACAAGGGCTTATAATCAAAGCTTCAATTGTAGAAGTAATAGACTATAGAAGAAAAGTATGAGGGAAAGTTTAATCGGATTGAAACAATCGATTTAGAGGTGGCAAGTGTAATGTTTCATAGGTGGGTTTTTATACTAGTTTTGGATTCAATTAGCCATTAAAATTGGTCAACACCATAAAGTAAGGTTTTATGATGAATTGACTATTTGACTAAGACTTTGACTGTTTGACTAAGACTTTGACTGATCAATTTAAGGAATGTGTTAAGTTTATTTTCTTCTAAAATACTACATAAGATGATAGTTGGCTCAGTTGGTTGTCACTGTGTGTTGGTTGGCTGTGGACGCGGGTTCGAGTCCCGGTCCACACAAATCTTTTTTTGGCAATTATTTCCCTAAAACTATATTATTCTAAATTCATAATATGATTATATAAGACCGAAAGTGACTCGAAATATTTTTAAAACGTACAAAAGTGTCGAGATCCAAATAATTATCAGTTTAAGGTATTTAAAACATATTTTGTTTAAAACAATACATTCTTTTTATCAAAAAAAAGGGGGGGGGGGGAATTCGCGATGTTACAGTCTCCCCTACTTTTGGAAACTTCGTCCCGAAGTTATTAAAAACACAGGTTTGAGGTTGATTAGGTAGAAATTAAGGCAGCTGTGGTTTGGGTTAAGGCACGACATGAATTTATAGGTAACAGAATAAACTGTTTCGAATAATTTGGTAAGATGTTTGATAGGTGTGGGTTTTAAGGGTTGGATTAGGTTCGTCTAAAATAGCAAGGAGAATAAGAATCTAGCAAAACACTAAACTTTAAGTTTTAGGAATCTTAAAAAGAAATGCATGAGTTAATTGACTATAGAAATACTAATCAGGTAACTAGAGTTTATAATTGGTTATCTACCAAAAACCTTGATAGAATTTCACACTACCTTAACGTACCTGTAAATTCATGATTACGTTCCGGACCGTAATCACCAATTTACCTTACATTAGGGTTTTGTGTCCTTCTATGACTCTAAACACACATGTAAGTAATGCAAAATAACCTTGTGATTGAATCGTATACAATGTATCCAAAAATGAGTCCAACTGTTGAGCAGGAAAAAGACTTCTACCAGTCAGTGAATAAGAACCTCTACCGATTGTTGAGCAGGTGCGATAGCCTCTACCAGTCGTTGAGCAGGTTGTAGGGCCTCTACCGACTGTTGAGCAGGCATGATGACCTCTACCAATCGTTGAGTAGGTTATTTGGTACTCTAGTAACTGTTGAGCAAGTACTTCATCCTCTATCAGTTGTTTGATTAAGTATACCAATTATTACACACATGAATTGCAAATTGATAATATGTACATGTAAGCAATCAAGTATCAAGTATAGCATACGAGTTGTAATAGAGTTTCCCTAGACAAGGTTAATGACTCTAGGTGTGTCTATAGCAAATAGTTTATATTCCATGAATTCTAGTTTCAAATGTTCAAATATGGTAGATAGTCAAATCCTTATGTATAACTAAGGATTATGTTTGATGCAACACACAATCAAGTTTCAATAGTTTGGTTATCATGGGAAACTAGCTCATGTGTGAGAAGGTGAAGGATATGAATTTAGTTCTTGAGAGGATGATGAAAAATCTTGAAGCAGAATCAAGGTTGTGAGAGATAGTGAATGTAAAGATAGTTGATAAAGAGTTTATTTTATAGTAAGGAGATTATGTAGCAGTGTAAATTTTGGGGTTTGGATCAAAGGTTATAATCAAGTGTATAAGAAAACATGATTGTGGTATATGCCAAATATTGTAAAAATTTGAACAAGTTGAAAATGAGTGAGTGTCGATGGAGAATTTAGAGACTAGATATTATTCCTATGGATAAAAAAAAATCTTATTTTCAAAATTGGTTTTATACATAAAGCAAAAGTTGTTAAATAGCACAAGCTAAGTGGGCTTTGATTAAAATATTCCCGTTAGTTGGAGATTTCAAACATGACATTAGGTTTTGAAGATCAAGGTTCTATTAAGTGATTTTTAATAGTTTAAAGCATTATATAGAAAATCGTTTGTTACGTCAATAAATAAACAATTGAGTTTAAGTTCGAGGACATCTTTTGACAAAAGTATGTACTTTGTAAAGTTTCTAGGTAATGAAAATACAACAAGATTTAGAAATCTTTAGTTTGTGCTAAGGTATGAGGTTATAGTTTTTTTAAAAAAAATAAGTAACATGTGGAGAAATGAAATAATATGATTTGGGTACGGTGTTATATATTTAAAAAGTGGCTAAGATGGTAAGGTGAAGTGTGATTGTGAAATTCATAGATGGTTATGAAATGAGATTGATTTAAGCTGTAAAATTTTGAGATTTTAGAGCTTAGTTTAAGGAAAATGAGTGTAATCATTTATTCATTAATTAAAACGAATAAACGAAAACGTTGACTTATCAAAACTTCTAGATTCTAATAACATAATGAAGACAAGCTTTAGCCTATAAGTGAACACTCATCCCGAGAATTCCCAGGTAGGCATCCGGGTCCCTCGTCTGATTGGGATTTATGCGCAATGCCAGTCCTAGACAGAAAACTCAGAATACAGGCGTTCACCCTTCCAGATTGCACGTGTTCGTTATTAAAATCTACAACTTTGACGAGATCTTCAAGGTGGTTCAGGCTAAACCTGAGGATTTGTCCTATTAGTCTAAGAGTATATCTTGTGATGGAGAGCACTCTTCTTGTAGGGACTAAAGTAAGGATAAGAAGTAGGATAGAGAATATAAACAAGTAAGGTTGCAAGTAAAAGGAGCAAGTACTAATTAAAATCCTATGGTTATAGACTAGATTATTTTTTTTTTCTAATAACCTAATTCCCTATAACCATGGCTCTGATACCAATCTGTAACACCCCAACCGATGGCGGAAACATCGAGGTGTCACGTAAGAATGAGTATACAGTAGCACATGGTATTCAAGTTTTAATTGAAATTTATTTAAAGTGCAAATATCCAAAAATTGAAAATACATAATGAGTTTTGAATGAAATTCTAATACATCAAAAAGCCAAACAAAGCATAAACTTCAAATTTTCTCCTCATGCTAACTCTCTAGACTTCAAGCATCATTATTACCTGTTGAGTTGTAAAAATGGGGGGGGGGGGGGTCAACTAGAAGTTGGTGAGAATGCATAAGCCATGTCAAGCAATTAAGTTTAAGAATAAAAGTTTAGCAATTCATATGTCTATCGCAAGTTTAAGTCTACATGAATAAACATGAAGTGTTGAATGCACATAATTAAACCTCCGACTAGTTTAGGTCCATCCCGTCATCCACGGTTCACCTTAATATCATGTTGGAACGATAACAATCACCCGCGCTCCCCATAAAAGATGGTCAACGAATCTAGGTGGGATTGTCAATCCAATAGATCTATTATTGAGTATCGCCGTCTTGGCCATAGCTAATGATTATGTATGTTGAAGCGTAAGTCTAACTGTTGTTGTTGTCTAAATCATGAGGCATTAAAGTTTACAACTAGACATGTATGTAGAATTGCTTAAGTATAATGTTGCAAGTATAAAGAATTGCAAAAACATGGTTACGTAAACTCACATTGGCTAAGGTGAATTATCCTCTAAGCGTTGTGAATGTATGTGAGGCGAATCCCAAAGACTCAACAACGTAGCTAGTCCAATTTGAAGAAATAAGAAATCCAAAAAAAAAAAGAAAGAATATCATGCTTCCAATTCGCCAATTACAAGGGCTTATAATTAAAGCTTCAATTGTAGAAGTAATAGACTATAGAAGAAAAGTACGAGGGAAAGTTTAATCGGATTGAAACAATCGATTTAGAGGTGGCAAGTGTAATGGTTCATAGGTGGGTTTTTATACTAGTTTTGGATTCAATTAGCCATTAAAATTGGTCAACACCATAAAGTAAGGTTTTATGATGAATTGACTATTTGACTAAAACTTTGACTGTTTGACTAAGACTTTGACTGTTTGACTAAGACTTTGACTGATCAATTTAAGGAATGTGTTAAGTTTATTTTCTTCTGAAATACTATACAAGATGATAGTTGGCTCAGTTCGTTGTCACTGTGTGTTGGTTGGCTGTGGATGCGGGTTCGAGTCCCGGTCCACACAAATCTTTTTTTGGCAATTATTTCCCTAAAACTATATTATTCTAAATTCATAATATGATTATATAAGCCCGAAAGTGACTCGAAATATTTTTAAAACGTACAAAAGTGTCGAGATCCAAATAATTATAAGTTTAAGGTATTTAAAACATATTTTGTTTAAAACAATACATTATTTTTATCAAAAAAAAAATTAGGGAAAATTCGCGATGTTACAATGTGTTGCAGTGTTACGCGATTCTTTCTCCTAACTTCTCTTGATGAAGTATACCTAGCAAAATTCCAATGATAACATGGCGATTGGGCTGATTTTCAACATCGTAGATAAGAACCTGGTTTAAAAGAAAAAACATGATTAATGAATAACATGAACACTTTGTGTGTTTTTTTCCTGTATGAACGAAACCCCACAAAAAATAGTCGATTTTTATCCGTTTTTTATATAGGACTATGGTACTCGTTGGAAATATAATAAAACGCTCGTTAATTTGGTGTAATTTTTTTCTTTAAAAATCCCGTATATAAAAAATATAAACGTTTAAAAATTATGGGAGGAAACATGAGAGATAAAATTTTAAATTTATTTTTAAATTTTTTTTTCCTAAAATAACTCGATTTAATTTAGGGTTTTATGTTTATCTTTTTTTTTTAATTAAAAAAGGAAATAGTTCAAAAACACTAAAATCTTTCAATTATGATGCCACGTGGCACTTTCAAGGGAATGTTGAGGCCTCCATTACACGCCACGTCAGCATACACGTTTTCTTTTATATATATATATAGATAGATTATAGATTCTAGATTATAGATAATTATTATTATTATTATTATTTATTTTAAACAAATCTCTGCCATAAGTTATCATATTCAAATATCAAATATAAAAAAAAAGAATCTCTGCCTATGAAGTTATGTTTATCGTTTGTGATTTATTAGTAGAGTAAAATATATTTGAAAACAAAACCCCACAAAAATAGTCGTTTTTTTCTCCGTTTTTTATATAGCATTATGGTACTCGTTAGAAAGATAATAAAACGCTCGTTAATTTGGTGTAATTTTTTTCTTTAAAAAATCTCGTATATAACAGATATTAACGTTTAAAAGTTATGAGAGGAAACATTAGAGAGAAAATTTAATTTTGTTTTTAAATTCTTATCTTTTCCTAAAATTTAATTTATTAAAAAAACTCAAAAATTAATAAAATCCCACATGATGCCACGTGGCACATTCAAAGAGGGGTTGAGGCCTCCATTGAATGTCACATCATCAAAGTTCAATTCTTTTATTATAAGTTATAGATATAACTATTTTTTATAAAATGTTGCCGATTTTAAAATCAAATATATAAATAATTAAACTATGATAAACTACATAGTTTTAGTGTTCTAAATCGCGAGGTAACCACCATCATGGAGAACACCACAGCCACCAAAACTCGGCCACACCATAACGGGGTCTAACCATACCCACTTCTCGAACCCACCACCAAGATGATCGGACGTCATAACCACCGCAAGCCGTCATAACTACCACCACCGGCCGACAAGACAACCAAAAACCATCACCATTTGCCACCATGACCTGACCACGAATCAACGCCAATAACAACCACCATCTTCTCCATCGAATTTGAAGATAGAAGAAGCACCACTGAACCAGACACCACACAACCAGACCACCTAACAACCGGCTCTGAACCACCACAAACTAACATTGTCGCTTCTGCTTGTATTCGAACTGCACCGCCTTGAACCTTTATAAAACAACCACCACAGTCATTTTGGTAAAGACAACAGAATGGTGGTTGATGGTGGGGGTATGCAGAGATGATGGTACTGATGACGCCAGTGACTTATAACAGCGATGACTTTTTTCCAGACCTTGTTACCATCTCTACTTGTTCATGTTTTGAAAATTGAGGGGAAATTCAAAATTGTGTTGGAGAGAGAGAGAGAGAGTGAGAGAGAGGGGTATGGAGTGTGTGAGGAGTAATAAAGTGTTCTAATCGTGACTTTTTGTGAGGGGTTTTGGTTATGAATATTATGAGGGGATTTTGGTTGAGTAGGGTTTTGGTCATGAATATTACAAGGGGATTTTGGTTGAGTAATAGATGAACAATAAGATAGAGGAGAGTAGAAAGTGTGAAGAGAGAGGAGACAAGAAAATGAAAGGCTGAATGAGTTAATTTATGTGTCAGATTTGATGTATGGGATAAAGCACAATTAAAAGCTAAATGCCAAAAATGCCCTTAGATACCTTTTTAGATAAACTAACGTGGCATAATGTAGGTCAATGGATGAGTTCTAAAGTTTCTTTAACTCACTAAGGTTTCCTACTTATAATTCCCATATATATATATATATATATATATATATATATATATATATATATATATATATTAGGGTAAGGTTCTATAGAAAACCCTAAATATTTGAGGAAACTCTAGAAAACCTACTTCCCGAGCTTTTTTTTTTTTTTTTTTTTGAAAAAATTAGGGCATGTAATATACATGTTTTTAAGTGTTTTGAGCCAAAAAAATCAAAAAGGCACCGAATGGTTTTTTTTTTTTTTAAATAAATATTTTTCATCATAACATATGTTACCAGTGCAAAAATAAGCTAACATATGTTATGATGCACAACTTATTTTATTTATTTTTTAAAAAAACCGTTCGGTGTTTTTTTGATTTTTTTTGGCTCAAATCACTTAAAAACATGTATATTACATGCCCTAATTTAAAAAAAAAAAAGCTCGGGAAGTAGGGTTTTCTAAGAGTTTACTAAAAAAATAGGGTTTTCTAACGATGCTTCCCATATATATATATATATATATATATATATATATATATATATATATATATATATATATAGGGAAATTATAAACTGAAAACCCCCTTGAGTTAAGAAAACTAAGAAAACCCTTGTAAAAACCATCTAAAATTTTGTAATTTTTTTTGAAAAAAATACACAAGGTAACATACATGTTTTTAAGCGTTTTGGGCCAAAAAAATAAAAAAAGCGCCGAACAAATGTTTTTTAAAAAAAATAAACAACGCAAACTTTGTAACAGCGATGTTAACATATGTTAAAAGGCAGAAAACATATGTTACCAGCGCTGTAACATATGTTAAAAAGCAGAAAACATATGTTAACAGCGCTGTTACAAAGTTTGCGTTGTTTATTTTTTTAAAAAATATTCGTTCGGCGTTTTTTTTTATTTTTTTGACCCAAAACGCTTAAAAATATGTATGTTACCTTGTGTATTTTTTTCAAAAAAAATTACAAAATTTTAGATGGTTTTTACAAGGGTTTTCTTAGTTTTCTTAACTCGAGTGGGTTTTCAATTTATCCTCCCCCTATATATATATATATATATATATATATATATAGGGTTGGGCTAAATTAAAAACCCTATTGAGTTGTGAAAACCCTAGAAACCCATTTTTGACCCTTGATTTAATCTCATCAATGGTTGAGAAGTGATCACAAATTTTATATTAATAAAACATATGTCCTTTTTACTTCTAAGTGTAATAGAAGGGTATTATCGTCCCATTCAACATAAAATTTGTTTTTGAAAAAAGGGGCTGCATGCAGGGGTTCAGGTGATATGACCATTCTCCTGACATACTTCTCTCCACTATTTACAAAAGAGTAAAGTAATCAAGAATACATACAAATCATCTTCTCTCTTAAAGTAGAAACAAATATCATCTTCTCTCTCTAAAAAAGAGCTTCATATAATAAAAGACTAGTACTTTTTACTATTACTGACAAGTTTCATCTAATAAAGCAACCATTTTGTCTCCTACAAAAACATCTAATCACCTTCTCTCTCCCTCATTCCAGTATCCATAAAAAAAAATCAAGATCAATTCATTTCTCTCTCCCTCGTCTAGTCACTTTCTCTCTCTCTCACTCATCCAAATCTATTGCTGCATAAAACTAACATATAATGTGTTACAACTTTTGTTCGCAAGTTACAATTTTTATTATTGTGTTACAACATGTACTTTGTTCATGTTACAATTTTTGTTATTATGTTACAGCTTTTAGTTGTAGTTCTAGTATGTTACAACTTTTGTTATTATCTACAAAAAATGTAACAACTTATATATTGTATAAATGTTACAGTATACACACCCCACTTTTATTTGTAAGAGTAATGTTAATAATATTTACAGTGTAACAAGACATGTTACATACAAAAAACATCATCTTTCACTAAAAAACATATATCACGTTGTAATAAGACAAGTTACATAGGAAAACCCAATGTGCTTTCTTCCTTAACTTCTCATTCTCTTGCATATATCACGTTGTAACCACACACCATACTAACTATACTTTTGTTACTATGTTACAGCTTCCATTAACCTAAAAACATGAACTCAAAAATTAATAATTGATGTTGCCATTATCATCCACTTCATCATTTTACAAATTTAACTATTTTAGAAGTATGAAGGATCATTCATCGAAAGCCAAACAAAAAAAAAAATATGTGTAATTTCAAAATCTTGTCAAACACTATGATTGAAGATCAAAGAAAAGAGGTACTTCATCAAAGTTTTTAAGGTGAATATCTTATCAAAATCAAAATAAACGAAAAAAAAAAAAATACTTCATCAAAATAAAAAAAATAAAAATACTTCATTAAAAAACAATAAAAAAAATAAAAATACTTCATTAAAAAAACAACCGACACTTGCAGACTTATCTCTTCAACAAAAAAAAAGCAAATAAAAAATTTGACAAAAAAATCAAAAAGAATAAGACAAAAAAAAAGCAAATAACAAACTAGCCCTATCACCTCAAAAACTTGCAGACTTGATCTCTTCTTCAACAAAAAAAAAATGATAACAAAAATAACCTCTTCTTCAACAAAATCCAATAAAAATGGTCCGATGAAGCAAAAATAACTTGATGCCTAAAGACGGCCAAGGCACAACCAAGAACTTGATGCCTAAAGACGGCCAAGGCACAGCAAGCGCTTACGTAATCGTTGACTTCGAGGGCCAGCGAAGACGAACGAAGACGGTTTCCAGAGATCTTAAACTCAATGGGATGAGAAGAACGAGTTTCTGGTTCATGATGTTGCCTTAATGGCGACTGAGATTCTAGAGCTCAATGTTTAGAATGATAATAAAAAACGGTAAACGGAGCACGTTTCTCGGTACAGTTAAAATAGCCGGAAGTAGTTTTACATAGTCGGGATCAGAGGCGTTGGTTATTATCCATTGGATATGAAGATATTTATTAAAACCCCTCGTCAAGGTTAAAATAGCCGGAAGTAGTTTTCAGATATGGAACAGGGAGATCTGGAACCGGCACCTCTAACCATCGATTGTGACAAGGATAGAGAGATGATATGATATGATGAAGAGATAAAATAGGGATGAAATGAGAAGAATGCAGATCTCTGGATGTTCTAAACTTAGTGACCATGGTTGAAAATAATAATAACGGTAGTGATGAAGGTGAGAGAGAAGATTCAAAGTGTGGGTATGAGATTAATTGTGAGTCTGGCTTTAGTTGAGAGATATGAAGGAGAGAGAAAGTTACAATAAATTTAAAACAAAGTCATGAAAGGTGAGAGAACATTTTGTGTCAGTATGTACAAAAGTAATCAGTCAAGGAGATGGGTATTTTTTACCATCTTGCCCTTTTGATCAAATGAGAAGAATGTAGATGTGGACCAATGGGAGCCATGGGATGGGTTTTTAGAGTTTTCACAACTCACCAAGGTTTTCACTAGATACTTACCCTATATATATATATATATATATATATATATATATATATATATATATATATATATATATAGGGTTTGGCTAAAATAAAAACTCACTTGAGTTGTGCAAACCCTAGAAACTCCATATGAACCATTGATCAAGTTGAATGGATGGCCAAGATTGATTCTGAATTATTTTATTATTAAATTGGTTTTTCTTTTTGATAAATGGTACATAAAGGGTAAGAAGGTAAAATCAAGTCAACATAGTACACACTTTTTTCAAAGTTTGTACTTTTCTCTCACATTATCAAGTCAATATGTTAAATCAGCTTTCTCTCTCCTGACATGGTACACATTTTTTTAACTTTTTAATTCCCAAATAATTATTTCATTTTAGTGAATTGTTAAAATATTGCTTTCAAACTATGTTACATCTGTAACTATTTTGTACTATATATGTAGCTAACTGATGTTACGTCAAGAATGTTACACCAATAGTTAATGTAATATTGTAACTATCAACATACTATATATGTAGCTAACTGGTGTTACCATGTTACATCTTATACATCTAGTATGTTACGATTTTTGTTACTATGTTACAACTTATACTCCTGATGTTAGATTTATGTAACATGATCTCGATACAAAGAAAATATAAAAGATAAATAAAAAAACATAATAACAATCTATTGATGATTAAATGTACACTTGTAACAAAAAAAAATGATAACATGTCTCAAATAAAAAATGTTCATCATGTAACAAACCAATCTCATTTTCTTCAACCCCTTCAAAAAAATTCCATCTGCACAAGAAAACATTATTTGGATTGTTAAATGATGTTAATAACAAAATTAAAACAAAATTAATTAGGTGATATGGGTGTTAATAACAAAATTAATTTTGTTGACTCTTTCCAAATAATTATGTTGACTCTTTCCAATTTTTTAAAAATCAAATCCTTTAAGGAATATTAATGACTTGAAAACATAAAAGTTTAGCGTTTAAGTATTTTCTATTTCAATACTCCTTGGATACAAAAATGAAAAAGAAAAAGAAAACATTATTTGAAAAGAAAAACGTCTAGAAACAATAAATCCAAACAAAAACACCAAATATGCATAAGATCTATACATATAAAAAAATAAAAAAAAACCCATCCAGAAACAACCAACATACATCCAAAACAAACCTATAGAATAACAAATCCAAACAAAAACACTAAATATGTATAAAGATCTATACAAAAAACACTCCATAAAACCACAGATCTAAACATTTAACTACTTATTTGAAAAGAAAAACGTTACTTGATACTAGCTTTTTACGGTTCACGAGCTTGTTGCCCGGATCCGCATATTGCACAACATTTTAAACATAATCACACAAACAAAAAAAACACCGAATCTTCATAAAAAAAACAGTGACTTCCGATTTTGATAAAAAAAAAACCACCGAGGTGAAGGAATAATCTATGGAAAAAACCACCGAATCTTCATAAAAAACCACCGGATCTTTCAAAAAAAAAAAAAAAAAAAAAACAGCGACTTCCTATTCAAAAACCATTTGTACTCACCAAACAACAATTGCAATCCTTGACTTCCGATTTAAAAAGAACCACTAAAAAATTCAGATCTGGTGGTCTTTACTGCATCTGGATCGACAACCCACAACCACCATTGTTACTGCATCTGGAAGATTTTGAATTTATCTTTCTTTGTAGAAGCATCCACGACCCACAACCACCATCCTTCACTGCATTTGACTTGATTGATGAAAGCGGAAGCTTTCAAAGAGAAGATGGAACCTTTTGAATCTAGCTTTTATTGTGTCTAAAAAAACATATGGGTAGGTGGATCTGGGAACTTGCTAAAATGGAGTATATAAAAGGGTTAATTTGTGAGAGAGAGAGAGAGAGGGGAAAGAGAGATATGAAATTGAATATATGATGAGTGATGACACATATAAGTTTGTAATGAGAGAGAGAGAGAGACAGGGGTCAGAGTTGTTGCAGAGGAGAGATGGAATGAGGATTAAATGACTTAATTGCCCTTTTGTTTCTTTCAATTCCATGAGACGTGGCTCAATGGGGATCACACAATGGGTTTCTAGAGTTTGCACAACTCAACAAGGTTTCCATAGGATACTTACCCTATATATATATATATATAAAGCCCACTAATAATTGATTAATGATTGTTTTTTATTTAAATATACAAATTTAAAAAAGAAAAAACATTTTATCAAATAAAAAAACATTACATTTAAATAAAAAAATTACAAATACTAAAAAAAAGAAAAATTTCAAATACTAAAAAAAAAAAAGAAAAATTACAGATACTAAAAAGAAACGTTACAAATACTACTCGTCTCCTCCTCCTCCCCTTCTCCTTCTTCTTCTTAAAATAGTCATAGCTTGTCTCCAAATCTTTGGCAATGCGTAAAAATAACTTTTTACTCATCCGAAATCGGCGCCTAAAAACATCAAGGTCGTGAACCGGTGAAGGATTGAAATAATCGTTCGTTAAATGATCGTTTGTGGCTGCACAGTCTCGCATAATATATTCCCTAGTCAATATCGGCCAAAGTGCTATGAGCAAATCTCTAAGACAATACATTCTCGATTCAATTCTCTCTCAATAACCATTATAAACTCGAATATCTTATGCTCAGTCTCATATCTTGCAATGTCTCTTTTCAAATCCAACACCCTCAAACGCTAACCCAACACCGCCACCACAATATCAAAGTGCTACGACAAGTAATCATCGTGTTCCTTCGATTTTGCTAGGTGATTGGATTTCATTTTCTGATTCCCTTGGTTTAAAAAAACGTGCCTAGGCTTGAGCCACACTTAGGCGCGAGAATATGCACCTTATGCAACCTGGGGCGTAGGTTGTCAAGAAAGCGCAGCCGAGGTGCGCTTTTTTGGTGAAAAATCAACCCTGAGGCGCGCGCCTCATGTACATGATGTATTTTTGTGCAACAGATTGTGGTACATCATGCTTTTCAGGTTGTACATGTATATAATCTCAACATTAAACCATATATGAAGCTTATTTCAAATAACTTTGTGTATGTTTGGCAAAACTAGCTGGTGGCCGGTAGCTGCAAGCTGGTAGATGAAAGCTGGTAGCTAGAAGCTTTTTAAATATATTTTGGTGTTTGTCAGAGTAGCTGTAGCTTTTAATAAAATGTATAAAATGACCAAAATGGGTATTGAAAAGGTGACGATTTTAGAAAGCACCATATAACCCAGAATAATTTAGTCTACCTGCCTTATTCAGCATACAAACGTTAAATTATAAACTAAAAACCTATGATAAATTGAGTAACATTTTTATTATTTATACATAAAAACTAAAAATTATGAGATGTTACAAATAATCAAATGAGCACCAAACTGAGGTGGAAGAGTGAACACAGGTAACGGAGAATGTTTGTAGGACGGTGAAAGCTCAAACGAGAAGCGTTGTAGAACCATCACCATGGTTGTTTTCGCTTCCGTCATCGCAAGGCTTTGTCCGATACAAACACGAGGGTCGTTAGAAAATGGTAAGAATGAACTTGAACTTTTTCCCATCGTTGCATTCACGATCCCTTCTGCAAATCTTTCAGGTTTAAACTCGTTTACATCATCTCCCCATATTTCATGGTCATGATGAACTTGCACCATGGCTAACGATAACTGCACGCCTGATGGTATTATCATGTTTCCTAGCTTTGTGTCCTTGTGGGTCGCTCGTGTCATCATGATCACCGGTGGGTATAACCTAAGAACCTCGTTTAGTATCATTGTCAAAATCTTGAGGTTCTTTAGACCTTCAAAATCAACATTTTGGTCACCAAAAACCTCAATAATCTCTTATCGAGCTCGGATTTGCCATTCTTGATGCAAAATTAAACAAACCATGGTCCAAACGATCAAATTCGAGGTTGTTTCGGATCCAGCAATGTAGAATAGCTTACATTCTTCGATCACATCATCCATACTCATTCCAACTCTATTTTCTTCTATCTCTTTCTTATTTGATTCCAGCAAAATTCCAAGTAAGTCATCATGTTTACCTTCTCCCAACTCGATTGCTTTCTTTCTCTTGTTGATTATACCTATTATTACAGATCTTAGTTCATTAATGTTTTTGTTAAACTTCTTGTTCGCTCGGATGGGTACAAACGTGAATTCAAAACAAACTAATTCAGCATCTGTTATCCAATACATATAATCCGATTAAGATGCCTGGTTTTATTAGTGTTTTGTTAAGATAACAAAATGTGTATTTATAGACACACAAACCGGCCTGCAACAGACCGTCTTAGGCCCAAAACGTAATATTTAAATTAGATTGACTCAGTGTCAAGGCGATGGAGGGTAGCAACTGCAAGAATCGAACACTAGACCTATATTTTGTAAAGTGAGTAAAAGCACCCCACACTTAACTAACTGAGCCATTTAGGGTTGTGCAAAGGGTCAAAACCGACCCGACCCAGACCCACCAGAACCATATACCTTTTTATTGTTGAAATTAGGAACCACGAACCGAACCTTAAAAGGCTATGTTGTTCCGGGTCTTAAAGGTTCTGATGGGTCGGGTAAATGGTCTAACCCTCCAGAACCTTTTAATGTAATAAGCCTTCAAAGAGTTATATATTCTTATTCTTTTATCATGCTCGTAAAAGAATTCTTTCATATGGTTCTAACAATAGCCCACGATTGTCCTTTTTTAAATCACTTTTCGTTCTCGACTTATATTTTCGTAACAATTTTGTCATTCTCACCACTCGGAACATTATGCAAGTATGTTATGTATACATCACAAATACACACGTGCACACACACATCAGAGATGTTTATATTGCATCTATACATATAAATCAAGTCGAAAAATATTTCACGAAAAATACATTGTTATTCTTATAAATAATGTTTTTTACTATCGTATTAACATTACGTGAAATCGATTACAATAACATGTAAAAAAAGAGTAGTGAAAAGACTAAAGAAAAGTGTTGTTTTATTTTTAGCGTTAACAATACATATCTATTAGATCATTTTCATAACTTGTAGTTTTTTTAATACGTTATCAATCTATTAATAAGTCTTGTTCGAATTAAAATATAAACGGTTCTTGTAATTTTTAGTATTAGAACTGTGGGTTTGGAACCAACCCGATCCGGAACCGATAATTCATATAAATCTAAAACCGGAAACCGACCCATGTATTTAAAAAGGTTCGGGTCCAAGGTATTAGTGAATAACTTGTATATTTTATGTATTTTCTTATTTATGTATATCTCCTAAATTATAGGAGTGATTGATTGTAAACTTTATTATAAATACATACCTCACCTCAATCAATTGATGAGGTCAATCATATACAATCTCTATATGGTATCAACCATAATCACCCTCCCTCTTCATTCTTAACCCTAAATTCTTCTTCTTTCTGCCGCCATCTTTTTCTTGATCCTGTGACTCGATGGCTTCATCCTCCACCCCTTCCGAAACCTTGTTCTCCATGTCTTCTCTCAACACCATGATGCACATGAAACTTTCCTCCTCAAACTACCTTATTTGGCGAGAACAAATGCTTTTGGTTCTCGAATATCATAAGCTATCGGCCCATGTTTCAGCCGATGCTTTGTCGCCTCCAGCCCTTATTACTGTTGATGGCAAATCTTCCCGAAACCCAGATGCCGCTGTCTGGAATGATAAAGATCAGAGTTTTATTGATCAAATCCTCTCTTACAGAAGAGGCGGCTGCTGAAGTCTTAGGGCTCAAAGGAGCGTCTGCCATCTGGACGGCTCTAGAACAAGCCTACAACAATACTTCAGTCGAACGAATCCACTCGCTCCGTGACTCTCTCCGTTTAATAAAAAAAGGGTACGTCTTCGGTTGCTAATTATTCTCGTCGTTTTAAAACTTTATGTGATCAGCTTGCTGCTATTGGTCATCCGGTTGAAGAGATGGATCGTTTACATTGGTATCTTTGTGGTCTTGGTCCGGCCTATGAGGTTTATTCTACCACCATTTGCACCAGCCGTGTGCGTCTGTCTTTCCGTGATCTTGTTGCTCAAACTGAAAGTCAGGAACTGTTTATTCAATCATTACATGGCTCTGACACCCCTGCTGTTGCATTCAATGCACAGCAGACCCGTGGCCGTGGTTCTTCTTCAAGTCGTGGTTCCTCTTCTGGCCGTGGCCCTTCTTCCCGTGTTCGTGGTCGTGGACAGCAGCAACGTAGACCACCACACTGCCAACTTTGCCGTACAAACGGCCACTATGCAAGTGCTTGCCCACAACTTTATTCCTTTGCCTCGCAAGCTCCTTCGGATGAAAACTTGGCAAAGGCCTTTCATGCCCAATGTCATGTGACTGATGACTCTGCTGACTGGCGTGCTGACTCTGGAGCCACAGACTATATGGTCCCACCCACTGACACGGTTCATAATTCGGTTCCCTACAAAGGTAATAATCAGGTTGTTTTTGGTGATGGTAAGACACTTCCTATTTCTCATATAGGGACGTCTAAAATCGCTCACAATATTACTCTACGTAATGTTCTTGTGGTTCCTGGTCTTACAAAGAAATTATTATCTGTTAGCAAGTTAACTAAAGATCATCCAGTAGATGTCTTATTTTCAGATTCTTATTTTCATATTCAGGATCGGGCAAACAAACAGGTACTCGCTGAAGGAATCTGTGATGACGGTTTGTACGTTCTAAAGGACCTCCCACAAGCTTTTGTTGCTACTCGTGCACGCCCCAATAAAGCATCCTACGAGTTATGGCATGCTCGTTTAGGACATGCTGCTTTTAGTATTATTTCTTTATTGAATAAGTTAGGTTTTTTGACTGTTACTTCATTGTTACCAAAACCTGTGCTTTGCACTCCTTGTCAACTTGCAAAGGGACAAAGATTATCTTTTGATATTAATTTGAAACGTGCTTCTTTACCATTAGACTTGATTCATTGTGATTTGTGGGTTCCTGCGACTATTTGTTCTAAAGATGGTTATCGTTATTATGTTGCATTTATTCACTTGGTTGTACCCTCTCAAAGCAAAAACAGATTTTTATTCTGTTTTGCCTGTTTTTCTTAATCTTGTACAAACGCAGTGTTCATGCAAGGTCAAGACTTTTCAAAGTGATGGAGGTTCTGAATTTGTTAATCATACAGTTCGAAATTTTTTTGAGGACAATGGCACCTTTCATCGGTTTTCATGCCCTTATACGCCTCAACAAAATGGTCGTGCTGAAAGGAAACATCGTCATATTGTGGAAACAGGGTTGGCAATGCTTTTTAATGCTCATGTTCCAGCTAGTTACTGGGTTGATGCATTTACTTCAGCCACTTATATTATCAACCGTCTTCCTACTCCTCTATTGGACAATGAATCGCCTTATAAGTTATTATTTCAGTAGCATCCGCAATATGATAATTTTCGCACTTATGGTTGCCAGGTGTTTCCTTATCTTCGTGACTACAGCAAACACAAACTTGAACCTCGCAGTTTACCTTGTGTCTTCATTGGGTACAGTCCGCAACATAAGGGGTATCGATGTCTTGATCCCTCTACTTCGAGAATTTTTATTTCTCGGCATGCTCGTTGTAACATCGCAAAAATTTCCCCAAATTCTTTTCAACGTAAAAGCCTTATTTGATATACTACCCCTAATACACAATTTATATGTATATGTATGTATAATAATAATAATAATGATAATAATAATAATAATAATTATTATTATAAAACACTAGAATTTCTCTTTTGTAGAATTATTTTTATTAATACTCAAAACAACCAGCCCAAACTTCCTCATGTTTAACTGCAGCCCAAACAGCCCATCTTCCACCTTTGTCAGGCCCACCCAAGACCCAATAAACCACCGGCCCACTTGTTTGTCCTCCCTCCTTTGCTGTTAAAACACAAAAAAAAAAGATTTGTCCCCACTGAGACTCGAAGCCGAGTCACACCACACCCCACACGCGCGTCACAACCATCTGCTCCACACCTCTTTGTTGTTTTAAACCCAACCTTAAATGTATTTAAGCTTTATTTTCGCTGCCTTTCCTTCTTCTCTGCTGGTCGCAAATCAGCAGCAGCGATATATTATTTATTTATTTATTTTTTTTTCTTTTCTTTCTTTTTAAAAACAACATTCATATATATAATTTATTTGTATTTTTTTTAATTCGTTTTAAAATACTAAAACACTTTTATAAATTCTACAAAAATTACATTATGTTAAACTAGTGAAAAAGTTTAACTTACAATTTTTAGTTTTCTGAAATTTATTTATTTAATATTTATAATAATTAAATCAAGTTTATTCTATTTTATTTATAAAAATCTATAAAAATATCAAAACGATCTTATTAATTTCCACAAAAATTATCCTAAGTTTTTATAACATTAAACTTTACTGAAATAATTTTTAATTCAGTAAAATCATTTATTTTATATTTTTAATCAATTTTTGTTAGATTTAATCATAATTAAATCATAATAAATCCAATTTTTAATATTTTTGCACCAAAATTTTATACAAATTATTTCTGATCATTTAGAACAGAAATATAATTTTTAAACTAATAATTCTTTAATTTTAGTATTTTTTAAATTATTAAAGTTAAAGTTGACAATTTGTAATAAATAGATTTAATAATCTATTTTAAAGAAAATAATTTTATAAAAATTATTTTTATACTTTAAACATATTATTGTGACCATCTTAAATTTAAATTTCATAAAAAGATTTTTAGTTATTTATTTACTAAATTTCTCTCAATTGGCGAATATTTTTAATAGTAATCAAACGAGCAATTATCCCCAATTCGAAGCCCTAGAACATATACATTTGTATGCTAGATAGACTTAGACTTATTTGTTACCTTATTATAGGGTGATATTTGATACATTTGGGCAACACCATTATCCAATTTTTCAACAGATATAACATTTTACCAAGGTGAGTTTTACATAGCCCCTTTTCTATTTATCACCATTTTTGGGGTGAAACATGTTACAACATCATTTATGCAATTCAATCATCAATGTGTCTATGTGTTTTCTATGTTGCATTATGTCTTGAGCATGATTAGAGTAAGCACCATTCTAGCATAATCATTAACTCCGTACAAGCCGGCGGTATACATTGATAGATCTATTGGACTGACAATCCCACCCGGATACGTGCCTCCTACAAAGGTAGCGTGGGTGTTTGTTATCGTATAACATATTCAATTGGACCATGAGCGTATGGTATGTATCATTTTATAACAGTCATCAGGGTTGATTATGCACTCGATTTATTTCTAGTATGTTCTCACATATGGACTAGATTGACATGACACATGAATTGCACATCATTTTTACTCAATTATCAAAAACCTATGTAATTCTCACCAACTTTTGTTGACCCAAAATATTTTCAAACTTAACATGTTTCAGGTTATAGCTTGCTCGAAGATTAGAGTAAATGCTTGAAGATGCGTAGCGAGTATTTGTTATTTTGATGTACAAATTCTTAGAACAATTGTATGTAATTTATTTAAATCATTTATTGAAACTTATTATTTACCATGAGCTACTGAACAATCATCAATACGTGGCACCCCGATGTTTCCGCCATCGGTTGGGGTGTTACAGATTGGTATCAGAGCCATGGTTATAGGGAATTAGGTTATTAGAAAAATAATCTAGTCTATAACCATAGGATTATAACTAGTAATTGCTTCTTTTACTTGCCATTCTCTATCTCCCTCCTACTTCTTATTCCTACTTTCATTCCTACAAGAAGGTTGCTCTCCATCACTGGATCCACTCTTAGACTAATAGGACAAATTCCTCAGGCTTAGCCTGAACCACCTTGAGATCTCGTCGAAGCTCTAGATTTTAGTAACGAACACATGCAATCTGGAAGGGTGAACGCCTGTATTCTGAGTCTTCTGTCTAGGCTGGCATTGCGCATATATCCCAATCAGACCAGGGACCCGGATGCCTACCTGGGAATTCTCGGGATGAGTGTTCACTTATAGGCTAAAGCATGTCTTCATATGTTATTAGAATCTGGAATCTTTGATAAGTCAACGTTTTCGTTTATTCGTTTTAATTAATGAATAAATGATTACATTCCGTATATATAACCTCATTCATTTCATTGTGTCTCCTACAGATCATGTCTCCACGTCACAACACTCGCATTAACAGTGGTGACAATCATGAAGAAGAGAGCAGCAACCACAATCCCGACCACAACACTAACAATGGAGGTGATGCCCAACTAGCTACGATCATTTCTCAACAATTGGCACAACAAATCACAACTATGGTTTCTAACTTGTTAGCTCAAGTCATCCCAATGAATGGGAACGGCAATAGAAATAGAAATGGCGATGGAAATCACATAAAGAACGGAACCTTAGTTCGGAAAGGCAAGAAAACAAGTATTGTGGCCGCGGTAACTACCGAGAATCAGAAGCGTAAGACCAGGAATCCTAATGTAAACCTCACTACACAAGCCTCTAACAAGAAGCCTTATACAAGAAACTTTCCATTGTGTAACACATGCAATCGACATCATCCCACTGTTTCAGCATGTCGCGTGTGCATCAATTGTGGTAGGTATGGCCATTTGGTCAACACATGTCGCGAGACCCCAAACCCTAATGCCAATCAACCCACCAACCCTGCTCAGGCTGATGATCCTAATCGATACAACTATGGTCAATGCTATGAGTGTGGGGACCCAAATCACTACCGTAATCGATGCCCTAAACTAAACCGAGATCAAGACCCTCCAGCTACTTAACAGCAAGTTCCATCATTTAAATGTTGTTTGCTTTTAATTCTATGTAATGACGCTATTTGATTCAAGTAATAAAATTCGAGTATTATTATAACATCTGTGTGCATGCTTGTTTGAATGTGAACTAATTGCTATATCTATGATCATACTTGCTTACTTGTACGACAGTTAGTTGACTACCAAACAACCTACTTAACGATTGGTAGAGGTCATCATGTCTTTCCAACAGTCGGGAGAGGCCCTACCACCTGCTCAATGACTGGTGGAGACTATCAGACCTGCTCAACAATCGATAGAGTCATAAAAGGACGCAAAACCCTAATGTAAGGTAAATTGGTAATTACGGTCCGGAACGTAATCATGAATTTACAGGTACATTAAGGTAGTGTGAAATTTTATCAAGGTTTCCAGTAGTTGACCAATTGTAAACCTAGTGTTTCTCTTAACTTCGGGACGAAGTTCCTAAAAGTAGGGGAGACTGTAACATCGCAAAAATTTCCCCAAATTCTTTTCAACGTAAAAGCCTTATTTGATATACTACCCCTAATACACAATTTATATGTATATGTATGTATAATAATAATAATAATAATAATAATAATAATAATAATAATAATAATAATAATAATAATAATAATAATTATTATTATAAAACACTAGAATTTCTCTTTTGTAGAATTATTTTTATTAATACTCAAAACAACCAGCCCAAACTTCCTCATGTTTAACTGCAGCCCAAACAGCCCATCTTCCACCTTTGTCAGGCCCACCCAAGACCCAATAAACCACCGGCCCACTTGTTTGTCCTCCCTCCTTTGCTGTTAAAACACAAAAAAAAAAGATTTGTCCCCACTGAGACTCGAAGCCGAGTCACACCACACCCCACACGCGCGTCACAACCATCTGCTCCACACCTCTTTGTTGTTTTAAACCCAACCTTAAATGTATTTAAGCTTTATTTTCGCTGCCTTTCCTTCTTCTCTGCTGGTCGCAAATCAGCAGCAGCGATATATTATTTATTTATTTATTTTTTTTTCTTTTCTTTCTTTTTAAAAACAACATTCATATATATAATTTATTTGTATTTTTTTTAATTCGTTTTAAAATACTAAAACACTTTTATAAATTCTACAAAAATTACATTATGTTAAACTAGTGAAAAAGTTTAACTTACAATTTTTAGTTTTCTGAAATTTATTTATTTAATATTTATAATAATTAAATCAAGTTTATTCTATTTTATTTATAAAAATCTATAAAAATATCAAAACGATCTTATTAATTTCCACAAAAATTATCCTAAGTTTTTATAACATTAAACTTTACTGAAATAATTTTTAATTCAGTAAAATCATTTATTTTATATTTTTAATCAATTTTTGTTAGATTTAATCATAATTAAATCATAATAAATCCAATTTTTAATATTTTTGCACCAAAATTTTATACAAATTATTTCTGATCATTTAGAACAGAAATATAATTTTTAAACTAATAATTCTTTAATTTTAGTATTTTTTAAATTATTAAAGTTAAAGTTGACAATTTGTAATAAATAGATTTAATAATCTATTTTAAAGAAAATAATTTTATAAAAATTATTTTTATACTTTAAACATATTATTGTGACCATCTTAAATTTAAATTTCATAAAAAGATTTTTAGTTATTTATTTACTAAATTTCTCTCAATTGGCGAATATTTTTAATAGTAATCAAACGAGCAATTATCCCCAATTCGAAGCCCTAGAACATATACATTTGTATGCTAGATAGACTTAGACTTATTTGTTACCTTATTATAGGGTGATATTTGATACATTTGGGCAACACCATTATCCAATTTTTCAACAGATATAACATTTTACCAAGGTGAGTTTTACATAGCCCCTTTTCTATTTATCACCATTTTTGGGGTGAAACATGTTACAACATCATTTATGCAATTCAATCATCAATGTGTCTATGTGTTTTCTATGTTGCATTATGTCTTGAGCATGATTAGAGTAAGCACCATTCTAGCATAATCATTAACTCCGTACAAGCCGGCGGTATACATTGATAGATCTATTGGACTGACAATCCCACCCGGATACGTGCCTCCTACAAAGGTAGCGTGGGTGTTTGTTATCGTATAACATATTCAATTGGACCATGAGCGTATGGTATGTATCATTTTATAACAGTCATCAGGGTTGATTATGCACTCGATTTATTTCTAGTATGTTCTCACATATGGACTAGATTGACATGACACATGAATTGCACATCATTTTTACTCAATTATCAAAAACCTATGTAATTCTCACCAACTTTTGTTGACCCAAAATATTTTCAAACTTAACATGTTTCAGGTTATAGCTTGCTCGAAGATTAGAGTAAATGCTTGAAGATGCGTAGCGAGTATTTGTTATTTTGATGTACAAATTCTTAGAACAATTGTATGTAATTTATTTAAATCATTTATTGAAACTTATTATTTACCATGAGCTACTGAACAATCATCAATACGTGGCACCCCGATGTTTCCGCCATCGGTTGGGGTGTTACAGATTGGTATCAGAGCCATGGTTATAGGGAATTAGGTTATTAGAAAAATAATCTAGTCTATAACCATAGGATTATAACTAGTAATTGCTTCTTTTACTTGCCATTCTCTATCTCCCTCCTACTTCTTATTCCTACTTTCATTCCTACAAGAAGGTTGCTCTCCATCACTGGATCCACTCTTAGACTAATAGGACAAATTCCTCAGGCTTAGCCTGAACCACCTTGAGATCTCGTCGAAGCTCTAGATTTTAGTAACGAACACATGCAATCTGGAAGGGTGAACGCCTGTATTCTGAGTCTTCTGTCTAGGCTGGCATTGCGCATATATCCCAATCAGACCAGGGACCCGGATGCCTACCTGGGAATTCTCGGGATGAGTGTTCACTTATAGGCTAAAGCATGTCTTCATATGTTATTAGAATCTGGAATCTTTGATAAGTCAACGTTTTCGTTTATTCGTTTTAATTAATGAATAAATGATTACATTCCGTATATATAACCTCATTCATTTCATTGTGTCTCCTACAGATCATGTCTCCACGTCACAACACTCGCATTAACAGTGGTGACAATCATGAAGAAGAGAGCAGCAACCACAATCCCGACCACAACACTAACAATGGAGGTGATGCCCAACTAGCTACGATCATTTCTCAACAATTGGCACAACAAATCACAACTATGGTTTCTAACTTGTTAGCTCAAGTCATCCCAATGAATGGGAACGGCAATAGAAATAGAAATGGCGATGGAAATCACATAAAGAACGGAACCTTAGTTCGGAAAGGCAAGAAAACAAGTATTGTGGCCGCGGTAACTACCGAGAATCAGAAGCGTAAGACCAGGAATCCTAATGTAAACCTCACTACACAAGCCTCTAACAAGAAGCCTTATACAAGAAACTTTCCATTGTGTAACACATGCAATCGACATCATCCCACTGTTTCAGCATGTCGCGTGTGCATCAATTGTGGTAGGTATGGCCATTTGGTCAACACATGTCGCGAGACCCCAAACCCTAATGCCAATCAACCCACCAACCCTGCTCAGGCTGATGATCCTAATCGATACAACTATGGTCAATGCTATGAGTGTGGGGACCCAAATCACTACCGTAACCGATGCCCTAAACTAAACCGAGATCAAGACCCTCCAGCTACTTAACAGCAAGTTCCATCATTTAAATGTTGTTTGCTTTTAATTCTATGTAATGACGCTATTTGATTCAAGTAATAAAATTCGAGTATTATTATAACATCTGTGTGCATGCTTGTTTGAATGTGAACTAATTGCTATATCTATGATCATACTTGCTTACTTGTACGACAGTTAGTTGACTACCAAACAACCTACTTAACGATTGGTAGAGGTCATCATGTCTTTCCAACAGTCGGGAGAGGCCCTACCACCTGCTCAATGACTGGTGGAGACTATCAGACCTGCTCAACAATCGATAGAGTCATAAAAGGACGCAAAACCCTAATGTAAGGTAAATTGGTAATTACGGTCCGGAACGTAATCATGAATTTACAGGTACATTAAGGTAGTGTGAAATTTTATCAAGGTTTCCAGTAGTTGACCAATTGTAAACCTAGTGTTTCTCTTAACTTCGGGACGAAGTTCCTAAAAGTAGGGGAGACTGTAACATCGCAAAAATTTCCCCAAATTCTTTTCAACGTAAAAGCCTTATTTGATATACTACCCCTAATACACAATTTATATGTATATGTATGTATAATAATAATAATAATAATAATAATAATAATAATAATAATAATAATAATAATAATAATAATAATAATTATTATTATTATTATAAAACACTAGAATTTCTCTTTTGTAGAATTATTTTTATTAATACTCAAAACAACCAGCCCAAACTTCCTCATGTTTAACTGCAGCCCAAACAGCCCATCTTCCACCTTTGTCAGGCCCACCCAAGACCCAATAAACCACCGGCCCACTTGTTTGTCCTCCCTCCTTTGCTGTTAAAACACAAAAAAAAAAGATTTGTCCCCACTGAGACTCGAAGCCGAGTCACACCACACCCCACACGCGCGTCACAACCATCTGCTCCACACCTCTTTGTTGTTTTAAACCCAACCTTAAATGTATTTAAGCTTTATTTTCGCTGCCTTTCCTTCTTCTCTGCTGGTCGCAAATCAGCAGCAGCGATATATTATTTATTTATTTATTTTTTTTTCTTTTCTTTCTTTTTAAAAACAACATTCATATATATAATTTATTTGTATTTTTTTTAATTCGTTTTAAAATACTAAAACACTTTTATAAATTCTATAAAAATTACATTATGTTAAACTAGTGAAAAAGTTTAACTTACAATTTTTAGTTTTCTGAAATTTATTTATTTAATATTTATAATAATTAAATCAAGTTTATTCTATTTTATTTATAAAAATCTATAAAAATATCAAAACGATCTTATTAATTTCCACAAAAATTATCCTAAGTTTTTATAACATTAAACTTTACTGAAATAATTTTTAATTCAGTAAAATCATTTATTTTATATTTTTAATCAATTTTTGTTAGATTTAATCATAATTAAATCATAATAAATCCAATTTTTAATATTTTTGCACCAAAATTTTATACAAATTATTTCTGATCATTTAGAACAGAAATATAATTTTTAAACTAATAATTCTTTAATTTTAGTATTTTTTAAATTATTAAAGTTAAAGTTGACAATTTGTAATAAATAGATTTAATAATCTATTTTAAAGAAAATAATTTTATAAAAATTATTTTTATACTTTAAACATATTATTGTGACCATCTTAAATTTAAATTTCATAAAAAGATTTTTAGTTATTTATTTACTAAATTTCTCTCAATTGGCGAATATTTTTAATAGTAATCAAACGAGCAATTATCCCCAATTCGAAGCCCTAGAACATATACATTTGTATGCTAGATAGACTTAGACTTATTTGTTACCTTATTATAGGGTGATATTTGATACATTTGGGCAACACCATTATCCAATTTTTCAACAGATATAACATTTTACCAAGGTGAGTTTTACATAGCCCCTTTTCTATTTATCACCATTTTTGGGGTGAAACATGTTACAACATCATTTATGCAATTCAATCATCAATGTGTCTATGTGTTTTCTATGTTGCATTATGTCTTGAGCATGATTAGAGTAAGCACCATTCTAGCATAATCATTAACTCCGTACAAGCCGGCGGTATACATTGATAGATCTATTGGACTGACAATCCCACCCGGATACGTGCCTCCTACAAAGGTAGCGTGGGTGTTTGTTATCGTATAACATATTCAATTGGACCATGAGCGTATGGTATGTATCATTTTATAACAGTCATCAGGGTTGATTATGCACTCGATTTATTTCTAGTATGTTCTCACATATGGACTAGATTGACATGACACATGAATTGCACATCATTTTTACTCAATTATCAAAAACCTATGTAATTCTCACCAACTTTTGTTGACCCAAAATATTTTCAAACTTAACATGTTTCAGGTTATAGCTTGCTCGAAGATTAGAGTAAATGCTTGAAGATGCGTAGCGAGTATTTGTTATTTTGATGTACAAATTCTTAGAACAATTGTATGTAATTTATTTAAATCATTTATTGAAACTTATTATTTACCATGAGCTACTGAACAATCATCAATACGTGGCACCCCGATGTTTCCGCCATCGGTTGGGGTGTTACACTCGTTTTAATGAGACAGTTTTTCCTTTTGCTGGATCTTCAAAGGATTTTAATCTCTCTTCTTTGGAAGTTACTACTTTTCATGATGAGCCACACTTTGTCTCTACAATGCCGCCTTCTACTTCTTCTGGGCCACCTAATTCTGAACAGATCTCTACTGGGCCACCCTTATTTGGTTTCTTTGATCAACCAGTTCTGGGTCAGCAACCAAGTAATGAGTCTGTTACTTCTCAGCCCACATCGCCTGAGCCTGCCATCTCTTCTGATCCGGCCCTCAACTCGGCCCAACAGCCAGCCACGCCTTCTGGCCCATCTACTGCTCCGGACCCGCCATCTACTGCTCCGGACCAGTCATCCGCTGCTACGACCCAGTCCACTGCCTCCGCTCATCCTATGCAAACTCGCTCTAAAGCTGGTATTTATAAACCAAAGCATCGAGCCGATCTTGCCTCTCTCTCTTCGCATGCACTCCATGTTGCACTTGCGTCGGCTTCTGAGCCTCGTGGCTTCAAGACTGCCATCAAAGATCCTAAATGGCTTGCGGCGATGCATGAGGAGCTGGATGCTCTTCATCATAATAGTACATGGACACTTGTTCCTCGGCCATCTTCCACTAATATTGTTGGTTCTAAATGGGTCTTTCGTATTAAGTATCACTCTGATGGCAGCATTGAACGTTATAAGGCTCGCCTGGTTGCACAAGGCTATACTCAAATTCCTGGTCTTGATTATTCCTATACGTTCAGTCCAGTCGTTAAGGCATCTACGGTTTGTATTGTTCTTTCCATTGCCGTTTTGAACAATTGGCATCTTCATCAGCTGGATGTTAAAAATGCATTCTTAAACGGCAATCTTACTGAGACTGTTTATATGGAGCAACCACCTGGGTTCACTAATACTCGTTTTCCTAATCATGTTTGCAAAATTTCTAAGGCCTTGTATGGTCTTAAACAGGCTCCTCGTCCCTGGTTTCAAAGGCTAAGCTCCTTCCTTGTTTCCTCTGGCTTCATTTGCAGTAGGGCCGACACCTCTTTATTTGTCTACAAGAACGGTTCGTGCCTTATGTATTTACTTGTTTATGTTGATGACTTAATTCTCACTGGAAACAATGAATCGGCGATTAATGCCTTTATATCTCGTCTTAATCATGAGTTTGCAATTAAAGACATAGGTGCTCTAAATTATTTTTTGGGTCTTGAGGTCGCTTACACTGACACGGGTCTATTCCTTACCCAGTCTAAGTATGCTAAAGATATTCTTCAACGAGCAGATATGTTGGATGCGAAACCTGTCAGTACTCCTTTGGCTCCTCATGAGTCATTTACTGTCGATGGTCCGCCATGTCCTGATCCAACTACTTACAGATCCTTGGTTGGAGCACTGCAATACTTGACTATCACTCGTCCTGACTTGTCTTATGCTGTTAATCAAGTCTCTCAGTTTCTTCATGCTCCCACGGTTACTCACTTTCAGACTGTAAAAAGGATTCTTCGTTATGTCAAAGGTACACTTTCCTTTGGATTAAGCTATACTTGGCCTCATACACCATCAATTGTTGGATACTCCGATGCTGATTGGGCTCGATGTTTAGACACTCGTCGCTCTACTTATGGGTACTCTATCTTTTTAGGCGGTAATCTTGTCTCGTGGAGTGCTAAGAAACAACCTACTGTCTCTCGCTCTAGTTGTGAATCTGAATATAGGGCGATGGCTAACACTGCTGCTGAAATCGTATGGATTACTCATCTTCTTCGTGAACTTCATTCTTTGCCTCTTGATCGACCTACTTTGCTCTGTGATAATAAAAGTGCCTTGTTCATGACTCAGAATCCGGTCTCGCACAAGCGAGCAAAACATATTGCCTTGGATTATCATTTTATTCGGGAACTTGTTCATTCAGGAAAGCTTTATACCAAGTTTGTACCGACCAATCTTCAGGTGGCGGATATCTTTACTAAAAGTCTTCCGCGTACGCAGTTTGAACAGTTTCGTGCTATGCTTCGTCTTGGACCGCCACCGTTCCGATTGAAGGGGGTATTAGTGAATAACTTGTATATTTTATGTATTTTCTTATTTATTTATATCTCCTAAATTATAGGAGTGATTGATTGTAAACTTTATTATAAATACATACCTCACCTCAATCAATTGATGAGGTCAATCATATACAATCTCTATACAAGGTTCTCGCGAGTCGGGTCCAAGATTCTCGTGAGTCCGAACCACGAAATGCTCACCCCTAGAGTCATGTGCCCATAAGCAGAATTATTACTAATGTTACCTTCTTCCAGGGATTTGAAGTATAAAAAGCATTTGGAATATAAGATCTATTTGTTCCTTTTGGATTCAGAATATCTTATGCCCTTCTTCATAAGAGCTACCAAAAGCTGTTCGTGAAATAACATCCCCTGCCAAGCTATCGATATATGGTCATAAGTCGACTTCTGTGGGACCGGCTCCTGCGGTTAGAAGCTCCCATTTGCGGACCATGTCACTGCAACTTGAGCTGATAGCCAAGAACATGATCTACACACATATCAATTCATGAACTATTTAGATATTGATCATTAAACTAAATTTAGTAGCCTAATTCCAAGGCTTGTACCTTTAAGTTTTGAAGATTAAAAGCCGGATTGATGATTTTACGATGATTAAAAGAGGCCTCTACGAGCCGTAGAGGGTTTAATGCTCCCACCAAACCCTGTTATCTACGGGCCGTAGAGACTCTTACGGGCCGTCTAGGGTTTAAATGAACTCCACCAACCCACCTCTACAGGCCGTAGAAGTAACCCTCATTTAATGCATTGACACCTTCTACGGGCCGTAGACTGTTGTGCAAACCTAATTTTTTTTATTGTGTAAATAACATGGAGCATTTACATATATTAGAGGCATAAGTGCATAACCCTAATTTATTTTGGTTTCTTCTATAAGAGAACGGCACAGGTTCTTTGAACAAGTTGTTTTACCGTTTACGTACTGTTTGATCAAACATGGTTTGCACGAACCTCCTCATCATCAGATCGAACCTCCTTTCTTACCACATGCTTAGGCGATCCCGTCTGTCGTCTCGTTTCTTTTGCTACAAACCTGTATTTCATTATGATGGTCCTCCTCCAAATTCTTCTAATGGTACTTGCCTTGTTATTTTTTTTACGAATGTAACTTTATCTTAACATGAATTTTTGTGTAATAAAATTAATGTTTGGATTTACATGATTTCAGACTTTCGTATCAAGAAAAGTCCCGATGGTCTCGATTTATTCTTATACATGTCTGATTTGAGGGAGGATGATGTGAAGGTATCGGTTGAATCTAACACTGTGTTCGTCAAAGCAGAAGGGATTGATAAATCAAATAATGATACGCGCGCCATGAAAAAGTTTTATTGCGAGATTCGCTTACCTGATAATAAGTACAGGATCAGTGATATCAAGGCACAGATGAAGATGGATTTAGGAGAGTTAAAGCTAAGCGTTCCAAAGTTGAAAGAAGAAAAAGGGGTGTTCAATGTTAAGGTTAATGTTATAGAGTAGTCTTTTAATTAGTTTTTTAAGTCTTTGTGTTTAACATTGTTTCGTTTAATTTGTTGAAGGACTTGGATTTGTACTCCTATTATTAGGTAGTTCACGTCTTTCTTTGTCATAATTTTCTTCTGTATGTTGTGCTATCCTTTGTTGCGAATATTCTTCCCATAGATCATGAAACCAACAGGTTTAATGTTTACGTATAAATAATTCAGGCTGTAAACGAACTGAACTTTCAACGAACAGTTCATGAACCGTTTGGCGGGAAGTTCGTTTGTGTTCGTTCGTTTAATAAACGGACGAACACGAACGAACATGAACAGAGACCACGTTCGTTTGTTTATGTTTGTGAACGTTCGGTAAGGTGTTCGTTTATGTTCGATAGTTTAATAAGGTTTTTTGTTTTTATAGTTTGTCCTAATATTATTTTAGTTTTATTTATTTAACCCAAATAAATAAATTAACATGTATGTATGTGAATTCAATTTTTAAGAAAGTTAATATATGTTCGTTTGTGTTTGTTTGTGTTCATGAACAAAATTAACAAACGAACACGAACGTGATTGTTTTCTTAACAAACGAACACGAACATAAAATGTCGTTCGGTAAGTGTTCATGAACTGTTCGTGAACACATATTTTCCTTAACAAACGAACACGAACAATACCTTGTTCGTGTTCGTTCGGTTCGTTTACAGCCCTATAAATAATCTTTAATATTGAAATAGTATGCTAACAAGATGAAAACACATAGAAGGATTGAGTATAGGTTTAGCATACCAAATCAGAAGTTAGGCCACATGGAAGGGTCCGGTTATTTAGACAACTAGGGTTTTTATTTGCACAACCCCTCCACGGGTCGTCGAGGCCTGGACAGCCCGTGGAGGGCCAAAAAGGCATAAGGACGGGTCGTCCAGGCCCAGACGGCCCGTCTAAAGGTTGTTTTTCAATCCAATCATTGGTAATCATTGGCAATGATTAGGTGATGATTATTTGGTTTTTTTATAAGTGTAGTGTGGATGTTTAAAATGGGTTTGAATGTTTGGTTTTTATAGATGTTTGGTTTTTTATAAATGTTTGGTTTTTTATAAATGTTTTTTTTTATTTGTATAATATGATCTTTTTTATATAATTGTGTATATGAATATGAACGAATGTCGTTTATGTTGCCGAACTAAACAAAACCAAAATACGAACAATAAAGCATAAATAAGCATAAATATTCCAAAAATTTACATAAACTATGAGTTCAATAAACATTTATAAAAACCAAACATTCAAAACGAACAACAAAGCATAAATAAGCATAAATATTCCAAAAATTTACATAAACTATGAGTTCAAAATGTACAACCAAAGAAATATAACCCACCCGTCTAACCCGACCCACCCGGCTGATCCGACCCACCCGGCTGATCCGACCCACCCGGCTGACTGGTGGACGCCCCACCATGCTGACTGCTAGATGCCCAATCTGGAAGTGGACGCGACTCCAAACCAGCTTCTCGTCGTCTCTCATTCTCGCTCTCTAACAGCCACCGCATGTCACCCCGCATCGACCCCAACTGATCCAGGATCTGCTGAAGTACCTGGGTCGTGCTATCATGCAACCTGACAGCATGATAAACGCGGGCAGGACGCTGTAGCTCATCAACGGGGGGGTCTGGCATCTCTACATCCACCGGTGGGTCGCCGTCGGCAACGTGTGGCATCTGGACCTCAGGGGCAATCGGCCCATCGAGATGTCTGAGCGGCTCTGGCACAAAATGCTCGCCACGGTCGCCAGGAGGTCCGAAAGCATGCTGGTAATAAGCGTGTGGGTTGCTGCGAGGGACCCGTGCTGCCACCTTCATCTGCGTCATAGTCCTAATATTTAACGGCCTGAAATGCAAAACAACAATAATAATATTAAATAATAATATATAAAATTAAATAATAATAATAAATAATAATAATAATAATAATAATAATATTAAATTATAATATATAATAATAATAATCTTACCTGGCCATCATCGGACGAGGTAAGTTGTTCTCCTCAGCATGCGTCCACAATTCGCCCGGGCAAAGACGCAACGCGATGGCGGTGACGATCCCACCAATCGGAATCTCCCCCGCCGGGTGCCTATGAGGGTAGGTCGCGATGTACTCGGCAAAGCACCTGTGTAGCGCAACCGGCCTACCCCTCAAGATGCAGTAGAGGTAGAAAAGGTCAATCTGCTGGACCCTCTCGTTACAGTTACACCGTCCGGCAATCGACTAGCTAACCAAACGGTGTATGTAACGGATCAGAGGGTCCCGGATGTTGCTGGACCTATCCATCCTGCACAGAATAATAATAACATTATAAAAATTTCGGCAGAGTTTCCTCTGTTTTTGTACGAACCAGACAACACAAGTCGTCTACAAAAATCCAAAAACAAACAACCTAAACTAACTAAATAACAATAGTAATTAACTAAGCGAACTAAATAACAATAATAATAACGAACTGAACTAAATGAAAACAATAACAATAATAATACCTCTCGCCGTCCTCCCCATACGCTCGACCACCGATAGTGGGCCACCAGGCCATCAGCATGTCGTCTGGCAAGGTCGTCAAGGCCGTGGTGTACATATCCTGGACAAGCTCCTCCTCTCTATACCAGCAGCAAGTAGTAGCCCACTGGTCCATCGTATATGCGTAGAGCTGTCCGAATAATTGGAACTGTACCTCAGGCTCAGGCTCGCCGTCAGGACCTACTGGAGGCTCAACACCTGCTGGATGCGGCGCGTAGCGGAATGTCGAGATGAACTCGATCGTCAGTGGCCGATACGACTCATGGTCGAGGTCAGCTAACATCCGCCCCCAAGGGCTGTCGTCTGGGATCCACTCCTCAAACCTCTCCGCTCCACCGATCGCGCGTAATGCGGACCAGTCAACACTGCGCGATCCGTGTATCGGACGCAGCTCCATCTGACCCCAGCGCGCGATCTCGTAGTCGTCGTTATCGTGCCTGTAGGGCCAATCTCTCAAGTCGCCACCTGCAAGAGGATTCCCGTCCGCAGGCTGGTTACGGCGTCTTCGGTTGTTTCTGTTTGCCATATCTGCAAAACAAAAACAAAACATTAAATTTAGAAGATTGTAAACGTAACATTAGGCAGCAGGGAAAAAAACAAAGCGATTTGTCCGAGTTGTACCGAATCAATAAATTAAACACTTCAAAGCTATAACATAATATTAATTACTTAGTTCACAGGTAGTAGATGTTAAATATTCTTGTTTGTCTTTGATCCTAACACTAACAACAAACAGACTATTATACTATTACATTCTTAAGTTAACATACATTAACAAGTGTAATCCTAAACTAACACATTGACATAGCTATCCTTTACACAACCATTTGATTACTTTGACATATAACAAATTAGATCATATCAAATATTGATTCACCTACCTTAATCCTAAATTTCCCTAATACATATCCACGAGTGTGTTACCAATAATAACAATAATAATAATAATAATAATAATAATAATAATAATAATAATAATAATAATAATAATTAGGCCTCCACAACCAACCCACCACCCACCACAGCCCACCACCTCCCTCACCCACCACTGCCCCAACACCACCACCTCCCTCACCCACCACTGCCCCAACACCACCACCTCCCAACCACCACCACTGCCACATCACCACCACAAAAAAAACCTAATAATAATAACAATAATAATAACAAAAAAAAACCTAATAATAATAACAATAATAATAATAACAAAAAAAAAACAGAATGTACCTGTTGGTGGAGGAGGACGGAGGCCGAGAGAGAGTGGAAGAGGAGGATGGTGGTTCGTGGTGATTGGTGGGGGAGGGAGGTGGCCGAGAGGGAGGTGGAGGAGGGTGGCGGTTGGTGAAGGAGGGAGGTGGCCGAGAGGGAGGTGGAGGAGGGTGGTGGTTCGTGGAGGAGAGTGGTGGTTCGTGGAGGAGGAGGGACGAGAGAAAAGAGGGAAAGTGAAAAAGTGAAAAAATTGAAACCGTCTGGTGGTTTTGGGGGGTTTTTTGTGTTTCACAACGGGCCGTCCAGGCCTCGACGGTCCGTTGTTTTTTAATTTTTTTTTTAATTTAATAATAGAGGAAGCTTCCCTTGGAAGCTTTGTGTTTGAGACGGGCCGTCTAGGCCTGGACGGACCGTCGTGATAGATAGAGGACGGGTCGTCCAGCCTCAACGAGACAATAACTTTGTGTTTGAGACGGGCCGTCTAGGCCTAGATGGTCCGTTGTGGTCCACTAGTGACAGCCCATCTAGGCCTGGACGGGCCGTCTTTGGCCAATTTTTTGCCTTGGACGGCCCATTAAGGCCTGGACGACCATAATTTTTTTTTTTTTTTAAATTTTTAGTGTATTTTGTATATTTTAAGCTTGGTATTTGTAGTTTTTATAAAAAAAAGGGGAGTATATTTTTATAATAAGTATAAATGAACACATACAACAAATTTTTCCGTTCGTCCGGTCCGGTAACATACGATAAGCTAAGTTAAGTCGAAGTATTGAGGTGATCGAACATCAACCCTTTGTATACGGTCGTCATATACCGTCTCCCACTCACTTGCCTCTTCATATCGCCACTTACGCAATGACGGATTCAGTTTTGGCATTGGGGCGCCTTCTGCCAACTCAATCTTGATGAAATGATTTTTGTTAACAAAAGCAAACGATACGAACGCATGTTCTTCAACGCTGTGTGGACCATCGAACATAGGGAAGTACGTCTCACTTTGATCATACGGAGAGAGAAATTGAACAACCACCTTAAATTTCTGAGCAATCAGTAATCCTGAGGCGGGCATCTCCATCCATTGGTCGTGCGTTGCTGGTCCCACTCCAATGTGATCGAATGAGTTGGAGACTCTGTCGTAAGTATCGTAATCCACTTCGTTTAAAATTAGCCTCCACCGGTCTTCATTCTCGACGATCTCCTCCTTAAGCTGTTTGCGGATGAAGTACCACATATCCTGTTGCCACCCTAAGCACACAGCTACGGATCGAAAGCCGCAGTGACCGTCTCCATGGACATCCCGAATGTCTGTAATGTATCTATGATATGCAGGTGGAAGCCATTTCTTAAACCTTTCGATCTCCAGTTTGTACCTGTACCCATCAAAAAGTGAGATTTAATATGTGTATAAATATGTATGCATGTGTGAATTTATATATTAGTAGTTTGTACCTATCCCTTTCCAACAATGGAAAATCTTCATCGTAAACAATCGGTTTGTCCCTTGATTGTTTACCTCTTCTAGAAGGCTTTTTGCCCTACGTGCAAAAAATTATATAACAACAATAATAGTAATAATAATAATAATAATAATAATAATAATAATAATAATAATAATAATAATAATAATAATAATAATACGAACCGCAGCCTTATCTTCCTTTTTTTCCTTTTCACTTGTTGTTGGCCGACCCCGAGTATCGGTTTGTACCTCAGGAGGTTTATGTTTAGTCATAATCGGATTCAACACCTCCTTCATCTTCTGCAACATGCTTTTTTTCACTTGCACCGGTTGCGACCTTAGCTGCTCAGCGAATGCATTCATTTGGTGCTGAAAGTCAAACTCGGGATTCTCAGCTACTTCTGGCATAAAGTCAAGTCGTGTCCAGAGGACGTCGATATCAGCCAGTGACACTCGTGTATCTGATATATATATTCAATCACAACAACAACAAATCAATAATTTTATAAAAATTTGGCTGAGTTTCCTCTGTTTTTGTACGAACCAGACAACACAAGTCGTCTACAAAACGCTTCAAACATTTATAATAAGTCTAAAAAATGATGTTACCTTTCGTATCATACAATTGCAATTGACAGGAACATGGCAATCCATAAGTCTTCTTGAGTCGGTGTTCACAAGACCTCTTTTGTTCCATATAATAATTTATCTTGTTGACCCCTCCGAGCATCAAATTAAGCGCTAGATGGGAAACCCTACCGATTACGTCTTGAAACAACGGTAGATCATGTTTCCACATTCTTGTTGATCGGCTTTGTTCGAAGGAGTGCTTTATCGCTACGCGCCGTGATTCCATAACTTTGTCTATTTGCATCACAAGCGCGTGGAGCGAGCTGTTCGGGCCTTTTATGTACCTCTTAATCAGAGCATGCTGACTCTCGACCCTGTTGGTCGTAGTCTGACCGAACGTAAGGTTTTCATTTGCCCATGCTTCCACAAACATTTCTTTATAATCTCGGAGCCAAACTGACTCCATGTAGTCATAAACCTCTGTAAAAAACAGAATAGTGATGTCAATACAGAAAATATGTACGCTTGTAAAGCAAAATAAAAAATAAAATATATACCCGTTCGATCCTGCCCCCAAAGTCGTCTGTAGAGCGCTTCAAGATTGAATTCGTAAGCCTCTTTGTCAGGAGATTTACACAGTCGACCAAAATACTGCAAAAATATTTCCCATTCTTCTTTTGGAAATCCTGCTTTATGATATTTTGCAATATTTCGTTGAATATGATACCTGCAAAACAACAACAACAATAATAATAATAATAATAATAATAATAATAATAATAATAATAATAATAATAATAATAATAATAATAATAATAATAATAATAATAATAATAATAATATTTCGTTGAATATGACACCTGCAAAGCAATTTCGTAGCATCCGGGAAAACTGAAGCACATGCACTCATCAGAGCCAGATCTCTATCTGTAACAATTACACGTGGCTCCATACTCCCCTCCAGCAAATCTTTGAGCCTCTCAAGCACCCATGTGTAGTTACTCGTTTTCTCTTTAACGATAAATGCATGGGCGATACAAAACGACTGGTTTGTCGACGTCATACCCACAATTTGAACAAACGGGATTCTGTACTCGTTCGTTTTGTAGGTGGCGTCGATCAGCATCACATGTGGAAAGGCACGCCAGAGATTGTACGAGACCCGGTGTGAAAAGAAAATATTCTCAACAGCATCTGTCTCTGGATTCTGCTTGGTGAAATAAGTAAATTTCTTTTCAACCAGGATACTCTCGAGTATCTGCATAACAATAATAATAACAATATTTAATATTTAACAACAACAAAATTAATAATAGTCTATGACAATAATAGTAATTAATAATAATACCTGCATTGGGGTTTTATCGCCGTAAATTCTATGTTTAATCTTGCTCACTGTATTGTGTATGTCTCTTAGAATACATTTATTATTCGGGTTTTGTGCTCTGATGGCCAAATGTATGTTTGCCGGTTCCAGGCCTTGAAAATAAAGTGTTTCCACCATTTCTTCTTCTTGTGGTGTCAGCCGCCTAGCAAAAGCGTGACCCTCAACATGTATAAAAGGGTCGTGGTTATGATTCGCGTGTTTAACCTCCAACTTCCAACCCTCTTTGCGTAGCCTCCCTATTAACATAAATGGACAGTTAATCTTTTTGCTACCCGTAGACCTTACTGTGGCTGTAGTATGGTATTCGCCAGCACGGTCGCATCTCAGGTCTATCCTAATTTTTCTTGCATTATTTCCACTGCCTTTTGAAACAGAACGTCCTGTCACTAGGACGTAACCGCTAGCAAGGGCTCTATCGTAAGCCCATTGTTTCATCTCTTCAACAGACCCGAATACCTGAAAATTTATACAACAACAACAACAACAACAACAACCGAACCCAGGAAATCCCACGAAATAGCGACGCTATTAGTAGGGTCTGGGGAGGGTAAGATGTAGGCAAACCTTACCCCTATCTTTATACAACAGTCTAGTCTAAATTCATACTACTCTAAATACCTGAAAATATATACTACTGTAAAGATATACTAGTCTAAATTCATACTAGTCTAAATACCTGAAAATATATACTACTGTAAAGATATACTAGTGTAAATAAATAAACACACCTGCTCGGTTTCATACGAAACATCCGGGTTAGGTTCAACTTTTATGTTAGCATCTTCCTGGTTGTCATCATTAGCACGATTCCCGCGCGAATGGTAACTCCCGTACGTGTACTGCGGGTAGCTTGGTGGCACGAAAAAAGACTCCTGTTCCTCTACATATTCCTCGTTGAGATCGGGCAGCATGTCCCCGTCATTACCACGAACCACGGATTTAACCTCCTCTTCACCAACTTGAACCTCGGGTTCATACCCTACGCTTTCAGAGACGTAAGACTCGTTCTCAGACAGGTCAACGGTTGAAAAGCTTTGTAAATATGTAATCGTGAGACCGGGAAGTCGAAATGGGTCGAGGGTTTTGGTGGTGGTGATGTTTTAAGGTTTGGTTCAAATGGGGAAGAAGCTGATCGTGTAATGGTTAAATCAGGAAATCTCAACGGGCCGTCGAGGCCTAGATGGGCCGTCTAGGGATTAAATGCCCTAACCTAACACATTTCAACGGGCCGTCGGGGCCTGGACGGCCCGTTCTTATGCACCTTTTTCAGACTTTTCAGTCTGAACTGCCTGCTTTTGCAGGAGTTCAGACTGATCACCTCGTACCTCGTACTTCTACGGGCCGTCTGGGCCTCGACGGCCCGTCGGTTTTGTCTTTTCTGTAAACAAACGGCCCATCAAGGCCTGGACGCCCCGTCCTGAAACCCTAATTTTTCTTAACGGCCCATCGAGGCCTCGACGACCCGTCCTAAGGTTGTTTAGGGTTTTTTGTTGGTTGTGTAAATAGTATCACCCCACATGGAATGGCTTCGACAAAACACGCTTTGGAAAGCTGCGGTGTGTCAGCAACCAACACTCCATGCGTCTCGGCAAAAAACCTATCGGCAAGTGGCTAGGGGCATCTGTCTATGTTGCAGCCGATGAAACTAAGAGGGAGGGGGTGAGAAAGAGGTGGGCCCAACTCAAAATCTTCAATATTCTTCCCTATAATTTTGTTTCTTCTGGCCAAATTATTCTAACGGTACTTAAACTTGTTATTTGTTAATATTCAAGAAAAAACATGATAGTATCAGCTCATTCATATCCTTTTCCGGAGTGAGGAGGGAAGATTTGAAGTATTCATTTAAAAGTAACACTGTGTATGTCGAAGACAAAAGGATTGGCAAATTAGTAAAAGGTACTGGCACCTTGGAACGGCATAAAGGCGAGTTTCATTCACCCGATACTACGTATACAATTGGTATCGAGGCGGATATGAGGATGGAATGATGGATTCAGCAGAGGTAAAGCTAAATGTTCCTAAGTTAAGGAGAAAAAAAGGTGTTCAATGTTAAAGTCAATGTTTTAGAATAGGTAAGTACTTGTGTTTGATTGTTAACTTTATGCATTTAACTTTTTTTTTGTTCCTTGGATATTTAATCTCAGTTGGTCAATGAATGTCCCTCAATTCTGAATCTAGCTAGGTACTGTTAGATAATAATTTTGATTTCCATATATATCCTAAGTATAATACTTATCCTTAGAGCAGCCGGGGTGGTCCGTAATGGCCACCCTATGATGACGTGAAACCCACGCAACACCCCCTACTATGTCACGGCCGCAATCAGTTTTTTCGTGATGTATATCATGTTGGCTTTCAGCCAAAATATGACCGTTGGCCAACGGTCGTTTGACCGTTTTGGGTTTAAAAAAAAAATAATTTTCAACCAAAATCTCTATATATCTATATCTACTACTAGTGGAAGTATAGGGAGAAAACCCCTCTAAATGAAACCAAAATCTCTATATATCTATATCCACATTACCATTATATTATAATATTGAAAAGGGCAATATAGACATTTTAGTGTTTTCCCCCTCTCTCTCTTCAATTTGTTTTCAAATTCAGTGCAAATCTGAGATATCACTCTACCTTCTCTCTACACTCCTCTCTCTCTCTCTGTCTCTCTCTAGAACCACCACCACCACCACGTCATCATCACTGTCGAACGAAGCATACTCCCGACGACGTACCACTGTTACTGTTTAAGATGAAGGTGGATCGAAACAGAGCATCTCCTTGAAGCATATTCACGTCGAACGAAGTATCACCGTCGAACGAAGCATATTCACCACCTGACAGGGACGATGAGGGACTCTATAAGGTATTATTATTATTATTATTATTATTATTATTATTATTATTATTATTATTATTAAAAATGGGTTTTGAAAAACAATGGATGAACGATTGTTGGATGCTATGAGTGAGTGTCTGAAGCCAGTTCTTTACACTGAAAATAGCTACATAGTGCGAGAGGGAGACCCAGTAGATTAGATGATGTTCATAATGCATGGGGAGTTGCTAACCATGACTACAAATGGTGGAAGAACAACTGTTTTGGGTTTGAAAGTAGGTGTCATGTTTTAAAGTTGCTGATATGTTTTTTATGCTATTTTATGTTTTGATTTTTTGAATAATAATAATAATAGTTTTGCGTTTGAAAGTAGGTGTCATGTTTTAAAGTTGCTGATATGTTTTTTTACGCTATTTATGTTTTGAGTTTTTTGAATAATAATAATAATAGTTTTCTTTAGAATAATAATAATAAGCTATTGCGTTTTTTATTTGTGCGTTGTGTGTTACATTTTGATTTTGTTAGGTTTTGGGTTTTGTTAGAATAATAATAATAATAACAATTTTGGGGATAGTTTTTGTTCGCATACCAAGTGTTCGATCAAATGCTTGAATGAAAAAAAAAATTTATGTTAATCTTTTTTTATTTTTTTATTATTTTTATTTTGTTTTTGTTAGATTTTTATTGGATTGAGGACATGAGGTTGATAGATCACATGTGATTGATGAATAAATTTGTAGTTTTTTTATGTTAGCATATGCTAACACATGTTAGTGATGCCCCATTTATGTGTTTGAGGATCCCAAACTAACATTTGTATCTGTTCTAGTGTTGGTTTTCACGAGTAGGCTATAGGAAGAAGGTGGCGTTGATGATGTGGCTGTGGTAAGTGATTGTTTTGAGTTTTTTTTTTATAAAGATTATAAATTTTTAATTTTTTTAGGCAAGTGAAGGTGTTTATGAACTCGTCTAGGGTGCATGTCTATTTTTTGCGGTCCGAGTCGTGTATGCCCACACACGTTAGTAATGCTAACACGTGCTAGTATATGCCCAAGTAACAGGTGTTGGGGTCCATATGACATACGTTATTTTCAGTAAAACATATGTTTTAGAATATGCTAACACATGCTACTGATGTCTTTTATTATATTATATTCATGAATATGAGGATAATTTTTTGGTATATGGATTTGGATTGGTTTTGATTTGATTTTTTAAATTTATTATTGTTGGATTTTAAACCCTATTTAATCGTATTTGAGTAGTTGTATTAACATAGTTGTAAAATTGAGTATGATACACTTGGCACTGCAGATTTTGGTGTTGTTTATACACATGTTAGTGATGCTAACATATGCTAGTATATGCCTAACTAACATGTGTTAGGGTTCATATAACATACGTTAGTATATGCCCAACTAACATGTGTTAGGGTTCGTATAACATACGTTATTTCAGTAAAACATACGTTTTAGAATACACTACACATGTTAGTGATGTCTCATTATGTGTTTTGGAGAGCCCAACTAACACGTGTTATCTTGTTTTTTTTTTTTTTTTTTTTTTTTTTTTTTTTTTTTTTTTTTGTAGGTGAAGAGATGTTTTTGTGTTAAAGATGAAGATGTGCATGAAGAACGAAGCATAGCTAGATCTTTTTTATGTTGTTATGATAGTTTTTTTTGAAGATTCACAAATAATTATGTTTGTATGAACCGTTTTTTGATATGTTTTAGTGTTGATTGTAATGATCATTTTTACCAATTCTTAAATAAATACACATTTTATATGTTCTTTTATTATGTTCTTTTAGTATATGCCTGTTAACACATGTTAGCGATGTCTCACACGAGGTCAGAATTTTGTATCACAACACTAACGTATGTTAATTTTGGTGCTGGAAAAAGTGTCATGAAGTAGGAGAGAGGTGACTTGACAAGTGTCAAATCAACCTTTTTAAACCTAGGATTCAGAAAATTAAAGTTATCCACTTGCTTATTTAAGATTACCTTAATGCCCTTATTCCTATTTTATATTATAGTGGCCCACTTGCTTTTGAATATTATATACAAATTAATTATGAACCATTGATCAAACTTGATCAATGGTCACAATAGAATTTGCAAAGTTTTTCCAAAACATAGGGTTTCCATATTATCCACACCCTAGTACTATATATAAAAGAAAGCAAAGTTGGGACACATGTCATCATAAGGGAGCATAGTTTTTGTTTTCCCGCTCATTTAGTTTTATTCAAGCTCTCCTTAAGCCACATGGCACATCTACTATTAAATTATTTTTTCTCTCTCATGTGCATAGCAGATGCACTTTCTCCCATGATTTTTAAACGTTATTAGCTTTTACTATTGTATTATTTTAAACAGGGGCGAAGCTTGGTTTTTGAATCGGGAGGGGTCGGACTCAATTTTTTTCGATCGGTAGTGGCAAATCGGCGGGGGCCGACTCAACCCGAACTCAATTTACCTATGAAAATCGCAAATTTATACCACTGCACCAAAAACACAGGGGGGCCAGGGCCACCCCTGGCCCAACATAACCTTCGCCCTTGATTTTAAACGAACAAGAACATGACAAATTTCTTAATGAACGAACATGAACACAAAAATGTGTTTGATTATGTGTTCGTGTTCGGTTAAAATTAAATTAACATTCGGTTCATTTACAAACCTAGGTATAAAAGCTAAATATTTCAAAACCCCATCTATTTATACCGCCACTACAATTGATAAACCTATCTACTCAGATTCAAACCATATTAGAGTATAATTTGCTATATACTTTTAGTAAAAAATTTGATTTTTTACGTGATTAACAATATCTTGAGGTGAACAATAATTGAAACTCAACCGAAATCGAACAAAAATATACAAAATTGAACTGAAAATTAACCAAAACCGAGTTAACCTAATATCGATTTTTTTGTACCCTAAGTTAACCAAATTTAACAAACCAAAACTGAATCATTCATACATTTATACCTTTTATACATCCATTACATGTATTTATACTTTCGTTTCATATACTTCTAAGCAAAATTTTAACCAATGTTTGGTTTTGGTTATTAACCAAAATTAACTAAACCGAACTAAAAACGACAATTTAACCAAATAGATTGAACCAATTAACCGGTTGGTTAACAAGATTGATAAACCGATAATGTCGATTTTTGTTTTGGTTGAGGCTTATAACCGAACTGAACCTAACCCAATCATGAACAATTAGAAGTGTCTGTGTTCCCTACCACATCGTGCGGGCATGCTGTTATGAATATATTAATGGGTATGTTTCTGTTTAACTAATTTGGGTTAACTAAGGGTACGAAAAAAAAAAAAAAAAAAACCTATAACCAATTTTAAGTTAAATCGGATGTTTTCAGTTTTCAATAGATTTTGGTTCAGTTTTGTAAATTTTTTGGTTTGGCTTCAGTGAACGGTTTAGTTATTGCTCGCTCCTAGATATCGTTAATCACGTAGCACATAAAGATTTTTAAAATAAAAAATAGCAATACTATACTCAGATTAAAGATAATAAAATGCTCGTTATTATGATATATTTTTCTATAAAAGTATGCAAAAAAAAATATGATTATTTAAAAGTCATGGGAGATGGTTTGCTTAAAATAAGAAAAAGAAGTTTAACTATAATTTAAATAAGCAAAAGTTAAGTAAGTTTAAGGGATTACAGTGTAACTAAGATAGAGTATTAAAATATAAATAATGTATGAATGACTATTTTACCCTCATTTTAGGGTTATTAATGAAAAATAAGTTCATATCTTTTGGGTATCTTAAAATACCTCTCACTCATGCATTAGTAATCTATACATATAATAAACCAAAGCCATTTTAATGACATGGCAATCAAAGAGAGTATTCTCTTTATTGAGTGTGCCATGTGTCATCCTATGTGGCAAAACCTTTATTTTTGGAAAATAATAATTTAAAATTTAAAAACAAAATTAGATTTTTATCTTTAATGTTTCCTCCCATAACTTTTAAACGTTAATATCTTTTATACACGAGATTTTTTAAAAAAAAAAAATTACACCAAATTAATGAGCGTTTTATTATCTTTCCAACGAGTACCATAATGCTATATAAAAAAACGGAGAAAAAAACGACTATTTTTTTGTAACCCGACAGGTATTGTGTCAGGTTTGGAATTAGTTTAAAAAAATTGTGGGTTTGGGTCGGGCCTGGGATTAGGTGATACCCGACCCAATTACCTTTTTTTTTATATTAGAATATGATAACTTATGACGTAGATTTGTTTAAAATAATAATAATAATAATAATAATAATATTCATTAATCATATATTGGCAAGTAATTAATTATGTTGTCATATTAGATATTTTATTATGTCATATTAGATATTTCAACTCAAGACGCTCTCCAACGGGTAATTGCTATGTTTTCTTTTTCTACCATGTTCTAAAATAGCTCAAATCTTATTGTATGCAGTTAAAGACCTTTGACTGAATGTATTGGTGCTAAACAATCTATGTCCCCTTGAAGTGCTTAGGATCTTAATATTCTGTTTTAGGTGTTGATGTTGTAAGGTGAAATGGATCTTTTGGTATTTTTTTTTTTAAAGTATCTAATGTAAGTTGATACATAGATGCCATTTTTATAGTTTAGATACTTCTAATTTTATTCACTTTACTTAGATTTCTTAACCCGGGACGCTCCCGGGGTATAAGCTAGTATAGTATAAATATAGATAGATATAGATATAGTTTAATTCGGGTTGGTTTTGTAGAACGCAATCTTTTTTGGGTTTAATAATAATTATATTCGATTTATAAAAGGATTGCCCAAGCCTTACATTTACGTATATCGATCAGAAGCATAACCCTAATTTTTTGGTTTTCTCCTATAAGAAAACGGCACAGGTTCCATCATGCTTACCAGATTGTCTCGTTTCTTGTGTCCAAATTATTCTAATGGTACTTTATTAGCCTTGTCATTTGTTAACAAGTAATATTCACTGGTTTTGTATACATGAATCTTTGTGTTGTGAAATTAATTAATTATTGTTGGGTTTGCATGATTTCAGCCATCAAGAGAAAACATGATAGCATCAGCTCCTTCATATCCTTTTCTGGAGTGAGGAGGGAGGATTTGAAGTATTCATTTAAAAGTAACACCGTGTATGTCGAAGACAAAAGGATTGGCAAACTCAAAGGTACTGGCGCCTTGGAACGGTATAAAGGCGAGTTTCATTCACCCGATACTACGTATACAATTGCTATCGAGGCGGATATGAGGATGGATTCAGCAGAGGTAAAGCTAAATGTTCCCATGCTGAAAGGAGAAAAAAGGGTGTTCAATGTTAAAGTCAATGTTTTAGAATAGCTAATTAAGTACTTGTGTTTGATTGTTACTTTATGCATTTACTTTTGTTTTGTTCCTTGGATATTTAATTTCAGTTGGTACATGAATGGACCTCAATTCTGAATCTAGGTACAATATTGTTTGCATGGTATTTTAGCTGTTATCACCATTTATCTATGATGGTCATTTTTATGTTATGCAATTCAGATATATACTTCTTGTTACAAATTTGTTTAAATGAATGATACAGGTTACAAGCTTATATGTTACCAAGTTTATGTTAGGGTTATGTTATTTACACTGGGTTTTTTTAGGGTTTCACAGCTCTCTACGGCTCGTAGAGGCCTCTACTAGTCGTATAGGTGGGTGACACAGGCCTCTACAGCTCGTAGAGGCCTCTATGAGCCGAAGAGGACCCTCTACAGCTCGTATGGGCCTCTACGAGCCATAGAGGCTGGTGCAAATAAGTTTTGGGGTGGTGCAAATAGGGGCCCTTTATCTTATCCGCCCATTGAATATTTTGCTGCGGCTAACTTGTGTTTTTGGTTTTCGTGCACGATAGGTTATAAATCGAATATATTGTCAAATGCATTCTCCCTTATTTGTTTAATTGTTTTAATAAAAATACTAGTATATCAACTAGAAGCCGCTACCCTGTGTTGCGGCAGGTTAAGCTGAAATATGATTTACTTCAACCTGGAAAATAAGTTGAATTTTTGCTACTTCAATATTACTTGAGCCTGCAAAAGCCTTGAATTGGTTCATGCTTCTCCTTGTTGCCAAAAGCATAGCATTTACACCATTAGGGGTTTGTATATGCTTTTTTGAGTGTGGATTTTTACTCTGTGGTTTGTAAAACAATGTTAGTTAGGTTTAACCTTAGTAAGCATTTTTTTAGTGACAGACGTGTTGATACGACCCATGATAATGCATATGTAGCCTGACCCGTTAAGGCCAAGCCACGTTTATTTTGCATCAATGCACTTAGGAGAATAAGTAGTTTTTCAATTACACCACTTTCATCCCAAGTAGCATTAGTAGTTATGCATAATTGTCTTTTTTTATTTATTTAAGTATTGTACTTTGCATTGTGAAAGTAGAAGAAAAATATTTCAACAAAGCTTTGGTTTGAATCTCTTTTCCTCTTAGTTTTCTTGGAAGTTTTATAGGTTTTTCTTTGTAAAACCTATCACGTGTGAAAGTTTGTGTACATGTTTTGAGTTTGCAATGGTAAAGTACTTTAAGATACTTTAAGCTTACGTGGTTGTTAACAAACAAAAAGATCTCGTTAGTCCATTTTCTTAGGACGTGTATCTTGAGTTGGCCAGGATTTTCCTTGGGTTGTGGTTTCAAAAGTTTTTTGATGTTATGGTGGTGTTCCCGTGTAAATAGCATTCATAGTTATCAAAAGTCATCGTCTTGACCGCTGATTTTTAAAACCTAATCCGTTGACTAATTTTAAAACCTAATCCGTTGACTAATGTAATCGACAAATAATTACCAATTTATAGAGATGTATATAAATCTCAATCAAATCTTTTTTTTTTTAAATATATTTGTTTTTTAAAACACTTATAGATATTGAATTATTCTTCGATATATAAACACCTCAGCTCATTGATTTACCATCAACTGATTTTGTGTACTACATAGTTATCAAAGATGTGTTAATCCTTTTAGCAGGTATGGCTAAATCAGTCGGTTTATATTTATATTATTTTATAAGATGATTGTTATTTGTAATGATTTGGTGATTTTTTTATTTTTTATATTTACGCTTTTTGTTTTCTCAAGCCAACGCTTTTTTACGCTTCTCGCCTAGGCCACAGACGGAGCCTAAGCGCCTTGAGTGCACCTCACGCCTTTGATAACTATGATAGCATTAAAGTATCACATAGTTCGTAAATGTAGAGACACTAAAAAACGCATACATTACCGTTTGATAACTATGGCGCATCATCATCATCATCACCGACAACCTAGTGCCGGTCAAGACGGGCCTCCCCTCTTCAAATTGGATGTGCTGTTATTGTTGATGGAAGATGAATTGAATAACAATAATTATTTTGTTAGGTATTTTTTTTAATTTGATTGTTATTGATTGAAATATGTTTATAAGCACTTTTTTGACTCTGATTGACTGATTTCATGTTGTTTCACAATACGATGTGTTGTTATGGTTAATGAAAGATGGCCGATGACAGTGCTGTGGGTTGGGAGTGAGAACGATGGAGGTGGTGAGATAGTCTCCGATGATGGAGACGATATTGATGACAGGAGGCGGTGGTGATGGTGTTGAGGTGAACAAGCGGTAATTTGAAAGTATTATGTCTTTTTATCGAGAGATTCTAGAGGTTCTTAAAATTTACTTGACTAAGGTAGATTTTATATTGAGTAAAAATGTTTCTAAATGTTTTTGTATTGACAGGAGTACTTTTTTATTGATGAATCAACCATTCAACGTGCGAACCTTGTGGCCACTTTGGACTTTTGGAGTCTTCTAATGGCACTAATAGAAAAAATCCCTTTTATAACACACATTGCACGTTATAAAAGGGTGTTTATGACACACAAAAAAATGTCAAGGAAGAACATGTCATTAAATTTTATGACATGCAAGCGCGTGTCACCTTTTAATGACACGCGTTAATGACACTCTTTTATGACACGCTTTTTTGACATGCATTTATGACATACCTTTATGATACTCATTTTGCGTGTCATGGTTTTTTTACCTAAAATTTTTTTTTCTACAAAATGACTAATATCCCTGGATTTATATTTATATTTATAATTATAAAATCAATAAATTTGATAATAAAACTGCATATCTACCACCAAAAAACCCATTACAATCATTTGTCGCATCCTACCACAAGTATTAACGGTTACAAAAACATTGTGTCAATACATTACGTTAGTCGATCTAGACCTAAACATACGGATCACTTGAAAATGAAGGTCGCGGCATAACTTGACCATTCTTCACGGATAAAATCAATATCCGCATCCGTGTAAACATGACTCCTCCCCCAACCCGAGACACAATTAAATTAATAAGATTAAAGGTTAAGGTGTGAAATCTTGACGCTAAACATGACACACAATTGTTATACTGTCATGTTTTTTGAATTCTTGACATTAGATTGTTGACACGCAAAAAAGCGTGTCATTATTTAACCAATTTAAAAAAAAACGACAAATTTTTAATGACACACGTTTTTTAGTGTCATGAATAGGCGCGTGTCATTAAATGCGTGTCAAGATAGGTTATTTTTCTAGTAGTGATAAACCCCCAAAAATCTCTAAAAAAAAACCATTTAAACCCCCATATCACAACGAACTTACGAACAAACAAACAATAACACAAAATCAAAAGATACTGATGATATACAAAACATAAGTAAAACAGGATGCTAAAACCTAACAAAATAAAAGAAACAATCGGCTTACATCTTTCCTTCTTTAAAAAACGGTATCACAGAGGTAATGGCTTCTTGCAAATCAATGATTTCAACAGGGCTATTTGATCGTGCAGTTGGTTTTTTGTGGATACGTGAATGAATTGTCTTCACCAGATACAAACTAGGGTTTGATCGGTTCAGTCGTTTGGTATGGCGTGAGAGAGAGGGGGGGAGAGAGAGAGAGAGAGAGAAACGAAGGGTTTTAATTTTTTTTTGAAAATGTATGTATGATGTATTATGTTGAGGGAGAAAGAGAGAAGAGAGAGTGGGAATATTGTCAGGCGAAAAGAGAGAGAGACAAATGTGCTTTTACCATTATACCCTTCTTAATTATATTAATATTATCTTTAATAAAAAAGTGGGCCAAATGGGTGGGAAATGACAAAATAGGATGTGCCATATTATTAACCATTAGATGATGATATATCAATGGATATAAATGGTTCCTGGTGTTCTTTCACGAAAGGTAGGTTCTCGTTTTACCATTTCCCTATATATATATACTAGTTGATTACCCCGGGAGGGTCCCGGGGTTGAAAAATCTAATTTTACATGATAACCTATTGCAAATGGCTCAAGTTAACTAACCACAAAATCTCTCAATCATTGCATGTTCATAGTATTTTAATCAGTAATAACTCATATTCCCTAATCTAAAACCTAATCAGTAATCATCTAAAGAATCACTTATGTAAGCTGCAACTATTAAAAAACTCATCACATCTCTCTAATTTCTCACATTCTAATGACTCTTATAATTCCTAACCTAATCAACTAAACAAACACTTAAGTTGGAAGTTGTAATCATTGCATCTCATTATGCCACGTGGCATAATCAAGAGATGGTTGAGGCCACCATTGAACGCCACATCAGCAACTATCAATTCTTTCCGGGAGCGTCCCGGGGTTGAAAAATATAACCATTCTAATAATACTAATACTAATAGTAATAATTATTACTCTTGTAATTAAATAAATAAAAAAATAACGTTGCTATAAGGTGACACCATGTGTTGCAGTGTTGCGCGATTCTTTCTCCTAACTTCTCTTAATGAAGTATACCTAGTAAAATTATAATGATAACATGGCGATTGGGCTAATTTTCAATATCGTAGATAAGAACCTGGTTTAAAAGAAAAAAACATGATTAATGAATAATATGAACACTTTGTGTGTTTTTTTCCTGTATGAACGAAACCCCACAAAAAATAGTCGATTTTTCTTCGTTTTTTATATAGGACTATGGTACTCGTTGGAAAGATAATAAAACGCTCGTTAATTTGGTGTAATTTATTTTTCTTCGTTTTTTATATAGGACTATGGTACTCGTTGGAAAGATAATAAAACGCTCGTTAATTTGGTGTAATTTTTTTTTTTTAAAAAATCCTGTATATAAAAGATATAAACGTTTAAAAATTATGGGAGGAAACATGAGAGAGAAAATTGTAAATTTATTTTTAAATTCTTTTTTTTCCTAAAATAACTCAATTTAATTTAGGGTTTTATGTTTATTTTTTTTAATTAAAAAAGAAAATAGTTCAAAAACATTAAAATATTTCAATTATGATGTCACGTGGCACTCTCAAGGGGAGGTTGAGGCCTTCATTACACGCCACGTCAGCATATACATTTTCTTTTATATATATAGATAGATAATAGATTTGTTTAAATATTTTGGTAGCTAGTAAACTGTGTTTGTTGTTTCGTAAAATATATCTATACCTATAATAAACCAAAGCAATTTTAATGACATGTCACTCAAAGAGGGTATTCTCTTCATTGAGTGTGCCATGTGTCATCCTATGTGGCAAGACCTTTATTTTAGAAAAATAATAATTTAAAATTTAAAAACAAAATTAGATTTTTATCTCTAATGTTTTCTCCCATAACTTTTAAACGTTAATATCTTTTATATACAAGATTTTTTAAAGAAAAAAATTACACCAAATTAACGAGCGTTTTATTATCTTTCCAACGGGTACCATAGTGCTATATAAAAAACGGAGAAAAAAACGACTATTTTTTTGTAACCCGACAGGTATTGTGTCAGGTTTGGAATTAGTTTAAAAAAAATTGTGGGTTTGGGTCGGGCCTGGGATTAGGTGATACCCGACCCAATGACCCTTTTTTTTTTATATTAGAATATGATAACTTATGGCAGAGATTTGTTTAATAATAATAATAATAATAATATTCATTAATCATATATTGGCAGATGTCATTTTCATAGTTTAGATACTTCTAATTTTATTCACTTTACTTAGATTTCTCAACCCGGGACGCTCCCGGGGTATAAACTAGTATCTAATAAACGAGTGAACTCACAAAATAATTAAACCCTACATTTCATAACAACTTTTCAAAAGTTAAATGTTTTCAAAATCTATCCTATAGCCTAAATAAGTAGCGTTTTGATTATAAGAATTGTAAGACTACCCGGTGTGTTTCTCTCCTCGCCAATCACCTCAATGGCACCCCCACACACCATCTTCTAGGTGTCATTGAAGGGTGCTAATGTTTGTAAGAATATATTTATATATTCTATTATGTGGCTCTTATAATCATTTATCTAATAAATGATCAATGACCTAAATATTCCTATTGGTTTAACTGGTCTTTATGTGATGGACGTAATTACCCTTAATGAACCATTAAATAGGGTTTCCCCTTGGGTGTATATATAGAGATGATTAGGAGAGCTTAATGGCAAATGAAACACCAATACTCTAAACCCTAATGCCTCCCTCTCCTCTTTAAAAACTGAGATCTATGATCTCCTTAAGCCATCTTAACTGTACACTCTAAATGGGAACCCGATCAGCGTAATCATCCTCATGGCATCGTCTTCCCTATCATCTTTACTGGACTAACGGGTATGTCTGATTTATTATTATGTTTATATATTATTATCAAAGAATTAATCAACATGTGGTATCAGAGCATATGTTGATTACATCAATTCTAATTCAATTTGCAATATTAAATAATGATTTGCAAAATAATCAATGTTTCTGTTATGATATTTGAAACTCACGAAAAATAAAATAATTGTGGTTGAAAAAATAATTTACTTTATGGTATTGTTGGCCACTGTTGCAAATCACGAAAAAAAAAATCAAGATACTTTGTTTAAACTAGGTTTTTCTCGCGGCGCGCGTTGCGGCGCCTTTTTTTCTCCCTATTTATGTTGATGTTTCCTGTACATGTACAGGATGATGGTAAATTTAAGCATGACAATAGAATTGGCGGCATCTTGTGGTTTAAAGTTGAAACCAGTTTAAATAGGTTTGGATCTTCAAACGCGAGCTCTGCACCAAACCTGCAAGAGAACATTTCCATTTGTAAATTAAAGTTCCACAATAAGCAAAACAATGTTGAATGCAATTGATTATACTAATAGTACAACACTCGGGTCTTAACAATCAAAGCAACATGCAATGAACCTTGAACCTCTGAATGAGGGGGCATGAGATTCTTCACATGTTGATGGACATGGTTCTCCCTGCAACTAAAAAGCAAACTGTATAAAAACAACATAAGAAGGGTAGAATAACAAATAACATAACAAAATTAGAAATAAAAATAGGAATAACAAAAAAAGCTAAAAAGTAGAATCATATACCCCCAAATCACACCAAGTGCCAAAGTGAAGCAGACTTTGTGCAAATAGGACTTGTGGATCCGTGTTTTTTTTTTTTTTATCTTATTTCATTAGTAATAAAAACCATTAATTCTTGTGAGTAGGAATAAAAAATAGTAAATTGAACCAAATATGTAAAACATAAATGTCAAATAATAAACTGAACATGAATTGTAAAACAAAATGTCATCATTTCGTTATTATCTCCATATCAAGATTCACTCTATTACATTCAAGTGTTGCTCTAGCATAGGAATAATAAAGAGAACATCAACTTTAAAACAAAAATATCATGATGTCCATATCAAGATTCACTGGCATTGTAACACTTAGACAGAAAAAAATGTAGATTCATATATAACATAAACAAAGTAACTTATATTTATTGAACACACCATGGAAGCAAACCCATGCCTTTTTATCATAAGAAGTATGTAGCATAAAAGTATTATAAGATAATAAGCTTAACCAATAATGGAAACAAAGCTACACATGGCTGATGATTTTTTATCAAGATTTTCACCAATGATCTTCAGGTTGTTAAAACTAAAGGGATGCATAACTGGTTTATGAATCATTTTACCAGCAAGCACAAATGTGGTAAAATTACCTAGCCATTGACTATAACTCATTTGTAGATGATTCTTGTATCTGCTTCAGATGGCAAGCTACTGCACACAAAATAAAGAAAATAGTTAATTTTGTTGAGCAATACAGAGTTGAGTAATCATGAAGTGTCTCATGGTATTATTTTTATGATTTATAAGTCGTCCAACTATTAAAGGCAATGATCTTTTTTCTTCTCTCTATAAAATGGTGGGGCCGAACACCTTCTTCGCTGCTTATCTAGACTTCACAATGACGAAGTTCATTTCTTTTCCTTTCAGCATAACATAATGAAGGCATATGGCGTGATGCAACTATAGGAAATCTTATGCAACTTGATTCATATAGTATATAATGTATTTATTCAATATTAATTATCCAACAAAACAAATCTCAATACTAAATGAATACTTCTTACTTGTTTGTTGATAAGAAGAGGGAAAACAAACATAAGCTTTTAGTCTTAATAAACGATTCACTATTTTCGGTCAAAACAACTATATGACCAGTGTGGATTTGGCCATACGGCCAATATGTTGTTTGAGTTATACAACCCATGTCTCAAGAAGTCGCCTGAATTGCACAACCCATATGGGTTCTGTTTGAACACGTTATCACTTTCCCCACTGTCAATAAATGAAAATCATTTGTTTTTTTTATTATACTAAATAAATTAAAATATTGTTACTTATCGTCACCTATAAAACTTATACATGTGATTCTAAGGTCTTACCTTCAAAATACTTGAAGACAATCCAAGTCGAAAACATTGTTGGTGTAGTTCTCTAAAGCCGTTTTTATTTTAAATCCTTACCCACATATGAAGGTGATGATAATCTCTAATGGTTTCTTGTCTTTTGCTTCACGGTTCACAGCTAAAGTCCTGCGTCAATTTTAAATCATGGATATTTAAGATTGATTCAGTGTATTAAATATTCAGGTTAAAATGCCTTAGAGTTGGTGATAATTACCATGACAACCTTTTTTTTCAAATCTTAAATTTTTATATATCTAAAATTTACATGAACCGCAAGTATTGTTGATAGTAAATGCTTACCTATGTAAAAGATCATGTCAAAAGTTGAAGAACTCCTCTTTCTAAATCTCTCACTTTCTGATGCATTTGATTAATACTCTATTCATCTTAAATATTACGGTTTCTTCCCACATTTGCATTTGCATTTGCATCACAATCACACCCAAAAGTTTAGTAAATGAAGATGAATTGAAAGTATAAATTGAATTGTAAATGAAGAAGACTCGTAAATAAAAATGAATTAAGTGAGAGTACCATTGAGACAAGTCTTCAAAGTTTCAATGGAAAACAATTGACACTTTGCAATTCTGTCATCAAAACGGTAACATATCTGTATGAGGTGCATCATGTTGATAAGGCTTACACCGATCAACATCATAAAATGAATGATTTCAATCAGCAACCGAAACTGTACTCACTAACACATTCCAACTATGAGATTGTTCAACAAACATGACAACTATAATACAAACCGGCCAAAGACGATGCTAAACTTTAGAAAACCAACACCGTAGACGACTTAAGAGAAAGAATATTGTAAATCGGTTGATTCACCTCATTTTCAATCTCTTCGGCTTGGTCCGTAAAACTCTCCACGATGGGTAGATTTTAGCCTGAAAACAAAATTACAAATGTTTAAATCTCATCTCTACACAATTTAAATCAATTAAAACCCACATAAATTTGTCAATTTAGAAACTTAATTATATGCAGCGAATCATTGGAAGTTGAGAATATTAACACCTTTATCGATTGAAACAAAGGAGACATAAATTCTTGCACTCATGTTTTAGAAGCCGACGAAGTTAGAAGGCCATAACCGCAGAAGCTCAGCGCCACCGTAAAATCCAGCAGCCGTAGAAGGTCACCCAAAACCAGAATCTCCCGGTTCGAGTTCCCTCTCTTCTTTTTTACTTTTAATGAAATCCCATCAAAATCCAAACGTAAATAAATATACAAAACACATACCTTATGTCGATGGTGTTCACTATGATAGAATTTGAGGTGCAAAAGGTGTAGTCGGAATCTCGGAACCCTAGCCGACATCGTCGGAGGCGGCAGCTGGGATATCTCAACCTAACATTGATATTTGCTCTTTGTATGTATGTATGTGATATGCAAGGGACGCGTGTGCAGCTGGGGTATCTCTAAGCTGTACATGTGGCACAGACCCGACCTTATCCAAGGGATAATGGATGGTTGAGTCAGCAAGCAGTTAACAAACGTGGAAGCTCCAAAATAAGGACACCTCAAAGAAGTTGAAATGACAAAACCACCCTTGAAAAGTAACACTGATTAAAAAATGATGGTGAGAATCGAACCCATGTATAATGGGAAACAAACAGAGCCATTACCACTGAACCAGAACTACTAAATCAGACATAAACCCATAACATAATATATATAAACACTTGACAAAGGGTGAAAATAAAAGATACTGTTCAAATCAGTTTGTTTATTAATAGAGTATAATTAATGATGCGATGAGATCCTTCAAGATGATTTGTAAGTATCCTGATTATAAAGCAAATCAATTTTTTTTTTATTTATACCTAAGAATGCTTTTTAACGATTTAATTGATTTATAAAAGCATTTTTTATTTTATTAATAGAACTTTAATAATAAATCTGATAATTAGTATGAACGGTTCTTGTATGTTCATGAGATTGTTCATAAAATTCATCCTAATTTTGATGAAAATCACCATAATTTGGTGAGAATTTGATTTTGATTATGTTTTCTTTAATTTAGGAATTACTTTATCTCCAAGTTTGACTAAATTAAATTTTAAAATAAATTCTTGGATATACTTAAAATCCCGAAAATTTGGAAACATAATCAAATCCTTAACTTATAGTATTGATCGGATTTAATGTTCTCGTATTATTTGTTCTCGGATTAATATTTACGAAAAGGCGTTCTCAAACAGGTTTGCGGATTTAAGGTTCACGGACTACCAGTTCTTGGTTTATGTTCCCGAAATAAAAAATTCGAGAACCTAAACCACAACCGAGAACCTAAGAATAAAATCAAGAACCAATACGAAATCCGAGAACCAGCATCAAATTCGAGAACCCTTGTATTTTCCGAAAAGTAATTTGTTTTTCCGAGAACCTAACTATTTTCTTAGAACCTAAGGCCACCCGAGAACTAGTAAATTTTCCGAGAATTAGGAACAAGGTCGAGAACTAATTATTTCTCGAGAACCTCCTTGTTGTTTCCGGGAACTAATTGTTTTTTCCTAGAACTCAATTTTTACTGAGAACTATGACAAGTTCGAGAACTAACCATTTTCTCGAGAACTTCCTTGTTTGCGAGAACTAACTATTTTTTTTTCGAGAACTTCTTTTCCCGGAACTAAACCTACTTTCCCGAGAACTGGTAATCTAAAATTTTCTCGGGCTTTGCTATTAATTAGTTTATTAGTTTTGAAAAACCTTAACTAATATGTTTTCAAAACCTAAATCAATAATCATTTTGCTTCACTTTGATAACACTTAAAAGGTCCCACTTCTCCCAAAGGTGATGTGCTACCTTAACATAGTTATCTAAGTCTAACTAAGCATACCAAATTAGTTTTGCCTAATTAACAAGAATGTCTCACTTCTGTCCAAAGATGATGTGTTACATTCATGCCTTGTAAAACTAAATTGTGCCTAATAAATTAAGTGTTCCACTTCTGCCCAAAGGTGATGTGCTACACTTAATTGCACTCCATGCTTAAATGATTTCACTTCTGCCCAAAGGTGATGTGCTATTATTTTAAGTAGAACTTTTAATTAATCTATTATATTTTGGTGTTTATAATAGATGCTATCACATCTTAATCAAAACAATGATCCTCACATATTAATGATCCTTCATTAATATAATGATCCTAATTTTTGTCTGCCTTACTTGAATATCCGATAACATAAATCACTCTAAAGTTCCTCTAAAAGGTCATATCTCAAACTAACTAATCCACTCTTATTTCAAAACTTAATATGATTTGCACTTATTGTGACACCCGGCAAACTCAGGTTAGTAACGTTGACTAAACTAGAAAGTCAACCTTAGCGAGTCATGCATATTACGTACTTAACGGGGTCAGTCGAGTCGGTATGATGATTCTGGGAATCATCGGGAGTCGTTACGATGATCCGCGGGGTCATCGGGAGTCGGTCCATAACCATGTGTACAAGGATTGGTGATTCGTGGAATCGTCGGGTTTAACGCACACACGAGTCTCGAGTCTCGGGAATTGGTGAACGGATGTAAACGTGTTAGTTATCGTGCATTATACGTTTGAAATCATTATGTGACTTATCGGTATGTGAATACGTGTTTATATATGTTAAAATAGTGTTTAACGCGCCAAAAACCCGTTCCAGCATCACAGAGGCGATTAGGAGCTTGGGAAACCCCTAATCGCCTATACCAGAGGCGAGTAGGATGAGGTTGGGGCGAGTAGGGGCCCTACTCGCCTGAATAGAGGCGAGTAGGATCCCCAATCGCCTGAATTGATCTGCTACTCGCCTAAAGGGCTGTACTGTAACGACCCGATTTTCACCGAGTCGTTACCGATTGGTAGTTAGTTTCCTAACTAGTTTTATAGTTTTAACTTCCAATTTCTAAAACCGGTTTCTTGTGCCCATATTACAAACAATACTTTTAACTCAAACATAGTTATATTATACATTACACAAACACTTTCCAACCATAGTTCGGCCGAAGCCCTTTTACAACCTTTAGTTTTGAAAACGTCACACTACAACATGATTCTACTTTATTTATAAACATCATACTTCACTCGATAAGTTCACTAACACCATAACTGAGCTCGGGTTCCATGATAATCTCCTGAAATGTATGTTTAAAATACGTTAGTCGAAACTAGTGAGTGATGCCACGACTTTAACAATCTTTTAGACACATGCATGTAATCGTCCGGTCATTCTATTTTCGAGTATAGATCGATTATGCATGGTCCCGTAGCCTCTAATTGGCCTGGGTCTATACTCTTTGATACCGAATGGATCCACTCTACGTAGTTTCTATCCGACCGGTTTCTATTATTTCTATTGGATCATGATCAATCAATGACTTTCAAAGACAAACAAACATACATCTACCCCAAAACATTTAAAAGCTATTATGGGGTGCAAACACTCCTTTGTTGTTCTTCCACTTGATTTCTAAAGTTGATGACTTGCTCGGAAATTATGCGGACTACCTGTTTATCACATCATCACGATTACAAACACACAAATATATATTAGTTAGCTGACCATTACAGCTTGGCACTCGTGATTTCTACAAGTTAAGGATTAGAACTTACCCGGATGAATCTTAGCGGCCGGTTTAACACCGTAGCCGTAGGTTAGTTATAAGATGGATATGCTTGTATATGGTAAAAGATTGAAAGGAAAGGGTAATTATTATGGTGAATAACTTCCGATTGATAGGGATGAAGGGTTAAGAGATTGCATGTTGAAGATGAAGATGAAAGGTTGAGTGTGGGTTTCGAAGAGGAGTTGCTGGTTTTGAGGGGATAGGTTTACATGCATGCCATGATTATCCTAGATATAGATTAGATAGGTGGTGTTTTGTAAGGGATCTTGGAGTGCTTAGGTGTAAAAATGGCGGCACCCTTACATCATCTAATGGGCCGGCTATATAATTAAGAAGGGGTCTTGATGTTTCTAGTTTAAGGTTGTGGGCTTTACTATCACCTAAATCACCGGCCCAATATTAATAATCGGACCCAATTACTTGGCCCAGCAAGATAGTATTTATTGGCCCACTTAATAATATTATATCGGCCCACTAAACTAGCTTAACAAGATCAATATTCGAGCCCAAACACTCGGCCCATTACATCGGGTTTATTAATGAGCCGGATATTAGTTGGGCCCTAATTGGGCTGAGTGGGCTTTAAGTGTTATATCCGGGTAAGTATATTGGGCTATACCTTAAGGTGGCCCAATATTATTCTAATAATTTTTAATTCATTTAGTCGTTACAATCCTAAATGCTACTTTTACTAGTGATTACAATCCTAATAATTTTTTACTAGTGATTACAATCCTAAATGCTACTTTTACTAGTGATTACAATCCTAAATGCTAGTTTGATTCCTAAATGCTACTTTTACTAGTGATTACAATCCTAAATGCTACTTTTACTAGTGATTACAATCCTAAATGCTAGTTTGATTCCTAAATGCTACTTTTACTAGTGATTACAATCCTAAATGCTACTTCTACTAGTGATTACAATCCTAAATGCTAGTTTGATTCCTAATCGCGTATAATGCTGCTGTATGTATATTTTAACATCCCGGAACATGATTTGACGCCTAGGAACATGATAGGAACCCCGGGATACACCCAATGACTTAGTAACACGTGTTCGGACCTGTTTACGCGTTAATCGGACATTATGCTAGACTAGGTGAACTATTGCGCGTATTAAGTGTTTAATTGCATATGTTGCATGATGTCTTGTAATTATCTAACACGTGGAATGTCGGGTCACCAATGGGATGTCGGGTCTTGTCTGGTACGGTCGGTTTAACAGTCAAAGGTGTTTTCAAACGTTTATGGTCATGGTCTGGACATTCGGGGACTAGTTAACCCACGGGTTATTAGTCCGGATACTTATACACATCTTATGATAGGTCGCCGCTATTTGGGGCTATCATAGCATAATTACTTAACTGTTTTCAAGTAACACAAACCGAGGTGAGTTTCACAGCCCCACTTTTACTGTTTTGCTTTCGGGGGAGAAACATGCTTCGTACAAACTATTTAAAGGTCATGTTATACTATGGGTACTTTATGTTACTATACGGCTTTTATGGAAAGTCCCAGGGGGAAACCATGAATGTGCTGGAACGCACAACGAGGGAAATATGGATAGATCTATTGGGCCTCACAAACCCCACTCGACGGCGGGGCCGGGCGGGTGCATATTGTCTCTACCTATCGGGTTACCGAGGCATCGGTAGCCCAGTCATCTGGGCTGGTATCATCTTTGGTTCATGTTTAGTAATGGGTTCCCAACCGTAGTAGTATAAACACTTAACGTCTAGCTAACGTTCTTATGACATAGTATTAACGGGAATGATCTTTGTGAACTTGTGACAACACTTTTATAAAAGAAAACCTGTGAACTCACCAGCATTATATGTTGACATTTTTGGCATGTTTTCTCAGGTCGCTAAGGTAGCAGTCAATGGGCTAGGCGCACGGAGTCATGCACAGCGTCTAATATTTTGAAGCATATTAAACAATGTTTTGTAAACAATGATATGTCTTTTGGTTGTAAACAAGAAATGCTTCCGCTGCTGGTTTACGGCTCAAAGCATGATATTTTGGTTTTAAATATATTTATGAATGCATGTTTGTTGTATGTTTATTGTGATCGTTGACTGAGATCCTGGTGTGTCACGCGCCTCGCGGTAAAACCCTGCACGTGGAATTTGAGGGTGTGACAGATTGGTATCAGAGCCAACGGTTATAGTGAACTAGGACTGCATGTAGAGTCTAGTCTATAACTGAGTCGCACACACTAGACGGTCACAGATAGTCGAGTCTTAACAAGTGGGTAACAACATGACTTGTCGGGGGTGTCGGTGTCATCATCTTCTACGCTACATCATCTGTTTACTCTTTATCATCCCATTTCTTGACTCATCCTTACTATGATTCGATGGCGAACGACATACTATTGAACTTTCTTGGCGGCGGTGTACATTGGGGTAGCTTCGGCGTACTCTTGAGATCTGTCCAGGGATTTGGACATCTCCCTTCTATGCCCTAGTGGACACGCTCGTTCTTATGCATACTATCTTGTACTTATACTTATGATAATACCATGATTGGGCACTAGTGTTCGGTGACTTGAACTTCAAACTTAAAGCACGCCTGGAGGACCATGTAGAACAGTTTATCATGTTGGGTGCACACGAGATTGTAAACTGTGATGCATGGGATCCCTAGCGGACTTTGTGCTTGAACGGATGGACCCGAACTGGGCTCGGTCTAGTCCCTTAAATTTCCTAGTGGGTTATACCACGGGCAAGCCTAAATCTTTTGTTTCATGTTGTGACAGAAGATGTCGGGAGCTCATGGAGGTCGCAGAGGCGGCCGTGGTGGCGGCGGTGGCCGTGGGAACACTAATATGACCCAAGCGGAGTTGGATAACTTGATGCAGCAGCATGTGAATATTGCTTTGGCTGCATTCCAAGCCGCTCATAATGCTATGGGTGGTACGTCGATTCTCATCTATTCTATCATGTTCTGGGGTACTGTACCTTTTCTTGATTTTCACCTGTGTGTCTGTTCCAGGTGGTGCTGGTGCTGTCAATCCCCCTCCACCCCAGTGCTCCTACAAAAAGTTTATGGATTGCAAGCCCCACAACTTTAGTGGCACTGAAGGGGCAGTGGGACTGCTCCGCTGGTTGGAGAAAATTGAATCGGTTTTCTCGATGTGCAGCTGCCCGGAAGGCGACCGGGTGAAATATGCTTCTGCGACCCTGGAGGGTCAAGCTCTGACTTGGTGGAAATCCACCACCCAGACTATGGGTATTGGGGAAGCTCACGCTATGCCCTGGACAGAGTTCGTTCAGTTGTTGAAAAACGAGTACTGCCCGAGGGATGAGATCCAGAAACTTGAGCACGAAGTCTGGAATCATAAGATGGTGGGGTCTGAGATTGAAGCTTACACTGCTAGGCACAATGAGCTGGCGGTGTTGTGCCCTGATTTGCACCAGAATACCGGAGGATTGAACACTATGTTGCTGGGTTGGTACCGGAGATTGCGGGATTGGTAGCTGCGGGTAATCTCACTGTTTATTCTGAGGTGGTTCGGTCGGCTCACAGGCTGACCAATATGAAGGTGGCTGAAGGGGTCTTGCCTCCTCGAGGCGCTACTGTGAAGGCTCCTGAGAATAACAAGCGTAAGTGGGAAGTTGTGGGTAAAGGCTCGAGTTCGGCTCAGTCTCAGCAGGTGAGGAAGTCTGACGTTGGGGGACCGTCGACTGAACAGAAACCGGGGGGTTATACTGGGAAACTGCCGAAATGTGACCGGTGTGGATTTCACCACAACGGTCGTTGCGAGGACCAGAACCGCTGCCACAGGTGCCATAAGCTTGGGCACCAGGCAAAGGATTGCAGGGTTAATCTTCAGGGTAACCGGAACCCACCTGCTACACCTACTCCGGCTCCTCATGTTGCTGCTCCCCAGGGAAACCAGGGAAAACAGGGGTGCTTTAATTGTGGTGAGCTTGGTCACTACAAGCGCGAATGCCCCAAGTTGAAGCAGGGCGAGGCTGGGAAGAACGGGTCGGGTAATGGAAACAATGGGGGCGGAGGCAGGAATGCTCGCGCCTTCGTGATTGGTTCGAGCGGTGCTCGACAGGATCCTGACACTGTTACTGGTACATTTCTTCTCGATAATCGCTATGCTATGGTTTTATTCGATTCCGGTGTCGATAAGAGTTTTATATCTCTTGGGTTTAGCCAATTGCTTGATAGGGTACCTACACCTTTAGAGGCTAAGTACTTGATAGAATTGGCTGATGGTAAGAAAGTCAAAGCGATGCACGTCCTTAGGGAGTGTCGCCTCGAGTTTTCGGGTTATTCCTTTCCTATTCATCTTATGTCGGTGTCCTTGGGTGGTTTCGATGTTGTCGTGGGTATGGATTGGTTGTCCTTGTATCATGCTGAGATCGTTTGTTTTGATAAAGTCATTCGACTTCCTCTCCCTGATGGAGAAATTCTGTTGGTGCACGGTGAGAAGAGCGGGGTCCCGTTGAGTATCATTTCGTGTATGAAGGCCTATAAGTATCTTCGGAAGGGGTATTCTGCCATTCTGGCACTTGTTTCGGTTTCGTCGGAGGAAGAGAAGAAGATCGAAGATATTCCTGTTGTCCGTGATTTTCCCGATGTATTTCCTAAAGACTTACCTGGTCTTCCGCCTTATCGTCAGGTCGAATTCGGTATTGAACTTGCTCCAGGTGCGGCCCCTATTGCCCGAGCCCCTTATCGTCTTGCACCTCCCGAGATGCAGGAGTTGTCAAACCAGTTGCAGGAGCTGTTAGAGAAGGGTTTCATTCGACCTAGTTCGTCCCCGTGGGGAGCCCCTATTTTGTTTGTCAAGAAGAAGGACGGAAGCCTACGAATGTGTATCGACTACCGGGAATTGAACAAGGTTACCATCAAGAATCGTTATCCTCTTCCACGCATCGATGACTTATTCGACCAACTTCAGGGTTCTAGTTTCTATTCGAAGATCGATTTGAGATCGGGGTACCATCAGTTGAGGGTCCAAGAAGCTGACATTCCGAAGACCGCCTTTCGAACTCGCTATGGCCATTTCGAATTCTTGGTCATGCCTTTTGGTCTCACCAATGCACCGGCCATTTTTATGGATTTGATGAACCGTGTTTGTAAGCCTTATCTTGATAAGTTCGTGATTGTCTTCATTAATGATATTCTAGTCTATTCCAAGAACGAAGTAGACCACCAGGAACACTTGCGTCTTGTTTTGGAACTCCTGAGGCGGGAAGAGTTGTACGCCAAGTTTTCTAAGTGTAGCTTCTGGTTGCGTGAAGTCCAGTTCCTTGGTCATGTAGTTAATGAGAAAGGAATTCATGTTGACCCAGCTAAGATTGAAGCCATTAAAGACTGGGAAGCACCAAAGACGCCATCTGAGGTGCGGCAATTCCTGGGTCTTGCAGGTTACTACCGTCGTTTTATCGAGGGATTTTCGAAGATCGCTCAACCCCTCACCTCGCTTACCCAGAAGGACAAGAAGTTCAACTGGGGTGATTCGCAAGAGTCAGCCTTCCAGATGTTAAAGGCTAAACTCTGTTCTGCCCCTATCTTATCCTTGCCGGAAGGCACGGACGATTTTGTGGTTTATTGTGACGCTTCTATCCGGGGTCTCGGTTGTGTACTGATGCAGCGCGAGAAGGTCATCGCCTATGCTTCTCGTCAGCTCAAAGTTCATGAGAAAAACTACCCCACCCATGATCTGGAATTGGGTGCTGTAGTCTTTGCTTTAAAGATTTGGAGGCATTACTTGTACGGTACCAAGTGCACCATCTACACCTGTAACATCGCGAATTTTTCTCAAAATTTTTTTTAATTAATGTATGTTTTAGTCCCCTTATATTATATATTGTTAAAAAAAATAATAAAGTTTTTATATAAGAACTTATCATGATATTTCTAAACCTAACAAACCGTCACCTTTCACTATCTCTTTTGAACAATGTTAAAATTATATAAAAAATACAAAATTTTAATAAGCCATATAAATATTTTAATCATTTGTTTTAGTTACACTAAATAGTAATAATAACAATAATAAATAAACTTCTAAATATAAGATTCTAGTGGTTAAGGTCATAATTGCCGTTGACTAAAAAAAAAATTTAAAACATAAAATAATTTCAAATGCCCAAAATACATGCATGACAAATGCATTAAAATTTCATCTTCTACACAATTTTTTTTAGAAAGAGACGAAGAGTTAGGGAGGCTCCGACCAAATTCGTTCATTAAGCCAGCAACATCAACAATCAGCGCAACATTTCCTAATCTAGACCCAATCATAAATCAATCATACACGGTTCATACACTCGGCTCCAGTCACACCGAGATTTTCGGTTAACTTCCTTAAACGGAACCCACCTCTCAACCCTATAAATACAAGACTTTCAACTCAGTTTTGAACGGGCATCACACCTCGGAACACTCCTTTCTTGTGATTGTTGTACTCCACAAATCACCTCACTCGCACACTTTCCTGACCGTAGCTCCGACGAGAAACGATCACCGCTTTCGAGTTCCTACAAGATCCACATCAAATCGTGACTCCATCCCGCAACCAGCCGCATCTCCCACAACCTCTTGGCCCTCCCCTTACTCGCGCCATTGTAGTTCACCACTATCGCTGAGCGAGTCAAACAAGTGTTGCCTCTGTTCTACTCCTTCATATTTGATAAGGTAAAAACTTTCCTGTGCGCCATGTCGAACAAACTGGGTTGGGTAAATGTCCGGCGAGACTTTGGTCATGAGCTTGTGTGGGTGTTGTTTTTTTTGTAGTTCGAGCAAATTATCAAATTATTTATTCATTACTTTTGGGTTTATGGTGTTGTTATATATATATATATATATACATATATGACCACGTAAATATATCATAAACCAAATTGAGTATATTACATTTTATAAACTTAGAATGTTATGACAGTGCTCCACTAATCTATGAGGAAAACATTTTTTTTATAAGAATATCATACGATTTGTATATATGTGTAACCATTTTAATGAACCAACTATAAATAAATAGTGTCTACGAAATTCAATTCATATTGTTTTCAAAATACTTGAGGAAATTTGTTTTTAAGTTTTTTTAAAAATCATCAACTTCACACGTGCATTTGATATGAATTTAGTACATTCATAATTTCATATTTGTAAATGCAACTAACCTATTGTAACTTAGGAATTTCTCTAATGGTAATAAAAAGAGATTTAATAATATTGCTTGTCTAAATTAATCTTTCCTATATATGTGGAAAAGATCTGTGTATAAGGCATGGCCACTCTTTTGGTGGAAATCGGCTCTAAAAGTTAAGCCATATACTAGTGTAGTCTATAACATAAAATCACTAAGAATATTAAACCAAAAGTCTTCGCCGTCGGACAATTAATGAGTAAAAGGAATTATAAAGCCGAATTGTTGCTCATAAATCTAAATAATGAAATTATAGGTTCAAGCATAATTCATTAATTTTTATTGAGTTCTTGCAAGTTCATCGTCACAATCAAGGTGAGTATTCCTACCCCCTTTTTGCTTTTATACATTTTTTGGGTGTTACATGTACACTATTACAATTTCAAATACAAGTTTACATTTTTACAATACAATTCTAGTACTATGTGCATTGCTTACAACGTGCTTTATGCTTAGACAATACATGTGGATTACGTTTGTACTTAGTGAAATCATTAACATGGTACAAGCCGACCTTAACATTGGATAGCGCTATTTGGAGTGACAATCCGCCTAGATTGATTCTCCCCCTTTTTCATCGGAGAATCCGTGGCCATTGTTAAGTTATCACCCATTTATTGGATGAGTACACCACCGTTCATACAGTACATTATACAGTCACAGGGTTGATTTCGTTCATTTGTATGATACATAGTTTACATATTTGCACTGTAGCTTGCACTTGAGTTGTATATCTTTTTAACTTACTATATATATCAAAACTAGGAATGCTCACCAACATTTCTTATGTTGACCAAACCTATTTTTGTACATGTTTAAGGTGCAGTTTGATCTAGTGCTTTAGCAAGAAACATTTAGTGCTTTATTTAAATTCAGTTATTTCACTATTTACATTTCATTTAGACAATGTATTTTCCATTTCCATGTAAGACAAATTTTGGTTTATTCAATAATATTTACATTTTAGTACCATGTGCTTTTGAACAATCGTCACTACGTGACACCTCGATGATTCCGCCATCGGTTGGGGTGTTACATATTGGTATCAGAGCCATGGTTATAGGGAATTAGGTTATTAGAATGCCTTTTAGCCTAGTCTATAACTAAGCTTACATTCACGAGTCCTCTCGTGTTTATTTTCTCTTTATCCTATTATTTTCTTTCAAGATATTTTCGCTATGATTCTTTCTCGTTATTCTTTCGGTGTGTTGTTTAAAGAAGAAGATACTCGTATTTCACAAACGAAACGATATCACCAAGTTAGGAGTGACATCCATACCTTGGTGATTAGTTTCACTCCTCCATATGTCATTTATCTTAGGAATATATCTTTGAGATGGGAGTGACATCCACACCTCAAAGATTATTTCTTTCAAAAAGGAACTTAACCACTAAGCTGGGAGTGGTATCCTTAACTTAGTGATTGGTTTCATTCCACAATCGTTTTCAATTTTGAAATTCATCTTTGAGTTAGGAGTGAAATCCAAATCTCAAGGATCTATTTTTGCATCTCGTTTTTTTTTTAATCTCGCTAAAGTTTTGGAATTCACTATTGATGGGGCACGTGCAATCTGGAAGGGTGAGCGCCTGTATCCTGAGTTTTCTGTCTAGGCCTGGTATTTCGTATAAATCCCAATCAGACGAGGGACCCGTATACCTACCTGGGAACTCTTGGGATGTGCATTCACTTATAGGCTAAAGTACGCCCCCATAAGTCGCTAGGAAATTTCAAATACTTGAGTTAGTCAAAGTTTCCTATGGAAATAATTCAAATGTTTTATATTATTGATATTTATGTTTGTTTATCATTTGAAGACTCAATTTAATCACTTGATGTTTCATATGTCATTATTTATTGATCATTCGCTTTTGAATCCCTTATCATCATTACTAAAACTTTTGTTCGATATATTATCGCATTAAAGCTTACACTATTTCACTTATGCTCATGATTTTTACACTATAAGGTATTACTCGTTTTGCGTTAAAACATTTTTTACCCACGAATTAAGTTTTAAACTCTGTGTTTTACTTTGATCACATCCTGATTTTAGGAATGTTGCGTCATCATACAGTTAAAAATGAACATGGTTTTTCCAAACTTATTATTTCAACTTGTTTTATACCTTCATGTTTACAAACTTACTTGATCGAAGTCACAGTATATCCTTATATACCTAATACTAATATTGTTGCACCCAGTCTCCTAAGCCATAGCCAACTACCAGTAGTTAGCACTTCTTAACCATACTAAACTCATACATAAATGCCTACCTACACGATACGCACTAGTACACTACTCTCTAAAACGATTAATTTGACAACTTACTCTATAAGTCTTTTCACAAAGCCTATTCGCCAAATTATAGCACACTTTTCATACACCTTGTGCCTTGAAACAAATAGCCCGCTATGAGCCCAAAGAGATGCCTTAACGATCCTGCAAATAAATGATCTTTCAATGTATAAATTTCGTAAAAGTTTGAAAATTTAAAAGGTTTCAAGTTTACCCAGTCTTAACGGGTAACACTTCGATTTTCTCAACATTTCATAACAATTAAAAATTTCCGACTTTTCAACCCACAAGTTAAAGAAATGTTTAAATACAATTTTTTTTTCAAAATTCGTCAAGGCATCTGGGATCATTCACAACCTTCACATCATTTTAAATTTTGGTCTTTCGAAACACATTAGATTTACACACACTTCATGAAATGGTTTCATCTTGCATTTTATAAACTTGCATTGCAAATCAAATGTAAATCTGCATGTTTTCATATAACGTATCCAATATATGTTTTCGGGAGGAATTTGCAACTAATAATATACCTTATAACACTTTTCAAACTCGACTTCTCGTAAACACATGAAAATATGTACCTACGAAATCTTTTCAAGTGAACCTGTTTTGAACTTAAAACATTCTTCGGTTTCCAAAAAGTTATCCTCATACTAGTAGACTATACGTCTGTTCAACGCACTTTCATTTACAGTAAATTTCATTATTTTTTTTACACCATTATTTATTGTTACATTCGTACATTATCTTATTATTTTTGTATTATTCTTTTGTTGGTAGTTATTTTCACGCGTTATTCGCAACTATTCTCGCACTAGTTATTAGTAGTTATGCTTACAACACTAGTTTTGAGCAATAATTTAACTCGTTTACTTTCATTTTGTGCAAATTGTGCGATTTACTCGATTTACGTTATGCTATTCTTTTATGCTATACTTATATACTTACATGAACGCATATTTGGTATGCATATTTTTTTTGTTGTGAGCAAAACCCCGTTATACTTTACATTATTTTGTTCATCATCATGACCAACGAACATACTAATTGATAGCTCGTATGAGATCTAAGCCAGTTTCCATGTACGACTCGGTTCAGAGTATCCCTCTAACCCAAGGGGAATGGTGTAATCCTCAGAGTTTATCAATATGGTTGTTTAGAGTCCAATGATGCGAACAAAAATTTACCGGTTAAAGGCGAACCTGAAAAGGGAAGAACCTCTAACCGCATCTTATACTTGAGCAGTATCTACTACTTAACACATTTTGGTTGCACGCATTGTTTCTTGTATTACTTATGTTAGTGTTATGGAAAAGCATAGCACCCTAGTGTAAGGTAAATCGATGATTACGGTCCGGAACGCAATCATGGGTTTACAGGTACATGAGGGTGGTGTGTAATTCTATTTAGGGTGTTGATAGACAATCAGTACGAGTCCAAAGTATCGGGAGTGTGGTGGGTTAGCTGCGGTACACCCTATATATAAGCATAAACGATACTGCGGGATCGGACTAGGAGCCTGACCAAGAACCTACCCATTACTACCTCTTCAATAGGTCGTTGACTAATAGTTTGCTTTTTTTTTTTAGTTTTGTTGGAACCTTCCTTGTTGACCACCTCTATAGAAAACCTTAAACTTTGTATACTCTTACACTCTCTGTTAGTCGAACTCCTGTTGCATGTCCTTAATAATGTTCGGTCAGAAACCATTCAAAAGTAGGGGAGACTGCTTCATTAGTACCTCTGCCCTTCACCAGTTACACATTCCCAAAACCCTTCTCATTTACACTCTCAAGTTCCTAACCTCGGGTCAAACGTCAAAGATATTCGCTTTAAACACCTACTTCAAAATTTGTCAAATTAACTCATGCATTTCTTTTAGGATTCCTAAAACTTAAAGTTTAGTATTTTGCTAGATTCTCATTCTCCTTGCTATTTCAGACTAACCTAATCCAATCCTTAAAACCCACATATATCAAACCTCTTATCCAAATTATTTGAAACAGATTATTCTATTACCTATAAATTCATGTCGTACCTTAACTCAAAACCACCGCTGCCCTAATTTCCACCTAATCATCCCCAACCTTGTGTTTTTAATAACTTCGGGACGAAGTTTTCAAAAGTAGGGGAGACTGTAACATCGCGAATTTTTCTCAAAATTTTTTTTAATTAATGTATGTTTTAGTCCCCTTATATTATATATTGTTAAAAAAAAATAATAAAGTTTTTATATAAGAACTTATCATGATATTTCTAAACCTAACAAACCGTCACCTTTCACTATCTCTTTTGAACAATGTTAAAATTATATAAAAAATACAAAATTTTAATAAGCCATATAAATATTTTAATCATTTGTTTTAGTTACACTAAATAGTAATAATAATAATAATAAATAAACTTCTAAATATAAGATTCTAGTGGTTAAGGTCATAATTGTCGTTGACTAAAAAAAAAAATTTAAAACATAAAATAATTTCAAATGCCCAAAATACATGCATGACAAATGCATTAAAATTTCATCTTCTACACAATTTTTTTTAGAAAGAGACGAAGAGTTAGGGAGGCTCCGACCAAATTCGTTCATTAAGCCAGCAACACCAACAATCAGCGCAACATTTCCTAATCTAGACCCAATCATAAATCAATCATACACGGTTCATACACTCGGCTCCAGTCACATCGAGATTTTCGGTTAACTTCCTTAAACGGAACCCACCTCTCAACCCTATAAATACAAGACTTTCAACTCAGTTTTGAACGGGCATCACACCTCGGAACACTCCTTTCTTGTGATTGTTGTACTCCACAAATCACCTCACTCGCACACTTTCCTGACCGTAGCTCCGACGAGAAACGATCACCGCTTTCGAGTTCCTACAAGATCCACATCAAATCGTGACTCCATCCCGCAACCAGCCGCATCTCCCACAACCTCTTGGCCCTCCCCTTACTCGCGCCATTGTAGTTCACCACTATCGCTGAGCGAGTCAAACAAGTGTTGCCTCTGTTCTACTCCTTCATATTTGATAAGGTAAAAACTTTCCTGTGCGCCATGTCGAACAAACTGGGTTAGGTAAATGTCCGGCGAGACTTTGGTCATGAGCTTGTGTGGGTGTTGTTTTTTTTGTAGTTCGAGCAAATTATCAAATTATTTATTCATTACTTTTGGGTTTATGGTGTTGTTATATATATATATATATATATACATATACATATATGACCACGTAAATATATCATAAACCAAATTGAGTATATTACATTTTATAAACATAGAATGTTATGACAGTGCTCCACTAATCTATGAGGAAAACATTTTTTTTATAAGAATATCATACGATTTGTATATATGTGTAACCATTTTAATGAACCAACTATAAATAAATAGTGTCTACGAAATTCAATTCATATTGTTTTCAAAATACTTGAGGAAATTTGTTTTTAAGTTTTTTTAAAAATCATCAACTTCACACGTGCATTTGATATGAATTTAGTACATTCATAATTTCATATTTGTAAATGCAACTAACCTATTGTAACTTAGGAATTTCTCTAATGGTAATAAAAAGAGATTTAATAATATTGCTTGTCTAAATTAATCTTTCCTATATATGTGGAAAAGATCTGTGTATAAGGCATGGCCACTATTTTGGTGGAAATCGGCTCTAAAAGTTAAGCCATATACTAGTGTAGTCTATAACATAAAATCACTAAGAATATTAAACCAAAAGTCTTCGCCGTCGGACAATTAATGAGTAAAAGGAATTATAAAGCCGAATTGTTGCTCATAAATCTAAATAATGAAATTATAGGTTCAAGCATAATTCATTAATTTTTATTGAGTTCTTGCAAGTTCATCGTCACAATCAAGGTGAGTATTCCTACCCCCTTTTTGCTTTTATACATTTTTGGGGTGTTACATGTACACTATTACAATTTCAAATACAAGTTTACATTTTTACAATACAATTCTAGTACTATGTGCATTGCTTACAACGTGCTTTATGCTTAGACAATACATGTGGATTACATTTGTACTTAGTGAAATCATTAACATGGTACAAGCCGACCTTAACATTGGATAGCGCTATTTGGATTGACAATCCGCCTAGATTGATTCTCCCCCTTTTTCATCGGAGAATCCGTGGCCATTGTTAAGTTATCACCCATTTATTGGATGAGTACACCACCGTTCATACGGTACATTATACAGTCACAGGGTTGATTTCGCTCATTTGTATGATACATAGTTTACATATTTACACTATAGCTTGCACTTGAATTGTATATCTTTTTAACTTACTATATATATCAAAACTAGGAATGCTCACCAACATTTCTTATGTTGACCAAACCTATTTTTGTACATGTTTCAGGTGCAGTTTGATCTAGTGCTTTAGCAAGAAACATTTAGTGCTTTATTTAAATTCAGTTATTTCACTATTTACATTTCATTTAGACAATGTATTTTCCATTTCCATGTAAGACAAATTTTGGTTTATTCAATAATATTTACATTTTAGTACCATGTGCTTTTGAACAATCGTCACTACGTGACACCTCGATGATTCCGCCATCGGTTGGGGTGTTACAACACCGATCACAAGAGCCTCCAGCATATCTTTGATCAGAAAGTGTTGAATATAAGACAGCGTCGCTGGGTCGAGCTTCTTAATGATTACGAGTGCGCTATTAAATACCATCCTGGCAAGGCGAATGTGGTCGCAGACGCCTTGAGCAGGAAGGAAATGGCTAAACCTCGTCGTGTTCGAGCTCTTCAGCTCACCATCCATTCCGGCTTACCTGATCGAATCCGTTCGGCGCAGCAAGAAGCTTTGAAGGAGGAAAACCTTAAAGCTGAAACCATGCATGGTGCTGATAGCCACCTTGAGCTCATGTCCGATGGCCTACATTATTTCGCTGAACGTATTTGGGTCCCTTTATTTGGGGGCTTGCGGGAGCTCGTTCTTGATGAAGTTCACAAGTCCCGGTACTCTATTCACCCTGGCTCTGATAAGATGTATCAAGACCTAAAGATACTTTATTGGTGGCCGAACATGAAGGCGGACGTGGCTTCGTACGTGAGCAAGTGCTTGACCTGTGCCAAGGTCAAGATCGAATATCAAAAGCCATCCGGCCTTCTGCAACAGCCTGAAATTCCCGAGTGGAAATGGGAGAGGATTACGATGGACTTTGTGACCAAACTCCCGAAATCGCCCAGTGGTTGTGACATGATCTGGGTGATTGTTGATAGGTTAACAAAGTTTGCGCACTTCCTCGCTATCAAAGAGACCGATGGCCTCGAGCGTCTGGCACGGTTATATCTCAAGGAAGTGGTCTCTCGGCACGGGGTGCCTGTCTCTATTATTTCTGATCGTGATTCTCGATTCGCCTCTAACTTCTGGAAATCCTTGCATAAGGCCCTGGGTACCCAGTTAGACATGAGCACAGCCTATCATCCGCAAACTGACGGTCAAAGTGAGCGGACAATCCAAACACTAGAAGACATGCTCCGGGCATGTGTGATCGATTTTGGCAAGGGGTGGGAGAGTCATCTACCGTTGGTGGAATTCTCCTACAACAATAGTTACCATTCTAGCATCAAGGCAGCTCCGTTCGAGGCTCTTTGAGGGCGGAAATGCCGGTCTCCTCTTTGTTGGGCCGAGGTGGGTGAGAGTCAACTCACCGGCTCGGAACTTGTGTACGAGACTTCCGAGAAGATCGTACAAATCCGTAACCGCATGGTAGCAGCTCGGGATCGTCAAAAGAGCTATGCCGATCGTCGTCGCAAACCTTTAGAGTTTGAGGTTTGCGACAGGGTTTTGTTGAAGGTATCTCCGTGGAAGGGCGTTATACGTTTTGGGAAGCGGGGCAAATTGAATCCTCGGTATGTGGGACCGTTCGCAATTCTGGAACGGATTGGACCGGTAGTATACAGGCTTGATCTGCCAGCTGAACTCAGTAATGTTCATAATGTCTTCCATGTCTCTAATCTGAAGAAGTGTTTGGCGGATGAATCTTTGGTTGTTCCTCTCGAAGAGATCAAGGTGGATGATCGTCTGCGTATTGTGGATGAACCGGTTGAAATTCTTGACTATAAGATCCGTAGCCTTCGCCGGAGTAAAATCCGCATTGTTAAAGTCCGTTGGAACTCAAATCGTGGACCGGAGTTCACGTGGGAACGGGAAGATCAAATGAAGGCTAAGTATCCCCACTTATTTCCTAAGCGCGCGTTCGAATCAAGACATGTCTCTGCTGAAGCTAAATGAATCTCGGGTCGAGATTCCTTTCAACAGGGGGATGATGTGGCAACCGGAAAATTTTTCTTCTCTTTCGTCTCTTCCTTTTTGGCCTTGGGCAATTTTCGGGACGAAAATTCTTTCAACAGGGGGATGATGTGACACCCGGCAAACTCAGGTTAGTAACGTTGACTAAACTAGAAAGTCAACCTTAGCGAGTCATGCATATTACGTACATAACGGGGTCAGTCGAGTCGGTATGATGATTCTGGGAATCATCGGGAGTCGTTACGATGATCCGCGGGGTCATCGGGAGTCGGTCCATAACCATGTGTACAAGGATTGGTGATTCGTGGAATCGCTGGGTTTAACGCACACACGAGTCTCGAGTCCCGGGAATTGGTGAACGGATGTAAACGTGTTAGTTATCGTGCATTATACGTTTGAAATCATTATGTGACTTATCGGTATGTGAATACGTGTTTATATATGTTAAAATAGTGTTTAACGCGCCAAAAACCCGTTCCAGCATCACAGAGGCGATTAGGAGGTTGGGAAACCCCTAATCGCCTATACCAGAGGCGAGTAGGATGAGGTTGGGGCGAGTAGGGGCCCTACTCGCCTGAATAGAGGCGAGTAGGAGCCCCAATCGCCTGAATTGATCTGCTACTCGCCTAAAGGGCTGTGCACGGGTCAAAACACCTATAAATAGAACCCTTGACTCCCCAAACACCATTTGTGCAACCCTAACTGATCCTAAGCCTCCCACACACCTTGAAACACCTCTGGAACTTGTTTTGCCTCAAAACACACCATCACCAAGCTTATACACCCTTCTTTGATAAAATCCAAGGTGTGTTCTTCATCCTACACCTTTGTAATGTTATTGTTTTGGTTCCCCAAAAGTCCAGACCTTGTTTTGCTAAGTTTGTGTCTTTAAAACCCTTTGAAAAGAGTTCTAAAACAAGTCTACACCATAATACTTGCTATATGTGAAGTATTTGTGCATATGATGATTGTTGGTGATTATAACATGAATGTTTCCATGAATTTGTTGTACTTCTGATGTGTAGGTGTTGTTAGGATGATTATCTATGAGTTTAAGCCCTTGTTATGATGTTTAGGTGCAAGTATGCATTTTGACCCATTTGGGTAATTCTTGAAGAATAGGATGTTATGATGTGATTCATTGCTTGTTTATGGTTAGAAATCATGCTAGGATGATGATATAACATAGAGATGATGAATTGCAACTTGTAGGAGATGAAATCTGATTGTTTCCATTTAAGGAAAGATAAGGTTAGTTAATGAAACCTAGTATTTTGCCATTTTTGGAAATAATCGCACCAAGCCCGTTAGAGCATAGATAAATTGAGGGTTTTTGCTTGGAAAGGATTGGTTAATAGTTTAGTTTTGATATTGGGTGTTTTTACATGTTTCGGATCTGATTTGGAGTGTTCGGCGCGCGAAAATGCACTACAGATGTGCAGAGGCGAGTAGGATCCTATTCGCATGAGGCTTCATGCGAGTAGGCTCCTAATCACCTGATGTTCAGGCGAATACAAGCCTATTCGCCCCAAGCACTAGCGATTACAATCCTAAATGCTAGTTTGATTACTAAATGCTACTTTTACTAGTGATTACAATCCTAAATGCTAGTTTGATTCCTAAATGCTACTTTTACTAATGATTACAATCCTAAATGCTAGTTTGATTCCTAAATGCTACTTTTACTAGTGATTACAATCCTAAATGCTACTTTTACTAGTGATTACAATCCTAAATGCTAGTTTGATTCCTAAATGCTACTTTTACTAGTGATTACAATCCTAAATGCTACTTCTACTAGTGATTACAATCCTAAATGCTAGTTTGATTCCTAATCGCGTATAATGCTGCTGTATGTATATTTTAACATTCCGGAACATGATTTGACGCCTAGGAACATGATAGGAACCCCGGGATACACCCAATGACTTAGTAACACGTGTTCGGACCTGTTTACGCGTTAATCGGACATTATGCTAGACTAGGTGAACTATTGCGCGTATTAAGTGTTTAATTGCATATGTTGCATGATGTCTTGTAATTATCTAACACGTGGAATGTCGGGTCACCAATGGGATGTCGGGTCTTGTCTGGTACGGTCGGTTTAACAGTCAAAGGTGTTTTCAAACATTTATGGTCATGGTCTGGACATTCGGGGACTAGTTAACCCACGGGTTATTAGTCCGGATACTTATACACATCTTATGTGTAACATTTCGCATTAAATAATTGTACGTTTCGGGATTAAAACGACGAGTTTTATTATTATTATTTTTGGGATATTTTGAAGCCTAATACAATAATAATTATTCATACATATATATATATATATGAATATATAAGTTTATAATAATAATAATAATAATAATAATAATAATAAATAATATTAATCAGTAATCATCTTTTGTAAAAAATACTTGACTAATCAAACAATTGAAACCACCCCCCTCGTCCCTGTTACCCAAACCGGAGCCCAGCATCCGGCCCACTAAACCCAGCCCAACCAGCCCAGCCCAAACCCCCCTCCTTTCAAATCTGTTGTAAAAAAAAAAGGTTGTTTCCCCCAGGGTTCGAACCCGAGTCAACACACTCACAAACACAAGCACAAACCACCTGGGCTACCACACAGTTGTTGAATTATCCTAATTTATATTTTATTTAACCTATGTTTCGCTGCCTTTCCTTCCTTCCTGGTTACGTGAACAGCAGCAGCAACATGGAATAATTATTTTTTTTTAAACCTTTGATTTAACTATTGATTATACAAACATGGTAAATTACCTGATTATCGGCCATCACCAACTAATGTTACACGCTAATTATCATCATCATTGACCAATTTTAATCAATCACGCGTATAATTCAATTCATGGTCAAAACTTACCAAAACGAACACCAAGCTATTACACTATAAATTGAGCACCTCCAGACCTTCACAACTCGCTCACATATCTCTCCTAACCTCCAATCATTCTGAAACACTCTAAATAATTATTTTTGTTCGTCGTTTGACTTTTGCTTTGACCCGACAATCATACGTGGTACATCACTGTGAGTTACTTTTCTTTTGTGGGTTTCATTAATCGGCAATCAAACAACGAAAGCCCCATCATTAATCGGGCTAAAACTTTCTGAATTGTTTGATTGAAATTCTAGGGTTCATATTAATAATTTGGGGATAAACTAGTTTTGGCACAGAATATTTATATAATTTTAATCAGGATTCATCACAACCACTGGCCTAGGCCAAGTGGTTGTGACCATGACCTGCAACAGATAGGAACCGGGTTCGAGTCCCAGCAAGGGCACCCCTTTTTGCATTATTTTCAACAAGCCTTATTATATATATATATTTCATTTAAACTTGTAAATTCATTTTTAATTATTAAAACCTTGTTAAAAATTCTAAAAAAATTATTTTTAACAAATCTGATGTCAAAGTTTCATCTACCATTTTTAGTTTTCTGAAATTTATTTATTTAATATTTATAATAATTTAATCAAGTTTATTCTATTTTATTTATAAAAATCTATAAAAATATCAAAACGATCTCATTAATTTCCACAAAAATTATTTTAAGTTTTTATAACATTAAACTTTTCTGAAAAGATTTTTATTTCAGAAAAATCAATTATTTAATATTTTTAATCAATTTTTGTTAGTTTTAATCATAATTAAATCATAATAAATCCAATTTTCATCATTTTTGCACCAAAATTTTATACAAATTATTTTTAACCATTTAGAACAGAAATATAATTTTTAAAATGATAATTCTTTAATTTTAGTATTTTTAAGATATTAAAGTTAAAGTTTGACAATTTGTATAAATAGATTTAATAATCTATTTTAAAGAAAATAATTTTATAAAAATTATTTTTATACTTTAAACACATTCTTGTGACCATCCTAGATTTAACATTTATAAAAAGATTTTTAGTTATTTATTTACTAAATTTCTCTCAATTGGCGAATATTTTTAATATTAATCAAACAAGCAATTATCCCCAAATTCGAAGCCCTAGAACTTATACATTTGTAGACTTGATAGACTTAGACATATTTATTACCTTATTTTAGGGTGATACTTGATACATTGGGTCAACACAATTATCCAAATTTCTCAACAGATATAACATTTTACCAAGGTGAGTTTACATAGCCCATTTTACTCTATTTTCACTATTTTTGGGGTGAAACATGTTTATAACATCATCATTGCAATTCAATCATCAATGTGTCTATGTGTTTTCTATGTTGCATTATGTCTTGAGCATGATTAGAGTAAGCACCATTCTAGCATAATCATTAACATTGATCAGCCGGCGGTATACATTGATAGATCTATTGGACTGACAATCCCACCCGGATACGTGCCTCCTACAAAGGTTACGTGGGTGTTTGTTATCGTATAACATATTGGACCATGAGCGTATGGTATGTATCATTTTATAACAGTCATCAGGGTTGATTATGCACTCGATTTATTTCTAGTATGTTCTCACATATGGACTAGATTGACATGACACATGAATTGCACATCATTCTTACTCAACTATCAAAAACCTATGTAATTCTCACCAACTTTTGTTGACCCAAAACATTTTCAACTTAACATGTTTCAGGTTCTATTTGCTTGAAGGTTTGTATTGATGCTTGAAGATATGTGTATAGTTTCATTCAATTTGATGTACAAATTCTAGAACAATTGTATGTAACTTACTTAAATTATTTAATGAGATTTATTATTTACCATGAGCTATTGAAACAATCATCATACGTGACATCCCGATGTTTCCGCCATCGGTTGGGGTGTTACATTATGATAGGTCGCCGCTATTTGGGGCTATCATAGCATAATTACTTAACTGTTTTCAAGTAACGCAAACCGAGGTGAGTTTCACAACCCCACTTTTACTGTTTTGCTTTCGGGGGAGAAACATGCTTCGTACAAACTATTTAAAGGTCATGTTATACTATGGGTACTTTATGTTACTATACGGCTTTTATGGAAAGTCCCAGGGGGAAACCATGAATGTGCTGGAACGCACAACGAGGGAAATGTGGATAGATCTATTGGGCCTCACAAACCCCACTCGACGGCGGGGCCGGGCGGGTGCATATTGTCTCTACCTATCGGGTTACCGAGGCATCGGTAGCCCAGTCATCTGGGCTGGTATCATCTTTGGTTCATGTTTAGTAATGGGTTCCCAACCGTACACTACAAAAAAAATGCCATTTAGTGACACACATTTTTAATGGCATTTAGGGTATGTGACACTAATAAGGTTTTTAGTGACACTTTTTGTGTGTCATACTTGCTTAACACGTACTTTTAGTGGCATTTAAATGTTATGCCACTAATTTTGATTTTTAGTGACACTTTAAGTATGCCATAATTGTTTGATACGTACTTTAGTGGCATTTATTTTTGTGCCACTAATTTAGTGACACACATTTTTAATGGTATTTAGCGTATGTGACACTAATAAGATTTTTAGTGACACTTTTTGTGTGCCATACTTGCTTAACACGTACTTTTAGTGGCATTTAAATGTTATGCCACTAATTTTGATTTTTAGTGACACTTTAAGTATGCCATAATTGTTTGATACGTACTTTAGTGGCATTTATTTTTGTGCCACTAATATCATTTTGTTAATGGTACCACTAGGTGCGACAAATGTTGACACGAACCATACTCGACACGAAAAAGACAGTTTTTGGGTCGACAAATACGACCAATTAATGAAAACCAAATCTAATGAAAGAATGATTACCAAAACAATAGGAACAAAGGGGTCGAGCAAATACAAAAGTGACGATTGTCCCTACAATGAATTTCGGAGAATGATTATGCACATGGGATTATGTTTGCTGGAATCAGTTTTAAGAAAAAATAGTAGCAGGTATCAATATTCATCAAAGATAATTGGAGATTCATAAGGAGATAAAATAAAAAAAATAAATGATTTAAGTTTGGAAGTAAATAGAATTCATTTAATGTCTTATTAAGTTTGCTAATTAATTCCACCCCAAATAATTGTTAACTTTATTAAATTTTTTAGCTACAAGTGCTAGTGGACGGGGCGTCACAAGAATTGGTCACGGGTACCCCACTACCAATACGGTACCACCGTCGCCACCCATGCTGGTAGTGGTCCCGTCCCCCCTTATAACTTTTGTTTATTTAGTAAAAAAAAATGGTTTACATTGGTTTGGGTTTAGTCTAAACATGTTAGTTGTAGGGGTGTGAATTTCTGACACGACCCGAAACCTGACATGAACCTAACACAAAATTCGCGGTTTGGGTTTAGTCTAAATAGGTTTTGGTCAGTTTTAGGTGAACCCGCGAAGCCGTTTAGCTAGACGAGCCAGGCTCAGGTCAACCCGATCGGGTTGGCAGGTTAACCCCTTCAACCCATTTATATGATTTTTTATTCTTTCTACAATGTTTTATGACCTAAGTGTAGAGCACTAGAGCCCTCAGATTTCACTCCATCCCCTAACCGTAAATCAATTAGTCAATTCACTAAATCCATTATCAGATTTAGGTAACTTCACCATCAGATGTAAGGTAACTATCACGTACCTTCATTATCTTGGTTCGTGTTTACGACAAATACATATGACTGTTTTCTTATATATAAATATAAATTCATTTCTTATCAGTTGAACTTGGTGTCATATTATTTACTGCATATACTCAATCTTTATGTTAGATTTAGATGTATACATGTATGTATGCAAAGTTTACATTCCATTGGTGAAAGGTGCAGGTGAGACTTGATTTATTCTTATAAGCACTGTGTTATTTGTTAAACTGTTTCTTTTTATTAGATGCTTATCCTTGTTATTTTGTATATTGATTAGGCGCTCCACAAGTTCCTTTTTAGCTTACTATAGTCGGTTCTAAACTCGAATAAAGGAGGTGGGCTTAAAATAATGGAGAAAGCCCCAAATTATATTTCCCTTTATGCCACCAAAGTGGTTGACCTGGCCGTGACTAATTCATGAAGTATTGACCCAATATAACTCCTATAGACATCTTGACTGCTACTGTTGTAATGGAAAACATAGTATTGACCAATGATGCACTCTCTTATGCTTGCTTTTTTGTTCATTCTGTTTGTAGGCAATGTGGCTCTATGTTGATGATCTATTTCTTAACTTGTTACCTACATGTCTTGCAGGAAGGGATGATCATTCTGTATTGCAACAACGATCAATGTTGTTGTTGAATCTTATACTTATTGATTTTTTGCTGATCAAACAATGGTTGTATTTTGCGAACAATTAAATCTTAATATATTATTTCATTATATTGGGATAATTTGTATAAAATTTTGGGTTGATGTATATGCATATACTTTTTGGACATTTTGAAGAATATAATTGTAATCATATGGAAATTTTATTATCATATCCACACTAAATCGGTTATCAAAAACTACGATGTATATTGATATTATATTGCATGTTTTTTTAATACAGAGTATGGGTACCCGCAAGGGACTACGTATAACTTCCACCGACTTTAATGAGCCTTCTGAAGACATTGTTGAAGACCATGGCGACTATGAGACTGAAAATCACCATACGGGTAAAATGGAAGGTTGTCATTTCATGGTGCTCCTAAGATAATTTGACCATCCTAATTTGCAACTTTTTGACTTTGATCAGGTCCAATGGTAAACAAAAGCAAGAAAAATAAAACTTTAGCAGTAGAAGGCAATGAATATGAGAAGATTAGACAGTTGACAATTCAGAAGAACCAAAAAAAACTACAAGAACTTGGAATTAAAGACATTGTAAGGTCTTGTACAAGTTTATCAAAAAGTCAAAAAACGAAGAAAAACAAAGTGAATCATAACACTCATGCTGGGGAAATAAATTTTGTAGAGCAACACCGTCCACAATTTATTGCACCAATGTCCATGAATAGAGTTGCTAATCTCACGAAGTTACGCCGCGTGGTTGCTTCAAATGTCTCTCAAAAGGTTTCATCTACTTCAAATGAAACACAACCGAATAAACAACCACAAACAGTTACCATGAGTGAAACAATTGAAGGTAATAAAAGAGGATCAATTAGAAGGATGGTTCTTGTTGATGAGGATGATGATGATGAAATATCTCAAGGTATTATTTTGTTAATCTTAAAGTTTTGTTCAATAAAAATACATTTTATATTAATCTACTCTTTTATGCTTGAAGAAGGTAACAAAGAGGATATGGAAGTAGGTGATGTTGGACAAAATGATGAGTATATGGGTGATACATTACATGAAGATGGAGGCAATGTTCAAAAACAACTACAAGGCCCTGAAAAACGAAAAACAACTACATCTTATTCAAAAGGTAGTAGTATAGGTAGGCGCAAGAGGCTAAATATAACTTCTACCGTCTCCAATGAGTGTATTGAAAACCATGTTGATGACGAACCTGTTGAATACAATTTTGAAGACCACCAAGTTTTTGAAACTCAAGGTCATCAAGCTAGTGAAATACAAGGTAAAACTTTAGACAAATTGTAATGATGTTTAAGAAATAAAATGATAGAAGATATGTTCAAACTGTATTATAATTTGTAAATTGTTTTTCTACTTGTTTTCTTTCTTTCTTTTTTTTTTTTAATTTCTTAGGTGCTCCTAAAAAGGTTAGAGGCTATACACAGAAAGCTGAAACTTGGAAGATGGATAGTAAAAAAAAAATAGTTGTCACATTCAACAAATTAGGAAAGCCTGTAGGGGATGAAGGTACTGAACTAGTTCAATTCCTTGGGACGCTTGTGAGGAATCCTGATCATGTATCCATAGAATATTCTGACTGGAGAAAGGTTCCCAAACAAAAGAAAGAGGACATGTATTCACTCGTTAAGGTATATGTCTATATTAAGTTTCAAAATGTATCTACTAGATAAAGTAAGAGGTGTATCCTTAATATATATAATTTTTGTTTGTAGTCAAAATATGTTATTTATCCAAATGAAACAAACAAGATTAAAAATTGGATCTTCCAAAGCATGGGAACAAAATGGAGATCGTGGAAAGGTTCGTTAAAGGAAACATGCTATGATCCAAGCCTTACTGTTGATGAAATCGTGGCGCAACATGTTAAGAATGACGACAGATTGAATCCAACTCATTTTAAAGAACTTGTTACTCGTTGGTTCACTCCGGAATTTCAGGTAACAATAATCTGGAACTTTGATTTCTTTTACAATATTTACAATTATCTAATTATATCAAAGAATTCTTATCATGTATTATTTTATCATTTACCATAGAGTATATGTGATGTTAAAAGAATGAGCCGCTCAAAGATGAAGGAGCCGCATGTGAGTGGGACAAAGTCATTTGCTAGACTTGCTCATGAAATGGTATTATTCTAGCTATTTTTTACATTTATTATATTTTAGGGTTTTTATTTCCCTTACTAACCATCAAACATCAATTATAGTCAATGAATAATAATGGTGTATATCCAACACGAGGAGAAATGTATATTGCAACTCGCACTCGTAAAGATGGAAGCATCGTTAATGATAAAGCTGCTCATGTTGTGGTAATATATTTTTAATGTCCCTATATATCATGGGTGTGTTTAATTTTTTTATGATTACGTATTTTATTACGTGTTCAGGCTTCATTAAAAGATATTGCCAATGAGTCTACAACCACACCCGGTGATCCAGAAGATTTTACAAATGATGACTACTCAAAAGTCAAAGGCCCTGAGAAAAGAGGATATGTTCAGTTAGTGGGAAGGATGCCAGCCGAAAAAACTAGTGGTACATCTTTGAAAGATTCACAAACTATTGATCAGCTAACGAGTGTTGTTAATGCTATGGATGTTATCATCCAAGAACATATCCCAAATGCAAACCTATCTTCGATTCTTAGCAATAAGAACATACAGGTAATTACATGCATGAACCATTGTTTGTTCTTTTACCATTACATATTTATGTACTATTATTTATTTAATTTATATGTTTTAGGTCTCTGGTATTGGTTCTTTGGTACGTAACAACTCTTTACCAGTTAACGAAATATCGTCTTCAAGAAGTCATGATGATAATGGTAATTACTATTAACTTTTTACTTTTAACTATTTCGTAATATTAAACGAGCGTGCTTCTTAGTTTGAAATTGATTAGCCAAAACTTTCCATTTTACAGGGCTAGAAACACGTGTGGACAATTGATCTATAACTCTTTTTGTTGACATTGCAGTTAAGGTAATATGTTGATTTTTTGTATACTTGTTATGTGTTTGGACAAATTATAAATGGCTGCCTATTAATTATATGTTGGTTTTTTCTCTAATTGTTAGTTGTTCGATCATATTTGTTTATACTGGATTTTCCTTTGAATAGGAACAATGAGTTTCATAAATTAAAGAACTTTTAGATTTCATTGAATAAATACTAATACTTATTTATATGGTTTATGATTGCAGGATATATATCATTGGAAATTTTGGAGCTTAGTTCTATGAAAGTTGAATTCTCTCCTAAAATAATGTTTAGATTCGTCGTGCAAGCATTTGGAATATGTTATTTATTACATAATGTTTTGCTAACATTTGAAATATGTTTCGGATTGAATTTTTATTGAAGTATATTATGATAATTTTTACATATACAATTTTACTGAACATTTATTTATATTTTATATTGTATATCATTTGATTTGTGGCAAAATTATGTGCCACTACAAATAGTACATATATATATAATTAGGATTACTTTTTAAAGACACAAAATATGTGTCACAAAAGTCTTTTTTTATATTGTGGCAAAAAAAAAAGTGTCATTAAAACTAGTATAAATATGTAATTGGGATTACTTTTTAAAGATACAAAATATGTGTCACAAAAGTCTTTTTTTATATTGTGGCAAAAAAAAAATGTCATTAAAACTAGTATAAATATGTAAATAGGATTACTTTTTAATGGCTCAAAATATGTGTCACAAAAGTCTTTTTTTATATTGTGGCAAAAAACAAGTGTCACTAAAAGCCAACAAAACTTTGTGTGATAGAATGAAAATGTGTCACTAAAAGGCTTTAGCGTCAGCACTTCTAGTGACACTTTTTTTGTGTGCCGCACATTCCTTCAAGTCCCTTCAGTAGCACTTTTTTGTTTTTTTGTGGCACTTTTTGTATGTCACTAAATGACATTTTTTTTTTGTAGTGGTAGTAGTATAAACACTTAACGTCTAGCTAACGTTCTTATGACATAGTATTAACGGGAATGATCTTTGTGAACTTGTGACAACACTTTTATAAAAGAAAACCTGTGAACTCACCAGCATTATATGTTGACATTTTTGGCATGTTTTCTCAGGTCGCTAAGGTAGCAGTCAATGGGCTAGGCGCACGGAGTCATGCACAGCGTCTAATATTTTGAAGCATATTAAACAATGTTTTGTAAACAATGATATGTCTTTTGGTTGTAAACAAGAAATGCTTCCGCTGCTGGTTTACGGCTCAAAGCATGATATTTTGGTTTTAAATATATTTATGAATGCATGTTTGTTGTATGTTTATTGTGATCGTTGACTGAGATCCTGGTGTGTCACGCGCCTCGCGGTAAAACCCCGCACGTGGAATTTGAGGGTGTGACACTTATTGAGTCTTGATTATCCCTTAAGACATGACACTCCTGCTAATTTTCTAATGAACTAAAATTTATTTTCATTAAGAAGTGGGATAAGTCAAATATAATGTCACTTATGGTAATCAAGAACTCAAATTAATGATCGCTATCATGGGAGCTATTAAAGATTCTGAAATTCCTAAGACTAATTTTGTTTCTAAGGAAGAATCAAAAGAACTCTTAAAGAAGCATGCAATAAATCTAACTCAAGTTAAAAGGTTAAGTGCATTCGTGAATACATCATAATATTGAATAACATGGCCCATTAAACTAAGGGCTTATTCATGGAATCGATAAAGATTTTCAGTGCGTTATACAATAACTGTTCCATTAGTACGATTGGATGCCTTATTAATCAACTACAACACTCAGAAGTACCAAAGGAAAATAAGTGTGTTGATAGCAACATACGGACAGAAAAAGAAACGCCTAAACCTGAAAAAAAAATCAGATGTTATTCATCTTACTACCACTAAACCTTAAAAGTGGAAGATAACTTATAATAAAGAGGATAGTTTTAAAGTCCAGAAACAAAATACAAGTACTGCTTCCAGCTCTAAGTTTTCCAAGGGGATGTCTTACTGCAAAACTATGCCATTAGATTAGGCACAAGCAATGAGACAGTCCATAAGCCAAGGAAATAGTTGGCTAAGTTAAGCAGTAGAATAGTTAATGATATTTGACTCCACAAATATAAATATTCCAATTAACACATAATTGTTGAGTCTAGTTCTATTCGTTTCCTTACCAGATTTCAACAAATACGATGAGAGTAAGTGGCGAATTTAATGTTAAGGTTGAAAGAACCATTAATAACTGATCTTTGTATTAGGCTTTATGATACCTTACGATAATCTGGATATTACTCAGAATTTTAGTATCAACACTAAAGCCACACTTTGACAGTTATGAGTTTTATGACCAAAACAAAGTCACTATTAACTTAAACTCTCATATTATTGGTTGTCATTATCTGAACAGAAACCTTATAAAATAGAACAAGATGATACATACATTTTCACAACTTTGTTATCATGAAAATGAAAATGTAACAAAGGATAATGAGACTTATGCACTTCATCCATTGAGACCAAAATTTTTCATGAGCAATCATGAATAGGTTAACGAAGGATGATTTGTTATCAAATCTCATTCTTAGTGACTTTAAAGCATGTGTTAAATGCCCTAAAATTTAAAATGGCAGATGGAATAAATGGGTTTTCATCACATGGTATAATTACCTGACATTAGTGGAGCTGAGAAAAATATCAACTTGTATCTAATTTGCTTCATACGGACCCAAGTCTTAAAGAAATCAATTCATATATACTTAAATAGTTTCCTTCTAAATATGTCCTTAAAATTTCTTATGAAATCTGGACAATAAGGAAATCAAGTCAAAAATATATGAAATATTCCTATTCACATGCATCGCTAAAACTTATCATATGGAGTTCCCAGAGACCTAAAAGATCAGTGGGAGTATTAAGTGTCCTAATTATAACTTGCAAAAGTTGCAAGAGGTGGGGGAAGTGACAATTTTGATCTTATCTCAAATTACACCTCTTGTATGACACTGCTCTATCACAACTTGTCTCCTTAAAATATAATGATACTCCTAATAAAGTTTCATTGATGCCTAATTATGGGAAGAACTTAGATTTCTTACAAAAACTAAAGTAATCTTCAATAAGAGAAACTAACATAAACATCATTGTCTTGTTTCTCTGTTAGAATCTATTGGTCTTCCATTCTTAGACCTTATGCATGCTAAGTTCCTAAAGATTTCTAAGTTTAGTGGGAGCAGTAAAAGTCCTTAGCATGACTTGCCAGAAGTACAAGAGGCGGGGGGAGAGACTCATTAAATTCTACTCCGATTACACCTCTTGTACACCATACTGCACCAACTCTTACACACTTAGAAACTAAAATTGCTCCTTATTACCTGAGAATGAAAGCACCTAACCAAGAGCTAATTCATAAAAATGCATATGTATCCTAATAAACCCAATAGTTAACCTAGGAGGTCATCTAGGTCTAAAAGGCCGACTAACTTTGATGATTAAGTACCTTACCTAAAATTGAAATGGATGTTTGGAAAGTTTATCGATCCTACCTCTTCTAATTATATCATCAGCATCAATTAAATCTTTTAAATAGGATAAAGCTATTATTGACAAGCTTGATTCCATGAATTAGAATAACGTTTGGATTTGTTTGAATTACCTAAAGGTGTCCATAACTAAACTGAATCTGAATAGAAACGTTATCACACTAAAGTATGATTGATTGTTGAGGGTTATACTCAAGAGGGGATAAATAACAAAGTACTTTCTTACTTGTCTTGAAAAAAGGTATATTTGAGGATCATTACCGTTCCAGTAGCTTATAATAATTTAAGAGCTACATTATATGGACATTAAATAACTTTCCCTTACATTGACCTACATGTTCATAAAATAACCTGAACGTTCTAAACTAAAGGTCAAGAACACTTAGTTTGTAAGTCAATGAAATCCATGTATGGGTTGATGCAAGCATATAAACATGATGAAATTATAATGCAATTCTTTTCATCAAGAACCAAGTGGATTAATACACCTACCTCAAGATGAGTGGGAGTAACTAATGCAAACTTGTCCTTATATAGATGACATTCTTTTGACAAGTATATGTTACGTTAGTCAAATCATTATTAGAGCATACTTTGACATAATGAGTCTCAGAGATACCTCTTATATTATAGGAATCAAAATTCTCCGAGATAGACTCAGCGAGACATTAGTTTCATTTCTAAACGGGTCCTTACACATGTAACATACAACATTGCTCTCATTTAGAGGCTAATAGGATAACTGAGATTATTACCTTATGCTTCATTAATTAGAAGCCTTATGTAAGTTTAAGTCTATACTCGTTTGGATATTGCTCATGTTGCTTAACACTAGACTCGTCTAGATTATTGTGAAGCATCTAATAAAGTATTACAATATCTCTAAGAAACGAGAGACTATAATTTAAAGAAGAAGTGAGAACTTAAAATAGTTGAATACCCTTATTCTAACTTTGTTGTATTCAAAGAAAATAATATGTCAACTTCGGGATATATCCTTATTTCAGCAGACAAAACTTATCTAATGGAGGAGTCATAATGAACTGTTAACAACAACCTAAATAATAATGACATAATATGTTGCTTATCACAACGCAGCTGTCACTAAATGTTGTTGGAATTTTATCAGTAGACTCATAATTTAAAACTCCATCTAAATTCTATATTGAAGACTTAATGTGATAAAGTCATCTACCCTATTTTCTCGAACAGTAACAGTTCAAGCGGAGCTGCATTAGAAATTCGATACGAAATTGATTGTTCACTTATTTTATGAACAAGTAGAGGAAACTAATTCTTTGTATCGAATTCATTCATGATATGCTTATGGATCCAATAACTAAAGGTCTATTACCCATAAGTCTCTCTAAGGGCCTATAATAGAGACAGGTTTTACTAATGACCATGTACAACTGCATATTGCACTATGAATGGCTAATTATTAATTATTCCTCATCCGTTAATATTTGTTTGTCTCTAAATACGTTCATGCATGCCTAATGACGTATAGACACTAATTATACAAATTAACGTTAAGGGCTTACTTGTCATGATCCTAATGTTAAGTTTTAAATTTGGGGTGTAATATGATTAATGGGGGTCCTGAGTTGAATAACTGACTCAACGACTGTATTTTTCTGCTACATTTCTGGGTCTAAACTAAAATGAGTGTTAACTCCTGATCAGGCTTATCTAATGCTCATAATAAATGATTACTCGGCCAAGTGGGAGAATGTAAGAATATATTTATATATTCTATTATGTGGCCTTTATAATCATTTATCTAATAAATGATCAATGACCTAAATACCCCTATTAGTTTAACTGGTCTTTATTTGATGGACGTAATTACCCTTAATGAACCATTAAATAGGGTTTCCCCTTAGGTGTATATATAGAGATGATTAGGAGAGCTTAATGGCAAATGAAACACCAATACTCTAAACCCTAATGCCTCCCTCTCCTCTTTAAAAACTGAGATCTATGATCTCCTTAAGCCATCATAACTGTACACTCTAAATGGGAACCCGATCAGCGTAATCATCCTCATGGCATCGTCTTCCCTATCATCTTTACTGAACTAACGGGTATGTCTGATTTATTATTATGTTTATATATTATTATCAACGAATTAATTAACAATGTTGTCTTTGCCAACCCAGTAGCAAGCTTGAAAGGAAGAAAAGGATGGGGCACACCTTCTTTCGACTAATCATTTTTGTTGTTTTTTTTTCTCTTTAATTAAATGGGATTTATTTCATTACATGGGTGTTAAGGGTGTGAGCTTCAAAACCCGAAGCCCTAATATTTATGTGGCGCTAACGTTACGCAATAAAAACCCTATTATCTATGGGCTTTATTTCACTACTTTGTCTAATTGTGTCTTTATGAATCCTATAAAAAATGTCTCTATCGTATTCCAACCTATTAAAATTCTATATAGCGAATATGACTATTTTTTCTAAAATGGTGCCGATTTTAAAATAAATATATAAATAATTAAACTATGATAAACTACATAGTTTTAATGTTTATACATACATTGCAAACATAAAAGTTAAAAATTATGAGAGGTTATGTAGAACCAAGTGCGCACCAAACTGAGGTGGAAGAGTGAAAACCGGAAATGGAGAATGTTTGTAAGATGGTGAAAGCTCAAACGAGAAGTGTCGCAGAACCATTGCAATCGTTGTTTTCGCTTCCGTCATCGCAAGGTTTTGTCCAATGCAAACCCGAGGACCATTAGAAAACGGCATGAACGGGCTCGAGCCTTTTCCCTTCGTAGCATTTACAATCCCGTCAGCAAATCTTTCAGGTTTAAACTCGTTTACATCGTCTCCCCAAATTTCACGATCATGATGAACATGCATCATGGCCAACGCTAATTGTACGCCCGAAGGTATCGTCATGTTTCCAAGTTTCGTGTCCTTATGAGTGGCCCGTGTAATTAGGATCACCGGTGAATATAACCTAAGAACCTCGTTTAATATCATTGTCAAAAGCTTGAGGTTTTTTAAACCTTCGAAATCAAGTTCCTTGTCCCCGAAAACTTGAACAATCTCTTCTCGAGCTCGGATTTGCCATTCTTGATGCAAACTTAAACAAACCATTGTCCAAACAATCAAATTCGAAGTTGTTTCGGATCCAGCAACGTAGAATAGTTTGCATTCTTCGATCACATCTTCCATACTCATTCCAACTCCATGTTCTTCAATCTCCTTCTTGTTTGATTCTAGCAAGATTCCAAGTAAGTCCTCTTGTTTACCTTCTCCCATTTCGATTGCTCTCTTCCTCTTGTTGATTATACTCATCAGTACAGATTGAAGCTCTTTAGTGTTTTCATTAAACTTCTTGTTTGCTCGAGTCGGTATAAACCTAAATTTCCAAACAAAATCATGCAATATGTTATTTAACACATATAATCCGATATGATTACTATAGATACACTATTTACCTTCTTCCTGGAAGATGAAGTATAAAAAGCATTTCGAATATAAGATCAATTTGTTCCTTCTGGATTCGGAATATCTTCTGCCCTTCTTCATAAGAGCTACCAAAAGCTGTTCGTGAAATCACATCTCCTGCCAAATTATCGATATATGGCCATACGTCGACTTCTATGGAACCGGATCCAACGTTTAGTAGCTCCCATTTGTGAATCATTTCACTGCAACTTAGGCTGATAGCCGAGAACATGAACTACACGCAAATCAATTTTTGAATTGGTTTTAGATGGACCGATGTATTAAATCAAATAGCGGAATTAATAGAGTCGAACCTTGAGACTTTGAAGATTAAAAGCCGGGTTGATGATTTTTCTATGCTTGATCCATTTCTGACCCTCGGTAACAAGAAGGCCGCCAACGATGCTATCTCGAAATGGCTCGGGATGTGGCTTCTGAAACTCATCGGGTCTTAGTAATATCTCTTTTATCAACTCTGGATCCATGATATACATCCTTGGTGTTGGTCCCAACCAGATGAACGATTTTTCACCTAATTAATCATATAGTTCATAATTGATCAACCATTTTCCGAATTATTATTACTTTATCAAAATTTAAGAAACAACTACATCATCATCATACTCAGTTAATCCCACTAGTCGTAAAAGCTAAGGTAAGGTCTGAGGAGGGTAAGATGTAGACAACCTTACCTCTACCCTGTGGGAATAGAGAGGCTGCTTCCAGAGAGACCCCCGGCCCAATAGTGGTTTTGTATCAAGCCTTAGACATAAGACACATAACACTTACCAATCGGGACAAACACGATTGGTGCATGCACCCCCTTGTCTTTTGGCTATCAACATCACCACCTGATGCATGATTAACCGTCCGTCATTTTTAACGTTATTTTCACAAAATTAGTAAAATAACGTTAAAATTAGTGCAACCTTACTCCCCCCTCCCGAGGGAGTACATGCTCACAACCGTAAGTAAAGGTGTACAAAAAAACCGGTTTTTTTTTTTAAACCGGTTTAAAAAAACCAATTTTTTTTTCAGTTATTCAGCACCAATGAACAAACCGGTTTTAAAACCGATTTAAAAAAAAAAAAAAAAACGATTTTTTAAATAAAAAAAAAACCGGTTTTTTTTAGGATAAACCGGTTTAAAAACCGATCCTAACCGGTTTCACCGGTTTGGGTTTTTTGGCATAAAAACCGGTTTTAAAACCGAACCGGTTAAAAAAAACGATTTTAAACCAAACAAAAAAACCGGTTTTAAAAAAACCGGTTAACCGATTTGTACATCTCTAACCATAAGCGGGGCTTAAATTTAAGAAACAACTATTAACTAAAAAGTAAATTCCATCCAATACGTTACATTACATTACCAATTCTAACTTGAAAAAATATATAAACCGCATAATGCGAACATGTGAGGCACACAAAATAAGTTGCAAGTAGAATTGAATTTATACATACTTGCAGTTCTTTAATTGAATTGTTTATGTATTTAATGAATCTTTTTATATTTAAATCATATCAACTTGAGTTTAAACAAATATCGAAACACTCATCAAACTCAATCATATATGGATTGATGAGAAATAAAACAAAAGTATGTAGAAAATGAAGAAGAAACAGATGAATAAATACCGTATTTGGAGATGATATGATGATCAAATGGGAGAGCATATGAAGTGATATCATGAGTGATTGGACTGGTCTTTAATTTACCTTCTTTTACAGTTGTTGCAAACTCTATGATGTCACCCATTAGAAGTTTGTATGGATTACCTTTATACCCTTCATCTCTTAGCCACTTCTCTAGTCTCTTTGGCTTCAACCATACCCAGTTTAGTAACTTCCATCCCCAACTTAAGATCACAGCTGCAACAATGGCCATTGCAACTTTACCCATTGTTGCCATCTTGTTTTTCCTCAAGAAAAACAAATAGAGAGAGAGGATAATTTATACCAAGGAACGGTTGACTTTTATAACATTTGCATGAGGAATTGATGATGCGATCGAGTGCCAACTGCCAACTGTATCTTATACGTCGTTAATTACTAGGGGGCGGGCAATGTTTTATTTAGGGGGACGGGGCGCTACCAGATTTGGTCACGGGTACTCCACTACCAGCACGGTAACACCACCGCCACCCATGCTGGTAGTGGTCCCGTGAACCAAATTCGGGTTCTAGTTACCATGCCGGTTCACGGATGTGACATAAACTTTCACACAATTTTATTCTTTCTTTCTCTCTCTATATGCTGACCGTCCGTTGACCACCACTACGTAGATCAGATCACAAAAGAAGACGAACAAATAAACTCATCTCGGAGACGGTGGTGGTGGTTTAGCCACGGCAGAGACGGTGGTGGTGGTGGTCACTGACGCCAACTTCGACTACTCTGCTACTGGGTTCTCCTTTCAAGCCATGGATTCCAGCAGACGGTGAGTTCTACAGAGAAGAGAGAGAGTGGAGAAGACTTAATTTAATATCTAAATGTGTATCACTTTTTCACTAAAGTATTAGAAATTATCATTATTATTATATTATTGTTGGGTAAAAAATCAGTGGAGTGCGGCCTTTAAAAAACGGTTTCAATGAAATGAATCAGTGAAGTGATATGGCAATGTAGGATTGGTGTAAATCAGTGAAGTTGAAAAACCTCGCGGGTAGCGCCCTGTCCCCCCCCCCCCCCCCCCCCCTTAGAGTTAATTAATTACTATTTGAGTCTCTATGTCATAGTGGTTTTAACTAGTTGAATTCAAAACGAAAATGTTTAACTATCTGAGCACCTAATTTTTCAAATTATAACAATCTGAGTCCAATTTACTAACTTTATTAGATTTTCTCTGTTAGTTTTCATTAAATGACTAAAATACCCCTATTTATATTTTATTGTAACTATTATTATACTTTATTATATATCGCATATATTCTCACAGTCAAACTTGTATCTCCCTCACCCCCTTGGTTTAAAAAAGCGCGAGGCGCTCCGAGACGTTTTGGGTCCAAAATCCGAAGCGCGAGGCGAGAGCTTCACGTATAGTATTAAAAAAATTATAAAAAAATATTTATATATGTCAATATGACATTTTCTACATGTCAATCAATCATAAGCACAAAAACATGATTATAAAACACACTTGAACACTTAAAAAGTATATTCAAAACATAAAAACGATGAGGCACTACTATAGCGGGCCAAATAAAGCAGTTTAAAAGGGTTTTTTGGTTGAGGCGCTACTGTAGGCTATTGTAGCACGCACCCGAGGCGGCGCTTCACGTAGTTCAGCGCTTTTTAGCAAAAAAAAAAAAAGCGTTTTTCTTGGAGCCTCGCGCCTCAGGCGCGCTATTTTAAACCAAGCTGACCCCCACTGCCATAAACTCTACAAACCGCCACCACCCCCACCCTACCCCCACCCCCACCGCACAATCCCATCATCACACCTGACTGCATAGTGCACATCGGGCCACCACTGCTCCAATCGTAATGTCCACCATCAAAAACACCTAACCCACCATCAACTCAGCCACACCCATCTTACTCTACTGAGACCTCCACCATAAAAAAAACACCATTGCGGAGGTTGACGATGTAGTCGGTGGATAAAGTTTGGTTCGATAGTGTTGTTGAGGCTGGGAAGGACGTGTGACGGTGATGTGAGGCTTCGGCTGCATTACGAAGAGGGGATGGTTGTGATGATCGAATTATGACAGTGGAGAGGTGGACGGTGACAACAGAGGTGGAGTTTGTAACATCGCGAAAATTTTCCCCAAATTTTAATTTAAAACGCCCTTACTTTCGTTACATTTTATATAAACGTCATTAAGTCTCCATTACCCTAACTCGTAATATATATAGATATATATATACATATATATATGTATAATAATAATAATAATAATAATAATAATAATAATAAAAAAATTCTGATTATATATATATATATATATATGATATTTTCTTAAACCATAACTAACCACAACCAAAACCCAATACATTAGCCTAGACCCAATACTCCTGAAGCCCAACAGCCCCATACGTGAACCCAGACCCAAGCCCAACTGGTAACCAAGCCCAACCCCTCATTATGTTAAAAAAAAAAAAAAAAAAAAGGGTTGCTGCCTGCGGGACTCGAACCGGACCACCCCCAAACAAATCACACGCGTCCCACCAACTGAGCTACAACCTTTTACCTGATTCAAACCCAATCCTATATCTATTTAACCTTTGTTTTTCGCTGCTTTCCTTTCCTTTCTTCCCTCGTCGTGCAGCAGCAACAGATGTATTATAAATTTTTTTTTCTTCTTTTCTTTTTCTTTTTGACCATCCAATTAACTATATTAACACCCTAAAAATTTATATATGGAGTGATTGCATGATTACCGGCCCTATAAGACCTTGATTACACGATAATTTCAATCAATCATTGACCCATTTGTTCAATCATACGCGTATAATAATAAACGAGGTCAACTTTCCAATTAACATTAACCAGCGAACATCAGTATAAATTGAGGCATTTCGTAGCTTAACAATTCGCTCACAACTCTCTCTCAATCTCTATTTCTCTCTGTCTCACTCTGATCGTTGCAATTTTGCTCGTAGTTTGACTTTAGCCTTGACCCGTCTATTATCATCAATTCTTCACAGTGGGTATGATTTCTTGTGTGGGTTATAGTCATCGGCATTCAAGCAACCATAGCCCTAACATTAATCGGGCTATAGTTGCCTGAATCATTCAATTGTAATTCTAGGGTTTAATCATGTTTAATTTGGGGATAAACTAAATCGTGCATAATGTATTTAATTATTTTGAAACTGAAAATCTCACAACCACCGGCCTAGGCCAAGTGGTTGTGGCCCTGGTTCTTCACCCAGGTCACCCGGGTTCGAGTCCCGGCTCTGACCGGTTTTTGTGTTCTTTCTTTTCTTTTCTTTTTAAGCAAACAATAATTATATATATATATATTAATCCTTTTAATCATTTAAATTCTTTTTAAAATACCAAAACTATTTTATAAATTCTAAAAAAATTATATTTGTTTAATCTGTAATAAAAGTTTTATTTGTAATTTTTATTTTTCAGAAATTCATTTATTTAATAATTATAATAATTAAATCATTTTTATACTATTATATTTATAAAAATCCATTATTATATCAAAACAGTTTTATTAAATTCCCCAAAAATTATCCTAACTTTTTATGAAGTTAAACTTTACTGAAATAATTTTTAATTCAGTAAAATCATTTATTTTATATTTTTAATCAATTTTTGTTAGATTTAATCATAATTAAATCATATTAAATCCAATTTTCATCATTTTTGCACCAAAATTTTATACAAATTATTTTTAATCATTTAGAACAGAAATATGATTTTTAAAATAAGATTTCTTTAATTTTAGTATTTTTGAATATTAAAGTTAATAATTGGCTATTTATAAATAAATAGATTTAAAAATCTATTTTAAATGAAATAATTTTATAAAAATTATTTTATTGCTTCAAACATTTTAATGTGCTCACTCAAAATCCAAATTTTAATAAAAAGACTTTCTTTCATTAATTATCAAATTTTCTTTATTTAATTAACATTTTAAATTAAATTTAACAATTGATTATCCCCAAATCGAAACCCTAGGATACACATATTAGTTTATTAGACTTAGACTTATTATATATTACCTCATTATAGGGTAATATTTGGAATCACTTTGGGCAACACAATTATCATATCTTTTCAACAAGTTAACATTTGCTAAGGTGAGTTTTACATAGCCCCTTTTATTTACCATCATTTTTGGGGTGAAACATGTTATAACATTATCATTGCAATTCAATCATCAATGTGTCTATGTGTTTTCTATGTTGCATTATGTCTTGAGCATGATTAGAGTAAGCACCATTCTAGCATAATCATTAACTCCGTACAAGCCGACGGTATACATTGATAGATCTATTGGACTGACAATCCCACCCGGATACGTGCCTCCTACAAAGGTTACGTGGGTGTTTGTTATCGCATAACATATTGGGACCATAAGTGTATGGTATGTATCATTTTATAACAGTCACAAGGTTTGATTATGCACTCGATTTATTTCTAGTATGTTCTCACATATGGGCTAGATTGACAAGACACATGAATTGCACATCATTTTTACTCAATTATCAAAAACCTATGTAATTCTCACCAACTTTTGTTGACCCAAAACATTTTCAACTTAACATGTTTCAGGTTCTATTTGCTTGAAGATTTGTATTGATGCTTGAAGATATGTGTATAGTTTCAATCAATTTGATGTACAAATTCTAGATCTATTGTATGTAATTCATTTAAATCATTTAATGGAATCTATTATTCACCATGAGCTACTGAACAATCATCATTACGTGGCACCCCGATGTTTCCGCCATCGGTTGGGGTGTTACAGATTGGTATCAGAGCCATGGTTATAGGGAATTAGGTTATTAGAAAAATAATCTAGTCTATAACCATAGGATTTAACAAGTACTTGCTTCTTTTGCCTGCTATTCTCTATCTCCTACTTCTTATCCCTACTTTCATTCCTACAAGAAGGTTGCTCTTCATCAGTGGATCTACTCTTAGACTAATAGGACAAGACCCTCAGGTTTAACCTGAACCCCCTTGGAATCTCGTCGAAGTTCTAGATCTTAATAACGAACACGTGCAATCTGGAAGGGTGAACGCCTGTATTCTGAGTCTTCTGTCTAGGCTGGCATTGCGCATATATCCCAATCAGACGAGGGACCCGGATGCCTACCTGGGAATTCTCGGGATGAGTGTTCACTTATAGGCTAAAGCATGTCTTCATATGTTATTAGAATTTAGAATCTTTGATAAGTCAACGTTTTCGTTTATTCGTTTTAATTAATGAATAAATGATTACATTCCTTATATAAACTCTCATTCATTTCATTGTGTCTATTACAGATCATGCCTCCTCGTCGCAGCACTCGCAACAACAATGGTGAGAACCACGAAGAAGGTGGTGATAACCATAACCACAACCATGACCAAGCTCCCAACCACAACAACAATGGGGTCGATGCTCAACTGGCTGCGATCATTTCTCAACAAATGGCACAGCAAATCGCAACTCTGGTTCCCAATTTACTTGCTCAGGTCATCCAATTGAACGGCAACGGGAATGGTCACAACAATGGGAACGGAAATGGCAATGGCAATGGTAATGGACCCCAAGCTTGCACCCTTAAGCATTTCAACTCTTGTAACCCTCCAAAGTTCAGCGGTGAAGAAGGAGCTACTGGACTCCTACAATGGTTTGAGGGCATTGAAAATACCTTCATTAACAGTGAATGCCCCGACAACTTTAAAGTCCGTTATGCCATGAGCGTTCTTCATAAGCGAGCACTCACTTGGTGGAATGAAGAAAAACGCACTCGCGGGGCTGAAGCTGCACTAGCCTTAACCTGGGATCAAGCTAAAGACATTATGAAGGCAGAGTTCTGTCCTCGTAATGAAATCAAGAAACTGGAAGACGAATTTTATGATCTTGCTCAAGACAGTGGGGAAAACCTTGCTTACAACACTCGCTTCCACGAACTTAGCTTACTGCTACCCCACAAAGTCACCCCTTTGCCCATTGCAATCGAAAAATACATTGGTGGCTTACCGATGCAGATTCAAGACACAGTGTGGGGAAGGAACCCTGCTACATTGGAAGAAGCAAAGCGTTTGGCTGCCACCCTAACAGATAACCATGTGAAAGCAGGAACCCTGACTCGTAAAGGGGAAAAGAAAAAGGATACTCCCCAACCTGCCGTTAATATCAAAACTGAGGCCTCAACCAACGGGAAGAACAAGGTCAGGAATTTTGCAATAGACGCCACTGCCCCACCCACCAAGAAACAATACAATGGGAACCTACCTAAGTGTGACACCTGCCAGTATCACCATCCAACTCAAGTACCCTGTCGACAGTGCACCAATTGTCAGAGGTATGGGCATCTTGCGGAAGCTTGTCGAATCCCTGCTACAAACGCACTTGATGCTCCAAATAATCCCGCATGAGACCCTCCAACTGCTCAACATCAAACCCTACCATTTGAATAATATCTACTTTCTCCTTAATTTCATGTATTGTCACTTTTGAATCAGATAATAAATTCAAGTATTATCATAAAATCTGCGTGCATACTTGTTTGAATATGAATTAACTGCTATATCTACTTGCTTGCTTGTACAACAATTAGTTAACTACCTACTTAACGATTGGTAGAGGTCATCATGTCTATCCAACAGTCGGGAGAGGCCCTACCACCTGCTCAACGACTGGTGAGGACTATCAGACCTACTCAACAATCGGAAAGTCGTAAAAGGACACAAAACCTTAATGTAAGGTAAATTGGTTATTACGGTCCGGAACGTAATCATGAATTTACAGGTACATTAAGGTAGTGTGAAGTTTTATCAAGGTTTCAGGTAGTTGACCAATTGTAACCCTGGTTTTCTCTTAACTTCGGGACGAAGTTCCTAAAAGTAGGGGAGACTGTAACATCGCGAAAATTTTCCCCAAATTTTAATTTAAAACGCCCTTACTTTCGTTACATTTTATATAAACGTCATTAAGTCTCCATTACCCTAACTCGTAATATATATAGATATATATATACATATATATATATATAATAATAATAATAATAATAATAAAAAAAAAAAAAAAAAATTCTGATTATATATATATATATATATATATATATATATATATGATATTTTCTTAAACCATAACTAACCACAACCAAAACCCAATACATTAGCCTAGACCCAATACTCCTGAAGCCCAACAGCCCCATACGTGAACCCAGACCCAAGCCCAACTGGTAACCAAGCCCAACCCCTCATTATGTTAAAAAAAAAAAAAAAAAGGGTTGCTGCCTGCGGGACTCGAACCGGACCACCCCCAAACAAATCACACGCGTCCCACCAACTGAGCTACAACCTTTTACCTGATTCAAACCCAATCCTATATCTATTTAACCTTTGTTTTTCGCTGCTTTCCTTTCCTTTCTTCCCTCGTCGTGCAGCAGCAACAGATGTATTATAAATTTTTTTTCTTCTTTTCTTTTTCTTTTTGACCATCCAATTAACTATATTAACACCCTAAAAATTTATATATGGAGTGATTGCATGATTACCGGCCCTATAAGACCTTGATTACACGATAATTTCAATCAATCATTGACCCATTTGTTCAATCATACGCGTATAATAATAAACGAGGTCAACTTTCCAATTAACATTAACCAGCGAACATCAGTATAAATTGAGGCATTTCGTAGCTTAACAATTCGCTCACAACTCTCTCTCAATCTCTATTTCTCTCTGTCTCACTCTGATCGTTGCAATTTTGCTCGTAGTTTGACTTTAGCCTTGACCCGTCTATTATCATCAATTCTTCACAGTGGGTATGATTTCTTGTGTGGGTTATAGTCATCGGCATTCAAGCAACCATAGCCCTAACATTAATCGGGCTATAGTTGCCTGAATCATTCAATTGTAATTCTAGGGTTTAATCATGTTTAATTTGGGGATAAACTAAATCGTGCATAATGTATTTAATTATTTTGAAACTGAAAATCTCACAACCACCGGCCTAGGCCAAGTGGTTGTGGCCCTGGTTCTTCACCCAGGTCACCCGGGTTCGAGTCCCGGCTCTGACCGGTTTTTGTGTTCTTTCTTTTCTTTTCTTTTTAAGCAAACAATAATTATATATATATATATTAATCCTTTTAATCATTTAAATTCTTTTTAAAATACCAAAACTATTTTATAAATTCTAAAAAAATTATATTTGTTTAATCTGTAATAAAAGTTTTATTTGTAATTTTTATTTTTCAGAAATTCATTTATTTAATAATTATATTAATTAAATCATTTTTATACTATTATATTTATAAAAATCCATTATTATATCAAAACAGTTTTATTAAATTCCCCAAAAATTATCCTAACTTTTTATAAAGTTAAACTTTACTGAAATAATTTTTAATTCAGTAAAATCATTTATTTTATATTTTTAATCAATTTTTGTTAGATTTAATCATAATTAAATCATATTAAATCCAATTTTCATCATTTTTGCACCAAAATTTTATACAAATTATTTTTAATCATTTAGAACAGAAATATGATTTTTAAAATAAGATTTCTTTAATTTTAGTATTTTTGAATATTAAAGTTAATAATTGGCTATTTATAAATAAATAGATTTAAAAATCTATTTTAAATGAAATAATTTTATAAAAATTATTTTATTGCTTCAAACACTTTAATGTGCTCACTCAAAATCCAAATTTTAATAAAAAGACTTTCTTTCATTAATTATCAAATTTTCTTTATTTAATTAACATTTTAAATTAAATTTAACAATTGATTATCCCCAAATCGAAACCCTAGGATACACATATTAGTTTATTAGACTTAGACTTATTATATATTACCTCATTATAGGGTAATATTTGGAATCACTTTGGGCAACACAATTATCATATCTTTTCAACAAGTTAACATTTGCTAAGGTGAGTTTTACATAGCCCCTTTTATTTACCATCATTTTTGGGGTGAAACATGTTATAACATTATCATTGCAATTCAATCATCAATGTGTCTATGTGTTTTCTATGTTGCATTATGTCTTGAGCATGATTAGAGTAAGCACCATTCTAGCATAATCATTAACTCCGTACAAGCCGACGGTATACATTGATAGATCTATTAGACTGACAATCCCACCCGGATACGTGCCTCCTACAAAGGTTACGTGGGTGTTTGTTATCGCATAACATATTGGGACCATAAATGTATGGTATGTATCATTTTATAACAGTCACAAGGTTTGATTATGCACTCGATTTATTTCTAGTATGTTCTCACATATGGGCTAGATTGACAAGACACATGAATTGCACATCATTTTTACTCAATTATCAAAAACCTATGTAATTCTCACCAACTTTTGTTGACCCAAAACATTTTCAACTTAACATGTTTCAGGTTCTATTTGCTTGAAGATTTGTATTGATGCTTGAAGATATGTGTATAGTTTCAATCAATTTGATGTACAAATTCTAGATCTATTGTATGTAATTCATTTAAATCATTTAATGGAATCTATTATTCACCATGAGCTACTGAACAATCATCATTACGTGGCACCCCGATGTTTCCGCCATCGGTTGGGGTGTTACAGAGTTGAATGTGAAGTCCTTGACGCCGGAGAGGCGTGCTTCAATGTCATTGATGATGGTGGTGGGTTATTCATTTGTGGGATAATTTCAGTATCAAACGACGTCGTTTCAGTCAAAAAGTGAAGGATGGGGATAAACGGAAGTGCACTTTTTGGTCAAGAAAGATGGACTCTCCGTTTATAGGTTCTGATTTGGTCAAGGACTTTTTGATCAAGACAGGTGGACTCTCCGCCGCACACCCCCATTGCACATACAGATATGTTTTCTTCTCTCTCACAATATTTAAAAAATCTTTAAAAGGTGGACGGCATTGGAGATTGGTGATTGTGTACGGTGATGTTGACAATGGATGTCAAATCGTTAGTGGTGGTGGTTGCAGGTCTCAGGTACGACGTCGTATGGTGGTGATGGACGTGGAAATGGTGGTCGGGGTTGGTGTTTGTGGTGGGGGTTTAAGTTGGCAGGGGGAGGTAGTTGCAGGTCTGAGGTGCGACAAGCCTTCTTCCCGATCTCTATAGATCTAGCGATGGTGGGTAACGGTGGTTTAGTAGGGGGTGGTGTGGAGTTGTGGTGGTGCACTGGTGTAGTGGGGGTGGTCGGAGGTGCAATGACAATGGTTGCAATAGGGATTGGTGGTGGAGGGGAGGTGGTTGTGTAATGGTTTAGAAGAGGAAGAGAAAGATACAGATAGTAGGTGTATGTATAATATACATATATATATATATAATAAAATAGGTAAAAGTACTATTTAAGTACTTTATGCATCAAATGCTTGTACCTTAGGTGTAAATGACTCTATAGTCTATTGCCCTTGTACTTAACTGATATATTGGATGACGTTAGTAAATTGGACTCAAATAGTGGTTGAAAGCGTAGCATTGGAACTGCTATGTAGGCTTTTGCTTACCGAGGGTTCGAATCCCTCTCTTTCCTTACCTTCACCCAATTTACCGATCTTACTAAACACAACCATTTGTTATCGAATAGGCTCGTGAAGTGTATGGCTAACCCAATAACAAAAGTTTCGTAAGGGGACTGGAGTCTGGAGCAGGCTACCATGAGAAAAAAGATCTTCTTTCTAAAAAGATTCAATCGTCACCAAAGATTTTACCACGAATCTATTGATTCTATATGATTTATTATATTACTACCCCTTTACCACTTTATTCGTACGCACTCTTTTTTTACTCAGTGGTAGAGTAATCCCATGGTAACGCGTGTTAACGCGTAAGCCTCGGTTCAAACCCGACAAGGGGCTTTGTTTGGTTTTTTTTTCAGTCGTAGTATTCATATTCATATAAAGAATAACGATATTCTTAATAGGAATAAAAAAAGTAACCGACTGTATAATATTATCATCTAATGAGTTACCCCTACCAGCACGGTAACACCGCCTCCGGTGATGCTGGTAGGGGACCCATGAAGCAAATTCTGGTTCTAGTTAATTGACCGTGAAGCAAATTCTGCTAGTGGTTTTGTGTGTGGGAGGTTTTTGTTTTTTTTATGGGTTGGGTGGTTCAAGGTAGTGTTGCCTACAAAAATGTGTTTTAATGAAATGAGGTGATGTGGCAGCGCATGATTGGTTGAAATCAGTGAAGTTGAAAAAACTCACGGTAAGCGCCCCTTCCCCCTGAGGCATGTGTAGTGGGGGGGGGGGGGTTTAGAGGCTTTATAAATTAAAATATTAATAAAGCGAAATGTGAGGCTTTATATAAAAAAAAGTGCAGTGGTAGGGGCTTTATATAAAGTCTATTGCCCCACCCCTTGTAGTGTGGTGATAAAGGTGTTGAGGTTTAAAGGGGGTTGAGAGTTTAAACCTCATAAGTGGCAAAAAAAAAATGATGTATTTAAAAGGGGATGAAATAAAAGATGTAATAAAAAGAGTGTAATAAATATGAGAAAAAAATTAGGCTTTCAAAAAAAATATAAAGTCAAATTTAAAAAAGAAAAATATTTTATCAAATAAAAAAACATTACAATTAAATTAAAAAAATTACAAATACTAAAAAAAATTACAAATACTAAAAAGAAAATGTTACAAATACTACTCGTCTCCTTCTCCTCCTCTTCTCCTTGTTCTTCTTCTTCTTAAAATAGTCATAGCTAGCCTCCAAATCTTTGGCTGTAACAATCGGCAAAAATAAGGTAATTCCGTACTAATTAACTAATATATGATTAACGTAATTAAATGCAATTATGTGTTGATTATTTATCAAGGCCTTAGGAGATAGCAATTTCCAAATAATGCATAGGAATGCATACGTTTAATGACGAAACATGATAGGATCATGTGCGAATAAACTTATCCGGTATGGACGTTGGCGATTACCCGGTAAAAATTAAATAAACGAAAAGGATCCCGGACACCCAGGATATAAAATAAAGGGTATTTTCACAAAATATAATGGGTTTTGGAACTCCAAAGCCAAAAGTGAAAACTCTCCATACAAATCTCCCGGTAACGAATAAAGTGCGCGTACCGCACCCGGTACGCGTATAACTTATAATTTCATCCGACAAGAGCCTAAATAACCAATCAACGCTTAAACTAGGCTATGCTTAAGGGTTATTAGAGACATTTTTAATGTCCGAATGACGCGCGGTTAAAACCCGAAAAATACCCGAACGACGAGGGATTAAACTTAACTTAATATTGGTAAATAATTTGTGTGGTGGACCCCGCCTAAACCCCAAAAGGGGCCGGCCTAAACCTCTTGCATATTCCTTTTTCTTTTTTTTTTTGTCTAAACATCTTACTAAGATCCAAAATACAATCAAGTAATTAAGCATGCTTGGAAGGGATTGTGTAAGACTAGCTAAGTACAAAAAGCATGCAAACCATGCTTTTCTTTTGATAATTTTCGGCCAAGCTCACACACAAACAAACAACCTACTCAAAGATCCCCAAGTACAAAAGAAAGCATGCATATCCTACTAGGTTATGATTAAGATTGTGTGATATCTTAGCAAGATCATAATCTTCTTCTCCTTCTTAAATCTCACGGCCAAACACCCCTCTCCCACAATCTCCCAAGATCATTTTTGTACAACACAATCTCTTGAATCCTTAGTAAGATCACATACAATCCATGAAAGATATGGTGATATTATATAACATGTGTTAGATACTTGAAGAAACAAAGCAAAATCCTCCTTCTTTCTTTCCCCTTTGGCCGTAGGTAATCAAGAAGCCACAACCATCATTCTTTCAAGTTTAACACATTCAAATCACTTCCAAACATCCATCCATCAAAACCCCATTGTGTGTTTCAAGAGCTTGGAGCTTAAACACTTGGAAGAACACACTAAACCCCACTCAAATCCAAGGTTTTTGTCTTCCCTATCCTTGTGCTAGTAGTAAGCTTCTTAACCTTGCTTTGATCATTAATATTCATGTTATGTGTTCTTAGAAGCAAGTTGCACATGAAGGGTTAAAATGTGGTTTTGAAACATAAGCTTTAATAGATTTTACATGAGTAAAATGGATGATTAAAGACATGTAAATGGATCATGGATTTGATGATGATAATGTAGTGTTTCTTAAAAATTATAAAATCTACACATACACCATGTAGGATGATGATTTGAATATGATTTGTGAAAGAAACTTGAATATGTTAAAAGATAGTTTTAATCATCATAAAATGATCATCTAAAGTATAAAATAAGATGGAATATGTTAGGAAGTCATAAATGTAGAAGTTACAAAATTAAAGTCTACTCACTTAGATGGGTGAAATTTGGATATGATGGACAAATACACTAAACACACATACTAGTAGTCTTATTTATGGAATATAAGACTATTAAAAGTGGTATGATGTAAAAATAACCTAACATTAAGAAGATGAATCTTCAAAGTCCACTAAGTTGGGAGAAAAAATGCTAACTTTGGAAGTTAGGGTGGAAAAATGCAACATTTGTAAGTTAAGGGACTAATGTTGTAACTTTGAAAGTTAGGGGACTAAAAGGAATATTTTAGAAACTATTAGTCCAAAAATGCAATAATGAAAAGTTTGGTGTCAAAAGCATAAATAATGGTTTTCCAAGGATAGTTTTGGTAAACACTAGTAAACTACTTATGTATTTTGTATAAGAAGTGTATTTTTATAAAAATGGAAGTTATAAAAATATGGACTTGTATTAACATAAGGATTTTATAAAAATAGAGATTTTTATAAAAATGTTGAACAAAAGTAAAAACTTGAGAAACATATACAAAAATAACACTTTTATATAAATGGGAATATAAAAGTGTTGGAAACATTTTTGTATATAAGTTAACAAGTTAGGTTAAAAATACAAAAAATATTTTTAAACTTTCCAAGTAATGTGTGATAGGAATTAGAAATATGAATAATATTTCTATAAAACACATATTGGGAAAAACTCGGAAAAATTAACTATACAAGTTAAGATATCGGACTTAGACACGTTAACGAACAATAAACGGACAAAACAAGAGAAAAATGCCATTGCGGCAAGATAAGAAAATATATATTTTAGGAAGTAAATATATATATATATATATATATATATATATATATATATATATATATATATATATATAACATGGGTGAAAATTAATTAACACTTTCCTAAGTGTTGGAGAAATTATTCGTGGGAGAAAACATAACGTAAATGATTAAGACGTTAAACAAACGTATGGACTTAACAAGAAAAATTACACGTTTATATATATATATATATATATATATATGCTCGTCTTGGCGAAATTCTAGTATATCTACTTAATGGGAAAGTAGATATGTGGGAAGGAAAACCGAGATGAGTAGACAATATATATATATATGTGTGTGTGTGTGTGTGTGTGTGTATGCTGAGCCGACGAGGTCCTAGTATATTTATTTGAATGGGAAAATAAATATACGGCATGGCGAGTCGAATCGGGTGTTAAGAATATACTACCGAACGACAAGACCTTAGCATATTTATTTGAATGGGAAAATAAATATGCGGCAAAGTGAGTCGGGTCAAGTGTTAAGAATATATTATATCGAACGATGCGATCTTAAGTGTAATTATTTGAATGGGAAAATAATTATACGGTAGTGAAGTCGAGTCGAGGATAATAATATACAAGTTAAAGAAATATTAACAAGAATAATATACAACTTGTAAGAAAAGGGTAATCCAACGCCAACGAACCTAGGATACGCGTTCAATTAAACGGGAATTGGAATAACTCGTGGTCGGGGAGTTGGGTGTACAACTTTCCAAGGCACATGCACTGTAGGAATAGTGACTTATACGTCTAGGACGTTTGTAGGTGCGAGACCACCAATTTGCTATCTTTCCTTTTGAGCCGGACACAGATTCAGGTGAGTCTCACGGCCCCATTTTAAACTATTTTACGTTTTCGGGGGAAAGATATGTTAGGGAAAAGGTTTGACGGGATAATTACTTGAGATGTGATCGCCACTCGGGGTTGAGACCTGTAACACCCCAACCGATGGCGGAATCATCGAGGTGTCACATAGTGACGATTGTTCAAAAGCACATGGTACTAAAATGTAAATATATTATTGAATAATTTAAATTGTCTTACATAGATGAAATGGAAAAAAAAAAAAAAAAAAAAAAAAAAGTCTGAACGAAACATGAAATTTGAAATAACTAATTAAAAGCAAGCACTAAAATCCAATGCTATGGAACTAAGATCAAATTGCACCTGAAACATGTACAAAATAGGTTTTGTCAACATAAGAAATGTTGGTGAGCATTCCTAGTTTTAATACATATAGTAAGTTGGAAAATGTTACACAATTCAAGTGCAAAGCTACAGTGCAATTATGTAAACTATGTATCATACAAATGAGCGAAATCAATCCTGTGACTGTATAATGTACTAAATGAACGGCGGTGTACTTATCCAAATAATTGGATAATAACTTAACAATGACCATGGATTCTCCGATGAAAAAGGGGGAGAATCAACCTAGGCGGGTTGTCAATCCAATAGCGCTATCCAATGTTAAGGTCGGCTTGTACAATGTTAATGATTTCACTAAGTACAAATGTATTCTACATGTATTGTCTAAGCATAAAGCACGTTTGTAAGCAAATGCACATAGTACTAGAATTGTATTGTAAAAATGTGAACTTGTATGTGTAATTTGTATAAGTGTACATGTAACACCCCAAAAGTGAATAAAGACAAAAAGGGGATAGAAAATACTCACTTTCGCCAAATGACTAGATGACTAAGCGAGCGTGAAAATGCGAGCAATCCAAAGATTCAACAACGAAACTAGTCCAATTTAGAAGAAAAGAAACCGAATAGGAAAAATATCAAGCTTCCAATTCGCCAATTACAAGAGCTTATAATCAAAGCTTCAAATGTAGAAGTAATATACTCTAGAAGAAAGATATGAGGGAGAGTTTAATCGAATTGAAACAATCGATTTAGAGGTGCAAAGTGTAATGGGTCATAGGTGGGTTTTTATACTAGTTTTGGATTCAATTAGGCTTTAAAATTGGTCAACACAATAAAGTAAGGTTTTAAGATGAATTGACCATTTGACTAGGACTTTGACTGTTTGACTAAGACTTTGACTAGGACATTGACTGGGACTTTGACTAAGACTTTGACTGGGACTTTGACCGAGACTGTCTTAGTAGACCGCGAGGGCTAAAAAAAATTATTTTTTTTCTAATTTAATCAATTTTAAGTTATAGACTTGTTTCCTTTTGTTTCTAAGTTGTTTTAGGACCGAAAATTAAGGGCTTTGAGTATCAAGGTCTGAAACATACGTGCTCGGGTGTAGATGTGAGTATAAAACGTGCATACTTTTACTTATAAAAATTATAAGTTTTATTAAATTATGAATTTTGGTCCTATTAAAATACGAGGGTTAAAAATGAAAATTTTGAAATAGTTAAGGAACCAATTATGCACATTTATGAAAAATGAAGGGTGCAAGTTGTCACAAGACCTCTCTTCTATAATCATTTATTCAGGGAAATGAAACCGAATGAATATTTGAATAGTACTATTGGTGCCTGACAAGGCCCACCCCTAATCGATAGCGTCGATTATGCATCGGCGTATGCCTGGGGTGCACGTATTCTGAAATCAAGTCGTAGGATACCGAGTAACGACTTGGAGCGGGGCATTATTATTATTTGTCTTGGTTTGATTATAGGCTCAAGTAGAATTGTAGGAACTTGCAACTCCTATAAATTGTCATAACATGGTATTTCCCAAGAGTTAAAGTTTTGGAAACTAAAAACCTGTGAACTCACCAATATTTATATATTGACGAAATTTTAAACATATCTTTCAGGTAATTGATTGAAGAGGAACATGGCAAGCTGGGTCAACGAAATCTCTCATAAGGGCGTTGGGTGTTTTTGCGGGGTTTCACCTTTATTTCCCAAGTATATGGGATATATTTGAGAAACCTCCTTGTTTGTGTTAAAAACAATCTAGTCTATGTGTAATTGTTAAACATGGTTTTCGACGTCTAAATAAATGACCCATTTTATTAATTACTTATGATTTGCGTTAACCTTGACTTTATACGCTTGAACCGTCGCGCCACGTGTTTCCGCCATTGGCGTGGTGTGACATTGGCAATGAGCAAAAATAACTTTTTACTCATCCGAAATCGGTGCATAAAAACATCAAGGTCGTGAACCGGTGAAGGATTGAAATAATCGTTCGTTAAACGATCATTTGCGGCTACACAGTCACGCATAATGTATTCCCTAGTCAATACCGGCCAAAGAGCAATGAGCAAATCTCTAAGACAATACATTCTCGATTCAATTCCCTCTTTATAACCATTATAAACTCGAATATCTTATGCTCAATCTCAATCTCATATCTTGCAACGTCTCTTTTCAACTCCAACACCCTCAAACGCTAACCCAACACCGCCACCATCTCGCCACCACAATATCAAACCGCTACGACAAGTAGTCATCATGTTCCTTCAATTTTGCTAGGTGATTGGATTTTGTTTTCTGATTCCCTTGGTTTTAAAAAAGTGCACCTAGGCTCGAGCCACACTTAGGCTCAAGAATATGCGCCTTATGCAACCTGGGGGCGTAGGTTGTAAAGAAAGAGCAGCTGAGGTGCGCTTTTTTGGTGAAAATCAACCCTGAGGCGCGCGCCTCTTGTACATGATGTATTTTTGTGTAACAGATTGTGGTACATCATGCTTTTCAGGTTGTACTTTTATATAATCTCAACATTGAAACATATATGAAGCTTATTTCAAATAACTTTGTGTTATAACCTATAACTCTTTAAGGTTTGTTTGAATCTTTTGGCTTTTTGTGTTCAATACTGCTGTAGTTATTTTTTTTTATTTGTAAGCCAGTTAATTCACTTGAAACCCATATGCAGATAGTGATAATCATGGTGCTTTTAACCATCGATTTACATTTTGTATACTTCAATGGTAATTGTTCAGATTACCTTTAAGGTAGGCGTTGTGACTGTCACCTCCTTCACTTTAATGTTACAACGAACAGATTTGTGTTGTTCTTGACCTTTGATTTGCATAAATTTGGTATTTAGGACTACTTTAATAAAAAAATCAAACAAATAAGTTCAACAAAAGGTTAGATTTTGAAAATGTGAATTAAAGAATTTCCGTCAATGATATTGGGTAAAATCATAGATGTGCCTTTGTCGCACAATCAACAATCTGCCAAATTACTTCCTGTACCTAATTGCTTCTTTTGATTTTACAATGTGGTCAAGGCCATGATCGATGTCGTATCCGAACTTACATAGTTATCTTATTCATCATATATAATCATCAAAACCACATCAAAAACACACAATTAGACACATTATTGAACATTCATTACCCATTCCATCAGGCCATCTCAAACTTCACAATAAAATTGGGGCCTTTTTTGTTATAAAAAAAATCAGTGTGTTTCTACGTCGCACGTTGTGCGAGGGGAAAATGTCCTTTCGATATGATGTTTGTTAATTGATATGTGCGTTTCTACGTCACGCATACATAGCAAAAGTTAAGTTTGCAAAAGTGAATTTAGTGGTTTATACATATAAAGTTATGTGACATGTCACGAACAAAATTTAATATAAAGTGATATACTACCAACCACCCAAATGGTTCGACCCCATGAAAAGTTCCTAGGTCCGCCATTAGGTTTAACATCATCCAGTTAAGGGAAAAAAAAACCAAAATCTTATATGAAAAGGTGAGGATTTTAGAATGCACCATATAACCCATAATAATTTAGTCTACCTGCCTTATTCAGCATAAAAAAGTTAAATTTATAAACTAAAAACCTATGATAAATTGAGTAGCATTTTTATTATCTATATCTATATATATATATATATATATATATATATATATATATATATATATATATATATATTGCAAAGGGATTAATACTACATGTCATACTTTTATGCAATCTCCCCTTTGAGAGATGCCACATATGATGTGATGTGGCAACTCTAGACCAATTAAAAAAAATGAATAAATATGGTTTAACCTAATCTATTAAATATCTAATTTAATAAATGTAAATATTAAACTTTTACAAATAGCAACATAACGGTTGTTTTGCAAATATTCACGTCGCCGTTATTGTAACCGCTACCACCGCGGTTTCCATCCAAACTCCACGTATCGCTTTCTTTCACACCACCGTTAAATCACCACCACTTTCTTTCACTTGCCACTAACCGCTACACTCACGGATCACCGGATAATCGCACCGTCACAAAACCATCTTGCTATTACCGTCGTCTTCCCTTCCATCTATAAACGCAGTTTCACATAAGGTGCTGCCTATGCGCCTTTTGTACTTTGCGAAACCGGTTGTCGAAAACACCAACCTTTGACAGAATGAGAAACTCCGACGGAGAAGTGCTTATTAACAGAAAAAGTGAGACGGAGAGAGAGTCGGGACAAAGGGAGCCACCATTTTGAGCGGTCTTCCGGAGGAGGTTAGTTAACTTAGGACCGGCGGCGTTAAGTTTGGTTTGTGATGTGAAAAGAGGGGTGAAATTAGGATTACGGTAGGCGCCGGCGATGGCTGAGGTTAGGACGGGTGTTTTTTTTTTTTTTTTTGCGGTGGATTTTTCGGTAGTCATGGCCTGAAGGAGAGATAAGGAGATTATCTGTGGAGGGGATGGGGATAAATGACATTTTCTTGGTGATTTGATTACTTTGAAAGTATAATATTCTAAAAAAGTGGGTATTCAAATCCGTAAAGAAAAAAAGAAGATTATGTAATTACCATATAGTAAAAAGATAAAACTTTTTTATCAACTGTTACATTTTTATTTTTATAATTGTATATTACACTCACTTTTAAGCTACTTTCGTTTCGTAGATGAACCGAAGTTAATAATAAGGAATGTTTTATTTGATACAAGTTAAAAAAACTGTATTTTTAATAAGAAATAATAAATAAGTTTTAGTACCTTAAATACGTTGGTGTGGTTATTTTTATCTATGTTATGACATAAAATTTTGTTAAAAGCTATTATTATTTGGATATTATAATCTTCGACAAGTGTTGGGAGCGTGACTAACCAATAAAAACATCGGTACCAATTGTTTGACTTATAAATCAAGTGTTGAAATCAAGCCTTATAAATATAAAACTTGCATCTTTTTACATGTGTTGTTCAACACCAATTACAAAATGATATACATATACTCGTAGTGGCGAAACTTGAGCGAAAATTTCGGGGGGTCTGAAGTCGTTGGTTATGGGGGGTCGAAACCGTATATACCAAAAAAATTCTATACGTATATATATACAATATAATCAGAACTTCTGAGCAAAACTTTCAGAGGGGGCGGCCACCCTCTTTTGCCTCAAGAAAGTTGCGTCACTGTATACTCGAATATGAGTTTTACTGAACAAGATCCACATTTTTTCATCTTACTATATAGTCACACACTAAAAAATGTTAAAACTTAATCTACAAAGGCACGTTGAACATAGTTTTGTGTATTTGATTTTTGTCATTACTCTAAAGAGGACACAACGCGCGAGGTAACGTCAACTCGTTTATACATAAATTGCATACATAAAAAATAAAAATTATGAGATGTTACGAAGAATCAAATGAGCACCAAACTGAGGTGGAAGAGTGAACACAGGAAACGGAGAATGTTTGTAGGACGGTGAAAGGTCAAACGAGAAGCGTTGTAGAACCATCACCATGGCTGTTTTCGCTTCCGTCATCGCAAGGCTTTGTCCGATACAAACACGAGGCCCGTTAGAAAATGGAAAGAACGAACTTGAACCTTTTCCCATCGTTGCATTCACGATCCCTTCTGCAAATCTTTCAGGTTTAAACTCGTTTACATCATCTCCCCATATTTCACGGTCATGATGAACTTGCACCATGGCTAACGCTAATTGCACACCTGATGGTATCATCATGTTTCCAAGCTTCGTGTCCTTGTGGGTCGCTCGTGTCATCATGATCACCGGTGGGTATAACCTAAGAACCTCATTTAGTATCATTGTCAAAATCTTGAGGTTCTTTAGACCTTCAAAATCAACATTTTTGTCACCAAAAACCTCAATAATCTCTTCTCGAGCTCGGATTTGCCATTCTTGATGCAAACTTAAACAAACCATGGTCCAAACGATCAAATTCGAGGTTGTTTCGGATCCAGCAATGTAGAATAGCTTACATTCTTCGATCACATCATCCATACTCATTCCAACTCCATTTTCTTCTATCTCTTTCTTATTTGATTCTAGCAAAATTCCAAGTAAGTCATCATGTTTACCTTCTCCCAACTCGATTGCTTTCTTTCTCTTGTTGATTATACCTATTAGTACAGATCTTAGTTCATTAACGTTTTCGTTAAACCTCTTGTTCGCTCGGATTGGTATAAACCTGAATTCAAAACAAACTAGTTCTATTATTGTTTTGTTAAGATAGCAAAATGTGTATTTACAGACACATAAACCGGCCTGCAACAGACCGTCTTAGGCCCAAAACGTAATATCTAAATTAGATTGACTCAATGTCAAGGCGATGTTACCTTCTTCCGGGGATTGGAAGTATAAAAAGCATTTGGAATATAAGATCTATTTGTTCCTTTTGGATTCGGAATATCTTATGCCCTTCTTCATAAGAGCTACCGAAAGCTGTTCGTGAAATAACATCTCCTGCCAAGCTATCAATATATGGCCATACGTCGACTTCTGTGGGACCGGCTCCTGCAGTTAGAAGCTCCCATTTGCGGACCATGTCACTGCAACTTGAGCTGATAGCCGAGAACATGATCTACATACATATCAATTCATGCATAAACTATTTAGATATTGATCATTAAATTAAAATTAGTAGCCTAATTCCAAGGCTTGTACCTTTAAGTTTTGTAGATTAAAAGCCGGATTGATGATTTTACGATGTTTGGTCCATTTGTGACCCTCGGTGACAAGCAGTCCGCGGATAATGCTATCGCGAAAGGGTTCGGGATGTGGCTTCTGAAACTCATCAGGTCTTAGTAATATCTCTTTTATCAAATCCGGATCCCTGATATACACCCTTGGAATTGTGCCCAACCATATGAAAGATTTTTCACCTGCTCAAATGGTTCATAGTTTGAACAACCATTTTTCCAAACCATTTTATTCCATTAATGAAAAAACTTTTACATCATCTTAAATTACGGGGAAAACACATAAACAGCCTATTTGACCATTCAATTTGTTGAGGCGGTTCGCTTTTTGAAGTGGAGACAGAATGTGATCCACAGTGACTCGCAGAGCCCGAGGAACCAAGGATTTGTATTTAGTAGAATACGTTTTGCGATTCAAAAAGGGATAGCGGCGCAACTTGTTACTCGTTTACCCATTATCCAGATGTAAGTTGGTTATAAAAATATTCTCTTAGACTATAGTTAAAAAAAATTTTTTTTGCTTAAACATACATTATTATTATTTTTTTTTTTCTAATACTTCCCTTGACATATATAAAATCAAAAAAGATGAGAAATCGCTATAGGATCTATCTATTGTTTTCTTCATTTCTAAATTCTTTTCTTTTTATTCATCTTTCTCATTTAATGAACTACTAAGTAACTCTGGCCTCTCCCTCATGAGGTTGAGAGTTTGAGTCACAATGGACAACCATTAAGAGAAGATTTAGATTGTTGTTAGAAAATTGTTATAACTCAAAATAGTTAATTCATTGTTTATTAAAATAAATTCTTATATTTTTGTTGTATATGTTTACTATAATATTTTATTATTATTATGATTACTACTACTAAAAATACAATTATTAACACGAAATTCATGCCCCGCCCCTTTGGTGTGGTGATAAAGGTATTGGTGTTTCAAATGACAGATTGAGAGTTTAAGCCTTATAAGAGTAAAAAATGGGTGTATTTAAATGGGAGAAAGATTTAGCCGTTAAAAAAAACACGAATTTCATAGCTTTTAACCGAGGGACACATATTAATCACTGTATAGTCGATAATTTTTAAAAGTCAGGTGGGAGTTGGGTTCAATTGACAAAGTTATTGAAGTAAATATGTCGCTCTCCTTCAAGTTAAGAGCTTGAGCCCCACCAAAAACTAATTTTAACCGTATAAGTTATAAAGGTGGCATGTATCATAAACAAACCCACTATTAAAGCCTGACAACGGCATTAGGCCTATTGCGGTGGGGGCCATTTGGAGAAGATTGGTGTCGAAAGTCGCTATGCGTAAAGTGGGTAAAGAGATCGCAGCTTATTTGGGGGATTTTCAGTTTGGGGTTGGGGTCCCTAATGGGGCAGAAGCGGTGCTGCACAGCGCTAACAGGTTTCTGAGCGCGTTCCATTCTGACGGGTCCCTGGCTATGCTCACTGTTGATTTTTCTAACGCCTTCAACGAGGTGGACCGTACGACACTTCTCAGGGAAGTTAGTTGCAGATGCCCATCTATCTTCCCGTGGGTCTAGTTTTTGTATGCTCAACCCGCAAGGTTATATGTGGGGAATACTCATATTGGGGCTACCACGGGGGTGCAGCAAGGGGACCCCCTCGGCCCCCTTCTTTTTGCGCTGGTTCTCCATCCGTTGATCCTTCGTGTGCAGGGCGCCTGTTCCTTGCCCTTCCATGCTTGGTACTTGGACGATGGCACTATCATTGGTAAGGCAGAGGAAGTTGCTAGGGCGTTGGACATTATTCGTTCAGAGGGGGCGCCTCTGGGGCTTAGGCTTAATATTCGGAAAACGGAGATTTTTTGGCCGTCATGCAATGGTTCGAAGAAAGTGTCGGGTTTATTCCCAAGCGAGGTTAGCAGGCCCGCAGAGGGGGTTAAACTCCTCAGGGGGGGGGGGGGTTAGTCGGGATGCAGGGTTTATTCAGTCTTTGGCATCTAGAAGAGCTCTTCGGGCGGTTGATCTTATGAAACGACTGCCGGACTTGAGGGACGCCCAAAGTGATTTCCTCCTGTTGCGCTCGTGCATGGGGGTTGCTAAATTAGTGTTTGGGCTCCGGACTTGTCAACCCGAACATGTCAAAGAGGCTGTGTCTATCTTTGATGCAGGCCTGCGAGGGGCAGTTGAAGACATTGTTGTCAGCGGGGGACCGCATTTTGGGGACCTTCAGTGGAGGTTGGCTTCTTCCCCTATGCGTTGCGGGGGCTTAGGGCTTATCTCGGCGGAGGACGTCTCCGCATATGTTTTTGTGGCGTCCAGGGCCCAGTCATGGAAATTACAGGACCACATCTTGCGAAGCGCTGGTGTTGTGGGGGTGGATCCTGACTACGCCCTTGCGCTTGGTAATATTGGAACAACTCTTCCGGACCTTGATCTAGGTGGTTTTACCGATAAGGAGACCGCCCCCAAGAAACCTCAACAAACTTTGGCGAGTGCTCTTTATGATAAACACATACAGGATATGGAGGAGCGGTTCGATATGACCCCGCGTCAAAAGACAGTTTTGGCTTGTCTCAAAGGGGCTCATGCCCAGGATTTTTTGACTGTTGCACCCATTGAAGGTCTTGGGCAACGGATGTCAGCAGTTGAATACAGAGCCATCCTTAAATACCGTCTCATGATTCCCCTTTTTCTGCCAGACGGCTCATGCCCCGTCTGTAAAAAAGCATGTTTGGATAGATTTGGCGACCATGCCCTTCACTGTAAGGAATTGCCGGGGTTTAAGTATCGTCATGATTGGGTTAGAGATGTTTTATGGGATGTGCTTAGGCGTGCTGGGATCTCAGCCAAGAAAGAAGCCCCTGTTAACTTCCTGACTGACCCACGAGAGGGAAGATCTACCCTGCGTCCTGCGGACGTCCTTGTGTTTGGCTGGGCGGGGGGTATGCACGCGTGTGTTGATCTTACTGGGGTGTCCCCACTGGTGGGGCTGAGAGATAGTGGATTCGTTCCAGGACAGGCGGTTTTAAAGGCGGAAGCTAGGAAGGTTGCTAAGCACGAGGCAGCGTGTTTAGAGAATCAGCATGTGTTCATTCCATTTGCCTTCGACACTTTTGGATCACTTGCCCCTGAGGCAGTTCGCTTTTTGGAGCGGGTACAGAAGGTGGTCCACAGTGACTCGCAAAGCCCGAGGAACCAAGGGTTTGTATTTAGTAGAATAGGTTTTGCGATTTAAAAAGGGATAGCGGCGCACCTTGTTGCTCGCTTACCCATTATCCAGATGTAACTTTGTTGATACATAATTAAATAAAGTATAAATTGCCCTTTCTATATTCTAAAGAGTTTCCATTCTATCTATGAGTGAAAAATCGGCCCAAAAACTTGGTTACAGATTGAATTAAGTGGAAATCTTTTTGCTGTACAAAAAAAAAAAAAAAAAAAAAATCTAAAAAGAGTTTCCAAGTACATGATAATCAGAAACACCAAAATAAGTCAACCATGATAAAATGAAGTACACAGAAAATAAGAAGAAATAGATGAATAAATACCGTATTTAGAGATGATATGATGATCAAAGGGGAGAGCATATGAAGTAATATCATGAGTGATTGGACTGGCCTTTGATTTACCTTCGTTCACAATTGTTGCAAGTTCTATCATGTCACCCATTAGAAGCTTGTATGAATTACCTTTATACCCTTCTTTTCTCAGCCACTTCTCTAGTCTCTTTGGCTTCAACCATACCCAATTCAGTAATTTCCATCCCCAACTCAAGATCACAGCTACAACACAGGCTGTTGCAACGTTACCCAATATTGTTTCCATCTTGTTTTTCCTTAAGGAGAAAATGAGAAAATATAATTGATAAGAAGGAAGTGTTGACTTTTATAACATCCTCATGACGATGCTATCGAGTGCCAACTTATTCTATATGGTATTATTAGTATAATCGTCATTGTGTAGCAAACAAGAAACCACGGTCAAGATTACACAAATAATATATTTAGTTTAAAATTTTAGTTCGTTTTCTTAATTTTTAAGTAAAGACCCATGAGATTACTTGCGTTACGTGGCGGGAACTCGATTGGTATCCATTTGGTTCAGCACGATACTAGCAATCACTTAGGGTTGTCCAGATCGCTCACCGCTCGCTTGACGCTCACTTGAAAAAGATCGGAAAATGTGGGCTCGATTCGGTTTGTAAATAAGTCAACCATAAACAAAGTTCCGTTCAGCCAATCTGCCGCTATATACAAATATATTATTATAGTTATACATACTAGCCAATGTGCCCAATAAAAAATATAATACTACATCTAAAAGTAAAATCCTAAGCTCTCACCCTAAGACTATAAGGAGGGGGTGAAGAGGGGGATGAAGCGTCATGTGGCACTTGTGGGACCTTTGTGGGGGGGAATAATTGTGGGGAGTGGAAAGGGAGGGGGGAAGTGACATGTGGCATTTCTTTTTTTTTTTTTTTTAATTCTCTTTTTAATAAATATAAAACACAATTTTAAAAAAACATAATATTAATTCATCTAATAAACTACAAAGTAAATAAAAAAACACTAACAAACCAAAAATACATGAAATTTTAATAAAAACATAAAAAAAAATACACTTTAGTTATCGCTATCATCTTCATCAGATGGGTAATCTCTTGGTATACTCCAAATATGATCAATCAGATCCGCTCGAAAGTTGTGATGTGTTTGGCTATTCTTGATTTCAAAGTTGTTGGTGTTTCTTTCTTCACCCGTAATGTTTTCTTGACTTTGCTGCGTTTCCTCACCAAAGTACTCGCATATTGCACGTCCTTCATCCTCCAAAATCATGTTATGTAAAATTACGCATGCGTACATCACATTTCATATATGCGTTTTTTCCCACAGTCGGCAGGGTTGGGCCAAAATGTGCCATCTTTTTTTCAACACACCAAAAGCACGCTCAACATCTTTCCGTGCAGCCATTTGAGTTTTGTTAAACTTTTTTCTCTTAGGGTCTAACGTAGTCCTCCGTGTAAACGATTTTACGAACACGGCCCAATCAGGGTAAATTCCATCTGCTAGAAGATACCCGTACTTGTATTCTACCTCGTTTAAGAAAAAAGTTCCTTTTGGTGCAACATCGTTTATAAGATCGTTGAAGATTGGGGATTGATTAAGAACAGTCCTATCGTTCAACGAACCGGGCACACCAAAAAACGCATGCCAAATCCAAAGATCTTGTGACACAACCGCTTCAAGCATCATACACGGCGTTTTATGAAAACCGCTAGCGTGTTGGCCTTGCCACTCAGTTGGACAAAGTTGCCACTCCCATTTCATACAATCTATACTTCCGAGCATACCGGGAAAACCATGTTTTTCTTCGTGAAACTCTAAAAGTTGGTGGACGTCACTAAATGTTGGTTTTCTCAAATATCTTTTTAAATATAAATCAATGACGCCCGCACAAAAAAACTGAGTACTTTCTCTAGCCGTTCGCTCGGCCATCCTTAGATACTCATCCATTACGTCGGAACTGGTTCCGTAAGCCAATGATCTAAGCGCGGCTGTGACCTTTTGCATCGCGGTAAATCCCATCTGACCACGTGCATCGGGCCTTTGTTTGAAATATTCAAAATTATTTTCTAAATCATTTGTTATTCTTAAAAATAAATTACGACTCATACGAAAACGCCGCCTAAAACTTCTTTCATCGTATGTTGATTCGGGTGAGAAGTAATCACGTACCAATGACTCATTTCCGGTTTGTCGTTCACGAACTATATACTTTCTACGCTTGGGTAGTTCGGAGGTCCCTTCGTCGTCCGCTATAGCTTGAACGACGTTCTGAACGCTCGCCATTAACAACTCTGCGGCACCTTCGCCCAAGTCATCCAAAGCGAGTTGATCAAACATATCGTCTGAACTCGAAGAGTCGCCCGACATCTTGCAATTTTTTTTGAAAATATATGATAGTTTGGAGAGGATTTTATGAAAAAAAGGAGTGTGTGTTTGTGTAGAAGATAGTATTGTTTATATATATATATATATATATATATATATATATATATATATATATATAATAATTTTTTTTTTTTTGTAAAATAGCCGTTTGTAACGGTAATATTTTTTTTTAAACGGTAACATAAATTGAAATTGGCCCAACCAATGCTCGCCACGTGTCAAACCTTTATCCCCCACGCCGGTGAACCCCCCCCCCCCCCCCCCGCCCCATCCCCCCGCCCCTCTCCCGCCCCTACCGGCGGCGGTGTTCCCCCCCCCCCCTCCCGCCCCCTCTCCCGCCCCCACTCCGCTTAGTCTAAGTAGATCGTTTATCGGCATCGCTCTCACCATAACGTTCTCTTAAAACATTGTCATTTATGAATATATATATATATATATATATAGAGAGAGAGAGAGAGAGAGGAAAAAGATCAAATAGGAACCAAGAGCCTAGTTAGAAACTTAGGAACCAATCTGAGCCCTTCATCTTTGATTTTGATCTAGAGGGTAGTTATGTAATTAAACAATTATATATTATATTTTAATTTAAATAAAAGTTTTATATTCGGAAGTTAATAAAAACTTCCTGCGAATAACATTCCTTAAAAAACTCACCCAATTCAATATCCTAATCAGTTTCTCTAAAAAAGATCCACCAACTCTCAGCCACCACCGCCTTCAAAAACCACCACCATCATCGTCCCTCAGTCGTCGTCCTCTACAAACCCCACCACCACCACCGCCCCTCCGCCGTCCTCTGCAAAACCCATCAGACCACCCTCAGCCACCACCGCCCTCAAAAAACACCACCATCGTCGTCCTCTGCAAACCCCACCACCACCATCGTCCCTCCGTCATCCTCTGCAAACCCCATCAGACCACTCTCAGCCACCACCGTCCTCAACCACCCAAAAACCATCAGATATCCTCCCCCTGCAGGAACATCATCGGACCCCTCAACCACCCAAAAACCATCGGACCTTCTCCCCTGTCACCATCATCGGTTCTTCTTTTTAGAGAGAGGGAGAGAGAGAGAGAAAGAGAGAGAGAGAGAGCGATGAAAAGATTTGTTGTTAGTTGTTATACACCAGTGTATAATTATACATCAGTGTATATTGATACATTTGATTAGCACTACTATTTATACACCAGTGTATAATTATACATCAGTGTGTATTGATACATTTGACCTCGTTATCTTATTTAAGGTTTGATCGATTACCTTTTCCATATAATATACACCAACGTATATTATCCAAAACTATATAACATCATGTACTGCACATATTGATGAAGAATGAATACCATGGGGAAAAATAAATACTTTCCTAAAATAATGGGATTATAAAGGAAACTAATTAAACATGTATTATTAATAGTCAATATACAATTACCACATTACCCTTTGATTTAATTAAATATTTAATTAATGTTTTACTTATTTACAATCATGCCATTAAAGATCAATGGCTAAGATTGGTTCCTATGGTTCCTACTTAAGGTATGGTTCCTATTTGAACCCTACCCTATATATATATATATATATATATATATATATATATATATATATATATATGCTATGACATGTGGCTATTGATAGATCATAAAAACTTGAGACTTAACATTATCACTATCTCTCTATGCAAATTTAAACAGACGACACAGGCAGGAGGGTTATCCAAATCACTCGCCGTTCGCTTAGAAAATTAATGCTTGAAAAATGCTCGTTCGGTTTTTAACTTCGTTGTAAATTAACCGATCATTCTGATCGGCTCGGCTCATGAGAGCGCCACACTCGTCACAATAACCAAAAGAAAAAAACAATGAATACATATGAAGTAGACAGACATGTTGAGACCGGTTTCAATAATGCCAATATCGTTACCGGTGTTGTGTGGTTGGAATCAGTTCAGTTCGTCATGGTACCAGTACGATAATAACCATCGTAAATTAAACGTAACTGTATATTCAATGTTTTTGAAAGTTAACAAACACATGTTATGACAACTCGGTTTTATATATGGAGCCGTAGATAAAAATATGCATGTTGCAACTGCATAGTTGGGAATTTATAATCAAATAACGAAAATGGTAATCAAAATCACTTCATCTGAAAAACGTAAACTAAATTGCAAGGGATTCTTGATGACATGTGCGTTAGTGCTTCGATTACTTGTATATTACTAATGACTACCCGGTTTTGAGTGAAATTTATATCAAGACCTAGATAAAAATCATGTTACAACGCCATACTCAAAAATATATAAAATAACGTATATTAAAAGTTACGAGAGAAAAAACAAAAATGATCAAAAGTAATTATATTATTATTATTATTATTATTATTATTATTATTATTATTATTATTATTATTATTATTATTATTAAATGTGAGGATCGGCTGACCTACAAATTCAAATTTAGTGTGTATAATTTTATATGCAGCCATGCAGGAAACTGGATTTTGATATAAGGTTTAACTCGATTAAACCTTAACAAGTTGGTGTGTTTGACCACTTTGAGATAGAAACAAGTGAAAATCACGAAACTAGACATTGACCGAGCAGATTCATGAAACTAGCCACCTCTACGATTTTGGAGAGTCGGTTCCCGGTTTCCGAGGTGGTAGAATGGACTCCGGAGAAACCACCGAGAAGACCCAATCGATTAACGCCACATGTCCTCAATTTGTAAAGTCGTCTTGGAGGCGGCTTCGCGCCGCCGGGACGTCTCGGGTACCATCTCCGTCTCCACCGTCTCCGTCTCCATGGCAGCCAACTCCATATCGGGCGTCTCTGTGACGTATCCACCTCGCCGGTGACGTCCATGCTGTGTTTCTCGGAGGGGTGTTGTAGGTTGTCGAGTTTGGTTGTGTGACACCAGTTAACGATCCAGGTCAACATCCGTACGCATTTTATTTAATATTATCATTTCATGTGCATAATTAGACATATTTGCACTCACTATCCCCCCCCCCCCCCACTCTGGTAAATCATGAGTTATTTAGAAAACTCAACAGATCATTCGTTTGTGCATAAAACACCCGGGCTATACAAAAATAATTGGCGTTGAATAGTCAAGCCAATCACAGGGTCAACAAAGAGCACAAGTAACAGTACATGTGACAATACCCAAGTGGGAAACTTTACAATCCACTGAAACTCAAACAATCACAATATATGTTATGAGGTTATCACACTTTAACACATGGAAACCCCTCACTAACACATGTTTATGGATCATAAAAATTATTGTATGTTAACATATAATAACATGTGTACTCAACTAGTAGATATGGATACATGTTGATATCGTCATCGAGACACACCATATATTCACACAAACTCATACATTACCCAACCATTCACAACAAAATACACTCACATCATGTATAACCCACGGCATACGAAATTGCCTATAGCCGAAAGTATACATCATGAATGGACATATATATATATACACACACACACAAGCACACACTCGCACATAAATGACTTGCCTTCTCTTTGCTTTCCTTCAGCCGAAACATCCACACACATGTATTAATGTCTCACAAATGATAACTAAAAGTCTTGAACCATCACCATCACATGTAATGGGACAACACAAGATCTTAGGACATGTCCCTATCACCTCCAACTCATATAGATCGGTCGAATGTTCCTCATGGAACCACATGACATAATCAACAAATTTAACACATGAGGTGATCCTTTCTTGCATGGATGAGGTAATCACTTACACCTAATTAGGCATGAGGTCAATATTAACCATTCTCCCACACAAATCAACTACCTATATATATATATATATATATATATATATATAGGGTTGGGTTATTTTGAGAACCTTGTTGAGTTGAGAGAACCATGAGAACCATTATCAGCCATTGATCTTGTGCAATGAAGGGTTGAGATCAAAAGTTTCTTGTTTTTTTTTGTGAGCTCACTTGGGTGTGAATGTATTTTTTTAATGAAGTAAAGTACAATTAGGGGTATTAGGGTAAGTCCACCATGTGAGAGAAATATAAGTAATATAATATTAAATGAATTATTTATTCAATAATTAACAAAATCAGATTTTTTAAACTATATTTTATTTTTTAATCATATTTTTATTTACTATATTTTATTTTTTAAATCCTTTAATTTTTTTAACTTTAATTTATTTTTTAATTCATTAACTTTTTAACCAACTTAGTTTTTTAAAACAAAAAATCAACTTTAACATTTTGTCTTCTCTCTCGTTTTTACACTGGTATTACACCAGTGTAATTCTACATGATTTACATCAGTCTAATTATTTACATCGGGGTAATCTACCATAAAACAAACCTACTACACAAAAACACTAGTGTAAAAACCAAAATCAACATATATACATTCGTATTACACCACCGTAAAATGCCTCAAAACATCAACAAATGTGTGTTACATCAATGTAAAACAACAAAAAAATTATAAAACTTATACTACACATTATTGTTGAGGGAAAAAAACCTGCTGCTGCATCTACAACAAACGATCATCATCCATCAAAAAACTTCATCTTCTTCAAAACATCATCATCTTCACATCATCTCCCTACCAAAACCCCTGCTACACAAAAACCCTGCTACACAAAAACACTAGTGTAAACCCCAAAAAACAACACCTATAATCTATACATTCGATATTACACCGGGGGTAATTATTTACATTAGTGTAAAAAACCCCCAAAACAACATATATACCACAAACTTCTACAGAAAATACACTAGTGTAAAAACCAAAACTACAAAAAGATCTACACATCAAAACCTCTACAAATTTCATATTTTACACTGGTGTTTTTACATCATAATAATAATAATAATAATAATAATAATAATAATAATAATAATAATAATAATAACAATAACAGAAATAATAATAATAATAATAATAATAATAACAGAAAAATAATAATAATAATAACATAAAATAATAATAATATTAATAAATAATAACATAAATAATAATAATAATAAAAATAATAACAAAAATAATAATACTAATAATAATAACAGAGGGTTAATAACAGAAAAATAATAATAATAATAATAATAATAATAATAATAATTATTATTATTATTATAATAAATAATGGGATACCTGATCGGAAAAAACCACCGGAAAACCCCCACCACCGTCCTCTGCCGCCCCTCCGCCATCTCCTCCACCCCCTCCACCCCCTCCACCCCCTAACCAACCAAGAACCACCCCTTCCCGCTTCCAGATCTATTCAGATCCAAAACCCACCACAAAAAAACCCTGACGCAGACCCCCCTCCGGTCTCCCTCCGGTTCAGATCCAAAAACCCAACACCCGACGAAGCACCACCCGTCTTCTGTTCGCCCCCCCCACCACTGTAACACCCCAACCGATGGCGGAATCATCGAGGTGCCACGTAGTGACGATTGTTCAAAAGCTCATGGTACTAAAATGTAAATATTATTGAATAATCCAAAATTGTCTTACATGAAAATGGAAAATACATTGTCTAAATGAAATGTAAATATTGAAATAACTGAATTAAAACAAAGCACTAAATGTTCCTTACTAAAGCACTAGATCAAGCTGCACCTGAAACATGTACAAAATAGGTTTGGTCAACATATGAAATGTTGGTGAGCATTCCTAGTTTTGATATATATAGTAGGTTAAAAAGTTATACAATTCAAGTGCAAGCTACAGTGCAAAAATGTAAACTATGTATCATACAAATGAGCGAAATCAACCCTGTGACTGTATAATGTACTGTATGAACGGCGGTGTACTTATCCAATAAATGGATAGAAGCTTAACACTGGCCACGGATTCTCCGATGAAAAAGGGGGAGAATCAATCTAGGCGGGTTGTCAATCCAAATAACGCTATCCAATGTTAAGGTCGGCTTGTACCATGTTAATGATTTCACTAAGTACAAATGTAATCCACATGTATTGTCTAAGCATAAAGCACGTTGTAAGCAATGCACATAGTGCTAGAATTGTATTGTAAAAATGTAAACTTGTATTGAAATTGTAATAGTGTACATGTAACACCCCAAAAATGTATAAAAGCAAAAAGGGGTAGGAATACTCACTGTTCACGTAGTAACTTGAAATTGAACTTGGACAACGAAATATGTGTTGGAAATTATCCCAAAGGATCAACCTAAAGAATTTGATAATGTGTAAGGGAAATAACTCTAGGATACATGTATTTCTAGGGTTTCGAATTGGGGATAAACGTTTATTTGTTTATTAAACAAATTGTTTATTAATTGTGAGAAATTTAATAAATAAATAAACAAAAGTCTCTTGGTGAAATTTTAAGTTGAATATAGTCACAACATAAGGTTCTAAGTATGAAAATAATTTTTATAAAATTATTTTCTTGAAAAATAGAATATTTAATTTAATTATTTTAAATTGTCAAAATATGACTTTAATATCTAAAAATATTAAAATCAAAGAATTTCTGAATTAAAAATTGGATTTCAGTTCTAGATAGTTAGAAATAATTTATATAAAATTTTGGTGCAAAAATATTGAAAAATGAATTTATTATGATTTATTTATGATTAAAACCAACAAAAATTAATTAAAAATATAAAAAGACCGGTTTTTCAGAATTAAAAATAATTTCTAAAATGTTTATGAATATACAAGTTTAGGATAATTTTTGTGAGATTTAATAAAATCGTTTAGATATTTTTATAGAATTTAATAAATATAAATGAATAAACTTGTATTATTAATAATATATATTATAGAAATTATTTTTGAAAAACTAAAATTTGGGTGATGAGCTTTATCATTTGAAGATCATATGATAATTTTTCTAGAATTTATAAACCACTTTTAGTATTTAAAACTGATTTTAGAAGATTTAATGTATTAAATATATATAGGAAAAAGGCAAAAAAATATGTTGTTGAGCATGGGATTCGAACCTTGGCCACTGGCCGGTTCGTTTCCCTACATCACGTGTGTAAGCCAACTGAGCTACATCAGTTAGTTGTTGTGTTTTGTTTTCAGAAAATCTTATACTTTGTTCGAAGGATGTGTTCTTCCCCAATTCTACCCCTAACGAGCCCTAATCCACAAATCGACTCAATAGGCCCGTAATTCGTTCCAGTTAATAAACGAATGTTTAGGGCTTTTATTCTTTGACAAAAACCAAACCAAAAGCCACTAATAATAGGTGTTAAGGTGTACCTAAAGAGGTTGTAACCGGAGCACCAAGTCTCGACTGAAACAGCTTTGATTCTGGAAGATTTGGTGTTTGAAGGTGAATAATGTTATAGGGGTTATGCTAATCGGCACTGTATGAGTGTATGTATGTTTTTAATTGTAGAGATAACTCCTTTATATACGAATATAGAATCGGGTCTTAAGGAGAGTTATAAACGTTGAATAATCAATCAATTTAATGTATTAAACCGCGTTTAATCGTCCAATTCGTTACTATGGAAACTAGAGGACATTGAGTCGCGTAACTAGTGGGATTTGATTGAGGTTTGACTAATTGGTCAAGGATTTCCTTGATTATACCTGCTGCTGCTCGCGTAACAGACAAGGGGAGAAGAAAAGGACGCGAAAATCGGGTTTAAATGTATATTAGGTTAGGATAGAAACAGGTTGGAGTCGTAGCTTAGGTGGTTGTGGTGTTCGTGTGTTAAGCTGCTGACCCGGGTTCGAGACCGGGCAGCAGCGTGTTTTATTTATTTTTTATTTTTCTTTTCAATAAAAGGGGAGCAAAGGTGTGGGCTGGGCTTGGTTGATGGATCTGACTAGGGAGTGGGCTGCTTCTGATGATGGGGCTCCGAAATCTTTAAAAAGAAAGTAATGTGGGCTTCAAAAAGGAAAAAGGGAAGGATAACATATGTTGGGTTGATAAGTTGTAGAGATGGTAAAAAAAATGTATTCATTTAAAATCTGATTTTTATTATTATTATTATTATTATTATTATTATTATTATTATTATTATTAAAAAGATATATATATATATATAATGAAAAAGTGACGGATGTCACAGCATCCCCTACTTTTAGAAACTTCGTCCCGAAGTTATTAGAAACATAGGGTTATGGATGCTTGGGTAAAAATTAAGATAACTGTGGTTTGGAAAAATTCGAATGATTTGGATATGAGGTTTGATAGATGTGAGTTAAGGATTGGATTAGGTTCGTCTCGAATAATAAGGAGAATAGGAATTCTAGTAAATCACTAAATTTCAAGTTTTAGGAATCCTAAAATAAATGCATGAGTTGATTGATTATAAAAAGATCAAATGAACTACCAAATAACCAGAGTTCGTTCCTGGTCCGACTTCCAGTCTCACTTTCAATGCATCATTAGTGTTTGTATACAGGGTGTACCGCAGCTAACCCACCACACCTTTGATACCTTGAAAACGTACTGGACGCCTACCAAAAACTCTAATAGAATTTCACACTACCCTAACGTACCTGTAAATTCATGATTACGTTCCGGACCAGAATCATCAATTTACCTTACATTAGGGTTTTATGTCATTCTATGATTCTATTCTAACGCACATAAATTTCACAAGAAGATGTCACAACAAACACGTTGAGTTACAATGAGATGTTATCAATGAAATGAGTGTAACATTACGCATTTAATAATTATACGTTACCAATAATTTGGATTTAAACGACTAGTTTTATTATTATTTATTTTGTAGCATTTTATATATATATATATATATATTTATATATATACAAAGATTTATAATAATAATAATAATAATTATAATTATAACATATACTAGATAATTTGAGTTGTGATTTGCTTACCCTAAACCCGTAGCCCATTTACCCAAGCCATCCCAGCCCAAACCCTATACCAGAAGCCCACAACCAAGGCCCAACCCCCTCCCCCTTGTGTCTGTTTTAAAAAAAAAAAATAATAGTCCCAGCCGGGTATCGAACCGGGGACCCTTCATACACACCAACACGTACCAACCAGCTGCTCTAACCATCATATCTGATTAAACCCCGGCACTAATTAAACTTATACGCGTTTTAAACCTTCCAGATTGACTTAGGAAAGTCAACTGGGTAAACGCGTTTGTTAATCAATCAAGATCAATTCATGATTGATCTAATTTTGGCAAACTTATGGGATTATCGGCCTCTTATGACTATGCTACACGTCAATTACAGACCAATTGTCCATCAAACTAATAATTATACGCGTATGACTTCAATGCTTAGTCAAACATACCAATTTGATCATTGAGACACCCACACTATAAATTGATTGTCCCCAAGGCATAACAACTCGCTCACATATCTCTCTTAACCTCCAATTATTCTGAAACACTCTGATAATTAGCTTTTTTTGATCGTCGTTTGACTTTTGGCTTTGACCGGGCAAACGAACACAATTCAACACTGTAAGTTCAATTGTTTTTGTGGGTTTTGTTAGTCGGAAAACATACAACAAAAACCCTAACATTAATCGGGTTCAAAATGTGTGGTTTGCCTGATTGAAAAATCTAGGGTTCGTGCTTTGTAATTTGGGGATAAACTCGATTTCATATCGCGTATAAAATTAATTTTAATCAGAGATCATCACAACCACTGGCCTAGGCCAAGTGGTTGTGACCATGGTCTAATACCCAAGGCTCCCGGGTTCGAGTCCCGGCTACGGCCTTCTTTTTGTTCCTTTTTATTTTTTTTAAAACAACAAACTAATAATATATATATTAAACATTTTAATCTTATAAATTCATTTTAAATATTAAAACTATTTTATAAATTCTAAAAAAATTACATTTATTAAATCTGAGTTAAAAGTTTTATTCACAATTTTTATTCTTCAAAAATTCATTTATTTAATATTTATAATAATTAAATCAATTTTATACTATTATATTTATAAAAATCCATTAAAATATCAAAACAATTTTATTAAATTCTACAAAAATTATCCTGAGTTTGTATAAAGTTAAACTTTACTGAAATGATTTTTAATTCTGAAAAATCATTTATTTTATATTTTTAACCAATATTTGTTAGATTTAATCATAATTAAATCATAATAAATTCAATTTTCATTGTTTTTGCACCAAAATTTTATACAATTTATTTTTACATATTTAGATCAGAAATATGATTTTTAAAATAGAAATTCTTTAATTTTAGTATTTTTGAATATTAAAGTTAATTGTTGGCAATTTGTAATAAATAGATTTAAAAATCTATTTTAAATGAAATAATTTTATAAAAATTATTTTTGTACTTCAAACACATTATTGTGATCATCCTAAATTTAAATTTCATAAAAAGATTTTTGATTATTTATTTACTAATATTCTCTCATTTATTAAACAATTTTCATATTAATCAAACAAGCATTTATCCCCAATTCGAAGCCCTAGAACTTATACATTTGTAGACTTGATAGACTTAGACATGTTTATTACCTCATTATAGGGTGATACTTGATACATTTGGGCAACACACTATTTTCAACAGATATAACATTTTACCAAGGTGAGTTTTACATAGCCCCTTTTCTATTTATCACCATTTTTGGGGTGAAACATGTTACAACAATATTTATGCAATTCAATCATCAATGTGTCTATGTGTATTTCTATGTTGCATTATGTCTTGAACATGACTAGGGTAAGCACAATTCTAGCATAAACATTCATCAGCCAAACGGTATACATTGATAGATCTATTGGACTGACAATCCCACCCGGATACGTGCCTCCTACAAAGGTTACGTGGGTGTTTGTTACTGCAAATTTAAACGAGTGAACCATGAGCGTATAGGATGTACCACAATTACAACAGTCAACAAGGTTGATTATGCACTCGATTTACTTCTAGTATGTTTTTGCATATGGACTAGATTGCCATGACACATGAATTGCACAACAATTTTATTCTATTATCAAAACCTATGTAATTCTCACCAACTTTTGTTGACCCAAAATACTTTTAAAATTAACATGTTTCAGGTAACAATGAAGCTGAGGCTTGAGTTAGCATGAGGGTTTAACATGAAGTTTTATTTGAAGTTATTGAAGTTTTGTTATTTGATATCATGTATTGAATTCCTAGACATCATTTTATATTTGGATATTATGTTTGAATAAATTATTTAAAATTTATATTATACCATGTGCTACTGAAACAATCATCAATACGTGGCACCCCGATGTTTCCGCCATCGGTTGGGGTGTTACAATGAGGCCATGTAATAATGAAGTCAATTGCATGGGTTTGCAATGACTTGTAAGTATAATAGTATTTAAGTATGGGCTACCACTCGTCCGAGGAGCCCTTTAAATGAAATGTTTATCTAAGTTGCGTGAATAATACACACATGCAAGCAAGTTTGTAAGCACTACAACCATTAAGTGTAAGTGTTATCTTAGTGGCCTATAGGAATAGTTTACAAGTATCATGAATAATTAAATGTCCAATGGATAGTCAAACTAAGGAAAAATCAAGTTTCATGTAATAACCAATGATGTTTTTAGAAAGGCTCTGTGGGACCAAGCATCGAGGTTTGGAAATCAAGTCCAAATGTTTCAATGAAATGTAAAGTAGAGTCTGAAACTTATACGATATAAAATAAACGTAACCGAATATGATAAATTTCCAATCTATGTTCGTACACAATAGTATGCAAGGAAATTTCTAGATGTTGTATGCTAATGAGTGCGACAAAATTGGGTACAAAATGATAATAGGATCAAGAAAATGAAAACACGAGTATTGGATTCTTGAGTCTTGGGAAGATTTCATCCATGGCTTAACCAGTGGGATTAACGTCATCCTGATCGTCTGCTTCGTTGATATCGAAATCGAAAGCTTGTCCATGTGCCACCAGGTTTACATTGTTCAATTTGGGACATTGAGGTAGCATGTGGTTAGGGTCTCTACAATGATAACATGCCCGACCGTTAGTAATCTGTAGTGGTTTCTGGGCATCTGTTTGATGATTATCTTGCGTCCAATCTGTTACACGACAAGTAGTGACAAAGTGTCCAAACCTTCCACATCTAGTGCATTGACGACATGGAAGATTTGCAGGGTGATGATACTTGCAAGTGTTGCATTGAGGATGGATTCCCATGTAGGTCTTCTTGTTAGAAGGCTGAGTCACAGGATCCACAACAGCCTGGTTCTGATTATCGCCCATCAGTTTCTTAGAGTTTGAAGCAGTAGTGGCGGCCTTTGCTAAAACAGTCTTAGATGATTCAACAGCATGGGTGGCTTTCTCAGCAGACGTCTTGGTGCCCTTCCTAACCAAGTTTCCTTTCCTTACGTGTTTGTCCGTCAAAGTGGCTGCAAGCTGGATGGCTTCCTCCACCGTAGTAGATTTGCTCCCAGTGACTACGTCTTGTATCAGGTCAGGTAATCCCTCGATATATTTCTCGATTGCTCGAGAGACCGGGGTGACCATGTGTGGAACCAGTATGCTAAGTTCATGATATCGGGTATTATACGCAAGATTCTCACCACTGTCTTGTTTAAGCTCACGAAATTCATCCTCCAGTTTTCTGATTTCGTTCCTCGGGCAGAATTTGGCGATCATGAGTTCCTTGACTTCGGCCCAAGATAATGATAAAGCAACATCAGCTCCTCGATTGCGCTTTTCGCCATTCCACCAGGTTAGCGCCCCCTTTTGAAGGACACTAGTAGCATAGCGAACGCGGAGTTCATCAGGACATTCACTGTTCACAAAAGTACTCTCCATGCTTTCAAACCATTGGAGGAGGCCAGTAGCACCCTCCTCACTAGTGAATTTTGTGGGGTTGCAGGAGTTAAAGTGTTTGAAAGTGCACCGAAATTGAGTCGTACTCCCTGTGTTGGCACTGTTACTATTCTGGGTTATCTCACTGACAAGGTTTGGGATCACTGCAGCAATTTGCTCAGCGACTAAAGATGCGAGGCGACGGTTAGAACGTTGTCCAGAAGTACGAACAGGGCGTTGGCTGGCATCACGGAGCATGCGGCGAGCAGACATCTATGTAGTAGTCAATGGATAATCATGAGATTAGAAAATGTAAGTGTATAACCGTACAGATGATTATGAAAGTATGAAATTGTAAGCAATATATGAAAATCATGAAATACAAAATATTGTATATGAAACGAGAGGGTATTATTGAAAAACTTTGCATAAAATGTTTGGAGTGCCCTTGTCTAGCTGTAAAGCCCAACAAGAACGTTGACTTTTCAAAGAAATTGAACCCAATGGTGATCAAAGAAGACATGCTTTAGCCTATAAGTGGACACTCACTCCAGGAATCCCCAGGTAAGCATAACAGGTCCGTAAATGGATTTATGCGCTATGCTTGCCTATGCCAGAAAACCCAGTGTACAGGCATCCACCCTTCCAGATTGCACGTGTCCTTATCACACTCATTAAAGTTCAACAACTTTGAAGGAGCAGAATAAGAGTAGGCATTATGCCTAAGAGTGTCCTCATGAAAGGTACTGCTCCCGTTCCATGGTGATGTAGGCTTTCCACTCCTTGTAATACACCATCTCTTTGCACCATGATGAAAGATGAGAAGGATGGAGAGGGAGAAGAAGGGAAAGATAGAAGAAGGAAAGTAGAGAGAAATGAGGGTAAGGTAATTTAGGAAATATTATGCATGAGAATTGAAGTTCGGTTATAGTCTAGGCCATTTTATCTAATAACCTAGTTCCCTATAACCATGGCTCTGATACCAATCTGTAACACCCCAACCGATGGCGGAATCATCGAGGTGCCACGTAGTGACGATTGTTCAAAAGCTCATGGTACTAAAATGTAAATCTTATTGAATAATCCAAAATTGTCTTACATGAAAATGGAAAATACATTGTCTAAATGAAATGTAAATATTGAAATAACTGAATTAAAACAAAGCACTAAATGTTCCTTGCTAAAGCACTAGATCAAGCTGCACCTGAAACATGTACAAAATAGGTTTGGTCAACATATGAAATGTTGGTGAGCATTCCTAGTTTTGATATATATAGTAGGTTAAAAAGTTATACGATTCAAGAGCAAGCTACAGTGCAAATATGTAAACTATGTATCATACAAATGAGCGAAATCAACCCTGTGACTGTATAATGTACTATATGAACGGCGGTGTACTTATCCAATAAATGGATAGAAGCTTAACACTGGCCACGGATTCTCCGATGAAAAAGGGGGAGAATCAATCTAGGCGGGTTGTCAATCCAAATAGCGCTATCCAATGTTAAGGTTGGCTTGTACCATGTTAATGATTTCACTAAGTACAAATGTAATCCACGTGTATTGTCTAAGCATAAAGCACGTTGTAAGCAATGCACATAGTACTAGAATTGTATTGTAAAAATGTAAACTTGTATTGAAATTGTAATAGTGTACATGTAACACCCCAAAAATGTATAAAAGCAAAAAGGGGGTAAGAATACTCACTGTTCACGTAGTAACTTGAAATTAAACTTGGACAACGAAATATGTGTTGGAAATTATCCCAAAGGATCAACCTAAAGAATTTGATAACGTGTAAGGGAAATAACTCTAGGATACATGTATTTCTAGGGTTTCGAATTGGGGATAAACGTTTATTTGTTTATTAAACAAATTGTTTATTAATTGTGAGAAATTTAATAAATAAATAAACAAAAGTCTCTTGGTGAAATTTTAAGTTGAATATAGTCACAACATAAGGTTCTAAGTATGAAAATAATTTTTATAAAATTATATTCTTGAAAAATAGAATATTTAATTTAATTATTTTAAATTGTCAAAATATGACTTTAATATCTAAAAATATTAAAATCAAAGAATTTCTGAATTAAAAATTGGATTTCAGTTCTAGATAGTTAGAAATAATTTATATAAAATTTTGGTGCAAAAATATTGAAAAATGAATTTATTATGATTTATTTATGATTAAAACCAACAAAAATTAATTAAAAATATAAAAAGACCGGTTTTTCAGAATTAAAAATAATTTCTGAAATGTTTATGAATATACAAGTTTAGGATAATTTTTGTGAGATTTAATAAAATCGTTTTGATATTTTTATAGAATTTAATAAATATAAATGAATAAACTTGTATTATTAATAATATATATTAAATAAATTATTTTTGAAAAACTAAAATTTGGGTGATGAGCTTTATCATTTGAAGATCATATGATAATTTTTGTAGAATTTATAAACCACTTTTAGTATTTAAAACTGATTTTAGAAGATTTAATGTATTAAATATATATAGGAAAAAGGCAAAAAAATATGTTGTTGAGCATGGGATTCGAACCTTGGCCACTGGCCGGTTCGTTTCCCTACATCACGTGTGTAAGCCAACTGAGCTACATCAGTTAGTTGTTGTGTTTTGTTTTCAGAAAATCTTATACTTTGTTCGAAGGATGTGTTCTTCCCCAATTCTACCCCTAACGAGCCCTAATCCACAAATCGACTCAATAGGCCCGTAATTCGTTCCAGTTAATAAACGAATGTTTAGGGCTTTTATTCTTTGACAAAAACCGAACCAAAAGCCACTAATAATAGGTGTTAAGGTGTACCTAAAGAGGTTCTAACTGGAGCACCAAGTCTCGACTGAAACAGCTTTGATTCTGGAAGATTTGGTGTTTGAAGGTGAATAATGTTATAGGGGTTATGCTAATCGGCACTGTATGAGTGTATGTATGTTTTTAATTGTAGAGATAACTCCTTTATATACGAATATAGAATCGGGTCTTAAGGAGAGTTATAAACGTTGAATAATCAATCAATTTAATGTATTAAACCGCGTTTAATCGTCCAATTCGTTACTATGGAAACTAGAGGAGATTGAGTCACGTAACTAGTGGGATTTGATTGAGGTTTGACTAATTGGTCAAGGATTTCCTTGATTATACCTGCTGCTGCTCGCGTAACAGACAAGGGGAGAAGAAAAGGACGCGAAAATCGGGTTTAAATGTATATTAGGTTAGGATAGAAACAGGTTGGAGTCGTAGCTTAGGTGGTTGTGGTGTTCGTGTGTTAAGCTGCTGACCCGGGTTCGAGACCGGGCAGCAGCGTGTTATATTTATTTATTTATTTATTTTTTTCAATAAAAGGGGAGCAAAGGTGTGGGCTGGGCTTGGTTGATGGATCTGACTAGGGAGTGGGCTGCTTCTGATGATGGGGCTCCGAAATCTTTAAAAAGAAAGTAATGTGGGCTTCAAAAAGGAAAAAGGGAAGGATAACATATGTTGGGTTGATAACTTGTAGAGATGGTAAAAAAATGTATGCATTTAAAATCTGATTTTTTTTATTATTATTATTATTAAAAAGATATATATATATATAATGAAAAAGTGACGGATGTCACAACCACGAAGCACCATCGTCTTCTGTTCGGACCCCCTATAACTCGTCACCGTCGATGAGAGAGAGGGAGGAGTGTGTGTGTGTGTGAGAAAGAGTAGAGAGAGAGAGAGAGGAGTGAGAGAGAGAGAGAGAGAGAGTAGAGAGAGAAAGTAGAGAGAGAGAGGAGTGTCTGAGTATAGAGAGAGAGAGAGAGTAAAATGTTTATTTACAAAAAAAGAGTAATATATAATGGGTGTAGTGGGGATGGGGTGGGGGTGGTGTAACATCGCGAATTTCCCCTAATTTTTTTTGATAAAAAAGAATGTATTGTTTTAAACAATATATGTTTTAAATACCTTAAACTAATAATTATTTGTATCTCGACACTTTTGTACGTTTTAAAAATATTTCGAGTCACTTTCGGGCTTATATAATCATATTATGAATTTAGAATAATAAAGTTTTAGGGAAATAATTGCCAAAAAAAGATTTGTGTGGAGCGGGACTCGAACCCGCGTCCACAGCCAACCAACACACAGTGACAACCAACTGAGCCAACTATCATCTTGTGTAGTATTTCAGAAGAAAATAAACTTAACACATTCCTTAAATTGATTAGTCAAAGTCTTAGTCAAACAGTCAAAGTCTTAGTCAAATAGTCAATTTATCATAAAACCTTACTTTATGGTGTTGACCAATTTTAATGGCTAATTGACTCCAAAACTAGTATAAAAACCCACCTATGACCCATTATACTTTGCACCTCTAAATCGATTGTTTCAATCCGATTAAATTTTCCCTCATACCTTTCTTCTATAGTCTATTACTTCTACAATTGAAGCTTTGATTATAAGCTCTTGTAATTGGCGAATTGGAAGCTTGATATTCTTTCTTTTTCGTTTTCTTCAATTTGGACTAGCTACGTTGTTAAGTCTTTGGGATTCGCCTCGCATACATTCACAACACATTATTCTATGTTTTTCACGAGACATAACATTTTGCTAAGGTGAGTTTACATAGCCCCTTTTTCTCTTTTACATTTTTGGGGTGAAACATGTTTAAACATTTTATACACTATCATTTACTCATTCTTACTTGTGATTCAATTACACTATCATTTACTCATTCTATCATTTGACTGTAACAAAAAGACACAGTGCAATCATTAACATTGATCAAGCCGCCTGTTTAGATTATAGCGCTATAGGTCTGACAAACCCATCCCCCCGCATAAATTCAGGGATGATCGATAACAGTAACAACATTTAACTAACTTGCGAGTTAGTCATCAGTCGACACAAGGTTTGATTGTACAAAGACGCATTGTTACATGTCGGACTCATACTCTATCATCATACAACTGTGATTGTTGTACAAACTATTGTTATCAATTATATTCAAAAACCTATGTATTCTCACCAACTTTTGTTGACCCAAAAATATTTTCAAACTTAACATGTTTCAGGTTATACTTGCTTGAAGATTGAGTTAATGCTTGAAGATGTGTGCATAATGTTATTCATTTTGATGTACGAATTCTTGTAGAACAATTGTATGTAATTTATTTAAATCAATTAATGAAATTTATTATTCACCATGAGCTATTGAACAATCGTCAATACGTGACATCCCGATGTTTCCGCCATCGGTTGGGGTGTTACAGGTGGGGTGGGGGATCTATTACTTTTTTACCCCTTAATATTATATTCATAGGTTTCATATGTGTCAGCTTCTCATTGCACCATCCTAGTTCTCAAGTTCTCTCAACTCATGAGGGTTCTCACATGAACCCATTCCTATATATATATATATATATATATATATATATATATATATATATATATATATATATATATATATATATATGTATGTATCCCTCACTACAATAGGCCCAAGGAAAACAAACCAAAGACTTGGTCACATTTGCTAGTACATGATTGGTTATTGAATAAAACAAACTCTAACACTCTCATGCATGCAATTAGAAGACAAACACCCCCTTTATACCAAATTAGACCTTACACATACACCTCATCATTCCCTCACTTGATCCTTACCCATTTAAAAACCTCTTATCTCCTTGATTTTCGGTTGAGTACATAATGTACACATCACCATCCTTAAAGTTTACAACTAAGAATTCCTTGAGCTATCAACATCAAACAAGTAAAGACAAGGTATGTTCATAGTTAAGTCATTATCAACCTTACATCCACAAGAGGCTTCGACCGATTATCTTTCTAGAACCCAAGACAATGATTGATCATAAAACACATAGCTAGCATATGGTGGCAATCGATCAAGATGATGAGGAGGTGAGTAACTTACACACATTTGGTTAAAATCCAAACTACTCTAATCTTTTAAACAAGTCAATCCTTCCCCCTTATTGATTAGATGCTCCAACACATTCACTTGCACCAATTGATGATTCTTTCCCCTAAAACATGCTTTGGCCGAGAGGATTAGGAGTGCCACAAATGTTTTGTCATCATCCCACTTGAACCTCTATATAAAGGCCCCATAATTCCTCACAATCTCACACCACAACACTTCTTTCTTGACCATTATAAGCAACCGGATACCCCTCCCAATCACCCCAAATCCATCGAGCCATTCAAGCATTCAAGCCAAGGAAAGAAGGTCCCAAGGTTCTTTAGAATTGCACCATCTCAACCCATCACTAGGTAAGTAATTTAGGTCCCAAAGCATCTATCTATCAGCTTTATTGTGTTTACCAAGTCACCGACCCTTGGCCATGTATAATCGACCACACACATACAAGAATTTTATGCACATTGATTGTTTCTAGTAACTAGGAAACACATTGTCAAGTTATCACATTTACATGTTACCAATCGGCCCTAACAACACACCTACCACTTGGGCAATGTTTTACAATCGTAGTACAACATAAATAATCAAACAAGGGACTGGGTTTGATAATCAAAACTTACATTGTGCATACTTTAAACTAAGGTATGTATGAAAGGCATTTATAGTTGATTTTCACAAAAAGCACACCAACACACATGGGGAGGCTTCGATTATACACTAACAAGCATGAATCGACCCATATTGACCCACTAAATGATCGGAACCAAGGCCCATATTAAGACAAGAATTCGGTTACTATACTCAAACATATGTTAGAAAGGCCTTAACATGTGTTAGCATTACAATTTGATATTAAACGATTTAGTCATATGTTAAAATACTCATTTTGCACTGAAACAACCACACGTGTTAGTATGGAAATAATCAACAACCGATCATGACATGTGGGGTCTACTTTGCTCATAACGGATACCATTTTTTTTACAATAAAACACCCGGAGATTCTGGAATTACATGTTTTACAATGTACACATGTCACGTGCACAAAAACATGGCCCACATCCACAAAACACAAGGGTCCACAAAGTCGGGTGAACAATTTGAACAATAAACGACGAGACCATACAACTTATTATGTCCATGATGATCATAGGGTATCAATTGTCAGGACGGTAGCTATTTCATTTTCCTGCCTTACCAGACCACACGTATCACTCTCAGGTGAGTTTCACGGCCCCATTTTACTATTTCTACATTTTCAGGGGACAAACATGCTACAAAACTAGTACAAATGTCATTTTGTGTGTATATTCTATCGTGACTACCATGTGGAACATGAGACATTTGGTTCATGAGCTCAACAGTCCTCGTACTTACATTACACTGTAACCATTAGCTATCGAAAGCCATGGAACACTTTAATAAATCTATGGGGTTGACACTACCACTCTTGGTTAGTCGCTCTAACCGGTTACATACGAAAGGTGTTAGTATTCTACTATACATACATTGTCTTTAGTGTACAATGCACGAGGCACAACAGTCAAGAGGTTTGGTTACGGGACTCATGGTTTGCACAGTAATCATTAGCTTAGCTAGCCTATGATTGGTTATACATGAATTACACAAGCACTTTGCTTAATACATCTAAACCTGTGAACTCGCCGACATTATTGTTGACAAATCTTTTATGCATGTTTTTCAGGCAATTGACGATGAGAAGCAGAGATTTGGGAGAGGGGTTCGAGCATGCACTGGGTGGTACCATTTTGGATCGAGTCTTGTCAGTCCCACATTATTTCAGTATTTGAGTCATGAATTCAAAACAATTTTACTATTTTTCAGACAATGTTATGATGTTTTAAATAATTTATGACAATATCCATCCTTAGATGGTATCCGTTTAAATAAATATGTGTATTGCTTGAACCCTGTGCTTGAAAACCTCTCGAGGTCACATCCTCGTGTTTCCGCCTTGGCGGGGTGTGACAGGTTGCCGATCATCGGAGATGGAAGGGGTGACCGGAGTGACCTCTATTCCATTACTACTTCATTGTTTCTCTTGCACATATGTTTATGAGATATGATTCAGTTGCAATAACTAATGCTTCATTTGCAATAACTATGTGTATAAAGTATTCAACATTCTCAGCCTTGCTGTTATGAAGAGAGAGGGAGAGAAAGAAGTCACTTCGGTGTCGCATAACATTCTCATCCTTCAGAATAGAGGTCTCTCGGGTCACCCCTTCCATCTCCGGTGACCAGAAACCAAACCCGACAACCTGCAACACCCCTTCGAGGTCTCTCCGGTCACCCCTTCCATCTCCGATGACCACTAAACCATTAAACTGTCTAACTCAAACCATTAAACTGACCTGTCCAATGAGGGTTTAGTTTGTGATTCATGATTTGGCTCATTTATTACTTGTTATTTATTTACAATTATAACTATATTCATAAGTGTATAAATAGAAAATATATAAAAGAAAACTATATAATATACAAATCTATAAACACTGATGGTAATGGTATATGTATTAAAGGGTTAAAACCTAATACATGCATGTATGAAAATCGAGAAGCAAGTTCTGGTTTAAATCTATAATCTATAATCTATATTATCTTATTAAGGAGGAGTGATGGCCAACTTAGTAATTTTATCAAGCATACAACTATTAAAGCAACATGTACAAGTGATTTATGCTTATATAATAAGGGTATAATTGGAACTTTATGTACATTTAAGACACTTGTAAGGGTACAATAGTAAATTTATCATCACATTTTAGTTAAAACTAAAAAGTTGTTTCCCTTCTTGCCCTTATCATCTCCTCCCTTCACATCTGGCTCATCCTTTCATTTTCTTCAACATACTCCGATTAATACCAGCCATTGAATGAGACTAAATGCTTAGTCCGTTCGATTTCTCTTCAAAAAAACTGTTGTAGTCGCATTTTCCATTAATCTCCCACCTCCTTGCCAATTTGTTTATAACACAACCACAACACAGGCAACAAAATCACCAGCAAGCTCCCAGGGTCCGATGATGAAATTAGGGTTTCGATTCTTCATTCCAAACACCAGGTAAGAACATCAATCTCTCAAAACTCGAATGCTTTTTGGCAAGTGTGGTTTAGTACTGCTGAATCAACATATGATTGCATTACTTTTTCTCATGTTTGTATATAATATACCTTGTTAATCTAAACGTGTTCCTGAGTGATTAGCAGGAAAAATAATGCAAATTGCATTTTGTAGAGGTTTAGACAGAGAACAATTGGATTTTGTATTCTGTAACGTCAATATTTTTGGTAAAATTTAAACGTTTTCTTGAGTGATTAGCAGGAAATAATGCAAATTGCAATGTGTAGAGGTTTAGAAAGAGAACAGTTGCATTTTGTATTCTTTTACATCAATACTGATGGCGATGATCATGCTTTGCGATCAAAGGCTTGCTAGATTGGATGATTTATTCGGATCTTTTTAGTTAGAGTATAATTTTTTTCATCTTTCATTGATAATTCTTATCAATTTCTTCAGGTTTCTATCCCCATGGATTAGGAAGATGTTTGACTCAGAAAAGTCAAACTGCCGCTCGTGACTTCCTTCCTGCAAAACATCTTCCTGCCGTGCAAAGAAGATGGGCCTCTCAGTCTGCCCTAACTGAAGATAGCGGCAACATCACCATTGGACCTCCTAAAGGTCTAGATTCAGCGAAAGATGATAAAGATTCAGGAGTTGTCTATTACGGGCCAATATCAAACACCATAAAGAAAGTCAAACTTCTTTCACTGTCCACCTGCTGCCTTTCTGTATCCTTAGGACCCGTGATCACCTTTATGACTTCACCCGACATGAATGTGATCGTGAAAGGTGCGGTTGCATCATCAGTTATATTCTTTAGTGCTTCCACTACTTTGGTTCTTCATTGGATACTCCCTCCCTACAGTTAGAATTCAGGTAACAATCAAACATATTAGCCGATATATTTAGCAATATGTTATATCGGCTAATAAAACATGTGCTTTATGTATCACACATACATGTCCATCTTACGAGTATTTTTAAACTTCAATCTGAATACGAGCGATAAACCAATTTAGCTACTATATATTGTTAGGGTTCATGATAGTATGATGCACTAAATTTGATTGTTCTATGTGAAAATTTCACCAGAGGTCGTGTACTAATTAAGAAGATTGGGACTACTGTGGTACAACACTTGATGTTAGAAAAACTGGCATACAATATACTTTTGCACCTTCTATTATAGTAAGTACATCAAAATTATTGAATTGCTGTTATATTAATATTTTAGTAAATCATAATAAGTTGTACTTAAAAAGGTTTGTAGAGAACCAATATGGGTCGTTGTTACAAAAATGGCATAGAAGATACTGAAATTGTTAGAATAATGACTAAAAGCATGCCAGGTATGCAAGGAGAGATCATTGGTGATTTCAAAGAGGGTGCTCCTTTTGTTAATGGACATTAAGTGATAATATATGTTGCTTATCATGTTAATGTGTCAGGACTATTGGTTTCTAAAAGTGGTGATTTTGACTTAATATCTTATAAACAGGTCAAACGGGTTATGTTTAAAATTAGACATATGTATCATCTAGAAAACATCAAACAAAAAGGAAAAAAAGGGTTGAATGTTGACTAGAATGCAATTTTAATGCATAAAACCTTCTAAATTATGCAAAAAGATAATACTACACAAAATTAATACATTAGCAATGTGGGTTTTATAACCAAATTTCTTTGTGTCGGTTTCCTGTTAGACAAGCCATCAACAAGATGGCCATTTAGTTTTACAATTACGGAGAATGCGACTACTTGGTAGGTGTTTGTTTTAATTTTCAGATTATAACCTCTAATTAAAAACATTACTGTGTTTATCAAGATATGTTTGATTAAGATTTACATTCTTCAACAAAATGATTTAAAATAATATCTTATTTCAAGCAGGAACACTATAATATAAAGCTATGCAAAATTTCATTTTATTAAATAGAAAGTTTAACTTGAACTATTGATAAAGAATAACTACTCTACATATCAATTTATAAAATAAAATGTAACTTCACATGTTTTTAGGTCTTTTCATTTTGTAAACATTTAAGAAGCCTTTGGTTTAACAACTTAACTGTTATAGATGGCACCATTTTCCTATAGGGTTGAAGTTTTAGTTTGTGTATGTATTTGTGCCCAAATAAATATAAAACAAAGAGGAAGAAATGATATCTACAGATGGAACAACCAATCGCAACATTTAAAAACAAACTAAGACTCGACTCAATAATATCATGACACTTGCATGAACAATTTATACTTTATGTGCATATTTTTTTATTTGGAAAATTAAGCACACCATGATCGAATTACATTGCTCTAATCACATAATAGGATTATACAAAAGTTTCAGCTACAAATAAAGTCAAATAGAGTCGATATTGTTCTGTTTTCATCTTAAAAATCCTTTTTTTTTTCATGTCTGATGTATTAACATTGATATGTATATTTTTATATAATACTTTTAACACTTCATACAAAATTAAAAGATAGTCCACACAGTTGAATCATATTTTGAAGGTGTAGTATTTACTGTTGAATCTTGAAAATGGGTCACCAAGTATTAATTTGTATTATAGGTCGTATGTAATACTTTTGATATAATCTGCCTTGGTGTTGCTCAAGATATTGTTGGAGAATGCAAGACTGTTTTTAGAACCAGTGGAAGGTATCTCACCTAATATTTGTTGTCATTTTAGATGTTTAAATTGAGATGGTATTATATTAAATCTGTTTTTTAAGCCCTATTAGTGCCTTTGATTTTATGGTGAAATGTTCTTAAGATTTAATTTAATGCTTACCGATTCTTATCTTGTTCACATATTTGGTTAAACCACCTAAAGAAAATGGGTTTGAAACTGTATTGGTTTTTGTTCCATGTTTATGTTATGGAGTTGAAGCAAGTCCTATTGTTAAGGTTATGCTCTTTAGCCTATTGTCCACTGCATTTATACTTAAACAAATTTACTCACTGATGCAATTGTCCTTTAAAAGCTTAAGGTATATTAATAGTTGCAAAAGTCGTCCGAGTTGACCGATTACTCGCCGAGTACTCGCTACAGGGTAAGTCACCGAGTATAGCCGAGTTGGCCGAATATTCCAAGTACTCCCCGCATAGGCCGATTCGACCCCCGAGTACTCGCCCGACTAGGCCGAGTACTCGCAACTCCCCAGTCGGCCGAGTTGGTAGCGCCTAACGACTTCTGCAACCATTAATATATATGAGTTTGTGGATTTCAAATGATTGCAATGGTATATAAGGTGTATGGAAAAAACAAATGATAAATGCCCTTGTTACAAATGTATTGTGGAAAAGCCGAAAAGTAATTTAGAGCTCAAATTTGATCCAAATTTTTTGAGTTACAAACTGGTTACATTAGCATGGAGATACCAAAGTTGTTATATACAACACAAGTTTCATATGATTTGCAAACCGCTCAAACCATTTGGGATTTTTAATATTGAGCGTACTTATCATATATTTTAATATAATATTGAGCGTACTTATCATTCGAAAATGCATGAGCCTAGGATACTCAACAACGAAGCTAAACAACACAACTGGACAGTGTTAATCCTTTTCTAACACTTCTCATGTTAGTGTTGTTATCCACTTGCAACTTAACTGGTCCTACATTTGATTTGTGTATTACATTCTTGCCAACATACGTGTACAGTGGGCAATTTGCTTTTGTGTATGGTTCAATGGAACCCACAAGTGCTTTACAGGTCAGTCAACATATGATCTTCATATATCTAATTATCTATTTTGTAAAAGTTGTGTCTCAGTCACCAAACTTAACTTCATGTGAGCCTTTTATGCGGTGCTTACTTAAGGTGCAAGTGCCAAAGAAATTGGACTATCCGGTGTGAAAGTCGAACCAGTTATGGTTCAAGTATGCAAGTAATACCCGGTGACTACTCTTGGTTAACCAAAATATGGTTAGAAAGTCGAGATTTTAGTTTTTTAACCTGGAGATAGGAATCGGCCTATTTAATAGGATGGTATTTATGTGAGTTACATATATCACCTAGGAAATCAATAATGTGCTCTACCATATGTTATATTGATGTTTTTTATGTTAATTCTTTGCTTTATACTCACTTGCTCATTTTGAATTGATATATTAGTTGTCTTAGCAAATTAGTATTATAAATAAATTACGTTAACCCGCCATGCGACGTGCGCAAAGAAAAACACATAATTACCCGCGGCAACGCGCGGGCATTCCCACTAGTACATTATAAAGGAGGAGTGATGTACCATATTGAAATTTTGGCATGGGTACAATTTTTAAAGCAACAAGTATAAGAGAATAAAGCTTATTTCATAAGGGTATTATAGGGATATTGGGGACAATTAAGACACTTAGAGGGTTAGTTGAGTAATTTTATCTTTTGTTTTTAGTTAAAAGCTAAATATCATTCCTATAGTACCCCTAACTCCCTTCACCTTCCCTCTTAGGCCATATGAAGAGCTCTCCTAATCAATTATTCATTGACTGTGTTTTATTTATATTAATCATTCATAACAAATTCTATTCCATTCCATGAAGAACAATGGCAGGGATGTATGTAAGTTCTTGCCCTTATCTCTTTACTATTCACCTTCGATTTTTCTAAATCAGTTTCTATCAAGCTCAATGCACATGTTATGTTCATTGTTATCTCTTTACTTATCTCTTTTCTGTTCACATTCTACCTTTGTAGATAAGGTATTGTTATCTATTTTTGTTTCAATGTTACTTAGTGTTGATTGTTGCATCTTCGTTTTGTTGAGACGCTAATGCTTCTAGCAGTTTATGATGATCAGTGCGCACCGGAGGGACCCCAGTAGTCCAGGTTTCTTCTCTCGGATCTAATTTTGTATAACAAGTGTTAATCTATAAACTACATGTTGATTATTACATTGTGTTACTTGTCGATTCGAATTGGTTGAAAGCCACTCCAAGTTTATCTTTAATGTATACCTTTAATAATTTTGTTATTTTTGTAGAGTTTAGTTGTTTAAAATGAGTGCAATAAAGATAGTTTCAGTCGTTACAAATGTGATCAAGACTATTTGCTGATCTTATGGTGCTTTTTGGAGCTATAGCCAGCTGCCAGATTCAATGTATGATATTAATCCTCCAGTTTAATCCTTCAACTCTTAAACATATAGTCCAATATTAATGATTTTAACTATTTTTATATACCCTTTATTCATCTAGATATAATTACTTAATGTTAAGTTACTTTTTTTTATAGCTATTTTTTTCCATGTTTATGGATATATAAAATTTTAAGGTGACTAAGATTTTATCTTTTTGGTAGGTTTGATTCTTTGAAAGATCTTCATAGTATTGTCACTTAAATACAGAATGCTTCATTATTTTATAAAGTGGTTTTTAATTTTTAAAATAAAATTTATCAACTTTTATTTCCATTGAGTATTCATTAAGCATCATTCTTAAGTTAACATAAATCTCACCTTAAAACTTTTTCTCTTTCTGATTAAACAACATTCATTCTCCCCAACTTCCCAATTCAATTTGAAGATGGAAGGAGGTGGCATAGTGTCACCAGATAAACAAAACACAGACTCCGCTACGACGTTGTCTTACACTTAATGGGTCAGAGAAGCTAAAAAAGCTTCAACAATTTGCTATCTCTTGAAATGTATATTAATATTAATTAATTTTTAGTTACATAGATTTTTTAAAACTTTTTTCTACATATGGATATAAATATATCTCTTCTCTATTATTTATTTATTATTATTATTTTATTATTACCTTATTATTATTTTATTTAATTACCTTATTAAGTACCAAGTATGTCCAATAAGGTAGTTTCAACATAATTTTAAGATGGGAGTTGAATAGACTCTTCACAAATGTCTATTTTTTGGTTATTTCATTCCCTTTTTACCCTTGTGTACAACATATCATGCTTATTGTATATGTGTGTAATACACACTTAATATCATTCCAACATGTAACCCCCCATTTATAGAGAATTAGATGACCACATTAACTTTGTGAAACCCCTCATTATTATAAACCACTTCATAGTCCTCCATTATTACCCACCAACTAATCAATAAGTTATAATTTGCACATGAATGAATAACTTGAAATATCATTCATTTATCTATTATATTATCTTATTAAGTACCAAAGAAACATGTACAATTGAATCAACCTTAATTCATAAGGGTATAATAAGAATATTTGTCACAATTAAGATGCTTTTAAGGGCATGATAGTAATTTGATCATGGTTTTATAGTTAAAACATAAAAACTTCCTCCATACTTGCCATTATGTCACCAAAATTGTTCTCTTCGTTTTCTTCTCAAGGCCCTTCATCGTCTTTCAATTAAATGGTTTCTCAATTCAATCGCATTCAGTACTATTGAATGTCATTCTCCTTCAATTGCCCTACCTATTTATTGTGCCTCCTCTTCATTGACTCTTAACTAAAAGCATAATGTTCTTTGATCAAATTACGATTGTTATTTTTCCTAAACACTAATTTTTCATTCATGTCTTTTAATTTTTCAATGCATTTGAAGATGAATTTGTTACTCAATGGCTTCCATTCCTCTTCTATGTGCCTGCTTTTTTTCTCAGGCCTCATGTTTACTTAACAGGTAATCAAGTCTTTGTGATTTAATGTTGATGTAGGTTCTAATATTTCTATCAGGTATTGATGTTTTACAAGGAACTATTTTAGTTGTGTCTACATTTTTTTGTGCTTATTGTTGTTTTTTGTGTCTACTATTTTTGTTCTTATTGTTGTATTTTCCTATGCTTCTACAACATTTGCTTATAGTTTGTAAACAGAAAAAAAATATGGATTTTTGTGTTCAATTTTGTAAACAAAAGGAGTTATATGTAAATTTACCATGATGCGCATTCTTTGCACTACAAAGGAGTTATAAGCATCTTATTAAGAAAATTAGCCAGTGTGTATTTTTTGTCGTTGGGTCTTATTTAAACCCCGCAGCAACATGCGGGTAAACCCACTAGTAATTCAAGAGAAGAGAGTGAAGGAGGTCTCATGAGCCTCTTTATATTCGTGCGTTAGAAACTTAGAATAGTTATGAATCGATATGTGTAACTAAAAATAATAACTATAACCCAATATTGTATACAAAATTTACATATATGAATAATAAAAATTACAAGAAATTACATAGAATTTTTACTTACACATAGATAATACAAATTATGAGATCTTACGTAGAATCAAGTGAGCACCAAACTAAGGTGGAAGAGTGAACGCTCTGAACGGAGAATGTTTGTAAAATGGTGAAATCTCAAATGAGAAGCGTTGCAGAATCATGGCAGTGGTTGTTTTTGCTTCCGTCATCGCAAGATTTTGTCCGATGCGAACATGAGGACCGTTAGAAAATGGGAAGAACGGACTCGGCCCTTTGCCATTCGTTGCATGACCGATCCCTTGTGCAAATCCCTTGTGTGAAACCCACACGTTACAGCGGAGTCGACAACACAAAGTTCATATGTTGCTTAACTGGTCGTATATCACCCAAGAAAGCCTGAACAAAAATGATATATGGATATGGTACCAAATTGTGATACTAAAACTAAATATAAGGTAAAAATAGTTTTCCAAAGTTCATATGTTCTTAACTGGTCGTGGTGCTGCAAATTAAGAAATTTATCTGCATTATAATAATGAAGCTTCAAAAACAAATTAGATTAATTTTGATGTACATCATTGCATACTTTGTACTTTAGCATCTGGCCCCAAAGAAATGAAGAAGTTTCATGTCTGCCGGTTGTTTTACACATATAAAAATGCAAGAACCTAGGATGAATTGTAGTTATAGGGGTGGGGTGGGGGGGGGGGGGGGAGTTACCTCATACAAAGAAAGTGTATTAAGGTTAGGAGATAATGTGACCAAAATATATTCATATAATAGTGTTAACAAAAGATGTAATTAAAATTTATAGAACTTGTTTGATACTAGAGAAAAATAATATAAAATCTAAGTTTCAATAAACACAATGTAAGAAAGAGGCAAAGACCCATTTTTTAATAATATTTAGATTGTTCATAATCAAATTGTTGTTCGCTATCATCATCTTTGATTCTTCCCCATACAGGTTAAAATAAACATATTCCTATCCCACCAAAAACGGACTAACTCGTCTCCATTGTTTACCTTATAATCAGATTCATGTGGTGATCGACCAAGATAAAGGTTCGTAAAGAATCATGAAGCTCGACTTGGTTAGCAGAATTACGGATGCACAAATTCATGTTCATTTTTTAGCAATTGAACCGAGATGAAAAGTAACAATGTAAACCTGGTGAAAATCAGAATGATGGGAAGAACCCTAAACCAGTTAAAATAAGATTGATAGGGAAAATCCTAAGCCAACCATGGGTTAGGGAAACAATTGTAAACTCTAGCTGGGGTTTGTAAGAGGAGTATATATGTGTATAGTATGAATACATGATGAAGTTTATATTAAGCATAAAAAATGTTAAGGGAACTCAAAAGATTAAACAAGATAAAAGTAAATGAAAGGAAACAAACCACATTTAAAAGCTAATTATGAGTATTGATAAAAAAACCATTAAAATAAATAAATGAGGATTAAATAATTAAACTAAGGAATGATTGTTTTATGAAAGAAACCCAAAGGATTGTTAAACTTAAATGTACCACTACTATATGATTTATGAAGCTCATTTATTCATGATGGTGTCAAGAAGACAAATTCCCCCCTTTAAGTAACTTCACTAAGTGTTATACCATAAGCATAATTTTTTGTAATTACTTAATTTTTACATGTATCCTTCCTAGATGCTTTATAATATAGTATAAATAAAAGATTCGTGCATTATAATAGTTAAGAATCGATATGTGTAACTAAAAATGATAATTATAACCCAATATTGTATACAAAAATTACATATATGAATAATAAAAATTACAAGAAATTACATAGAATTTTTACTTACACATAGATAATACAAATTATGAAATCTTACGTAGAATCAAGTGAGCACCAAACTGAGGTGGAAGAGTGAACGCTCTGAACGGAGAATGTTTGTAAGATGGTGAAAGCTCAAATGAGAAGCGTTGTAGAATCATTGCCATGGTTGTTTTTGCTTCTGTCATCGCAAGATTTTGTCCGATGCAAACACGAGGACCGTTAGAAAATGGGAAGAACGGATTCGACCCCTTGCCCTTCGTTGCACTACTGATCCCTTGTGCAAATCTTTCAGGCTTGAACTCGTTTACATCATCTCCCCATATTTCACGGTCATGATGAACATGCATCATGGCTAATGCTAACTCCATCCCTGACGGCATCACCATGTTTCCTAGCATCGTGTTCTTGTGAGTCGCCCGTGTTATCAAGACCACTGGTGGGTATAACCTAAGAACTTCATTAAGTATCATCGTTAAGATCTTGAGGTTTTTTAAACCGTCAAATTCAAGTTCTTTGTCACCGAAAACCTGAACAATCTCTTCTCGTGCTCGGGTTTGCCATTCTTGATGCAAACTCAAACAAACCATAGTCCAAACGATCAAATTCGAGGTTGTTTCAGATCCACCAATGTAGAATAGCTTACATTCTTCGATCACCTCTTCCATACTCATTCCCACTCCATGTTCTTCAATCTCTTTCTTGTTTGATTCTAGCAAAAGTCCAAGTAAGTCATCATGGTTACCTTCTCCCGTCTCAATTGCTTTCTTCCTCTTGTTAATTATACCCGTCAGTACAGATCGAAGTTCATTAACGTTTCCTTTAAACTTCTTGTTCTCTTGGGTCGGTATAAACCTAAATTTCATAACAAATTAACATACAATCCAACTAAGATTGCTAGATAGTTTACAAGTTATTACCTGCTTCCAGGAATATACAGCATGAAAAGCATTTGGAACAAAAGATTGATTTGTTCCTTTTGGATACGGAATATCTTCCACCCTTCTTCGTAAGAGCTACCGAAAGCTGTTCGTGAAATCATATCTCCACCCAAATTATCGATATATGGCCACACGTCGATTTCAGTAGAACTGGCTCCCGCGGTTAGGAGCTCCCATTTGTGAATCATATCACTACAACTTGAGATGACAGCCGAGAACATGATCTAGACACATATAAATCCGGATTTTTAATTTTATTAGATTTGGAACACTAATTTAATAACATAAAGGGCTAGAGGTGCAGTTTGTTGCCCGCTTGCCTACCACCTTGATATAAATCCGTGTTTTGGTTTAATGAATATTTATCTCAAAGAAAAATAAATAAATAACAGAATTGAGTAATCGAACCTTGAGACTTTGAAGACTAAAAGCTGGATTAATTATTTTACGATGTTTGGTCCATTTGTCACCTTCCGCGACAAGAAGTCCACGGATGATGCTATCTCGAATTGGCTCAGGATGTGGCTTCTGAAACTCATCTGGTCTTGATAATATCTCTTTGATCATATCCGGATCCATAATATACAACATCGGTTTTGGCCCCATCCATACGAACGATTTTTCACCTGCTCAAATGGTTTATTGTTAGGCTTTCAAAATAATTATTCCTCAATCAAATTTAAAGCAACAATTTTAAAACAAGTGTCAATACAAAACCAATTTTAAGTACATAACTAACTGTGGATACCTAAGTGCATGAAATCCGAAGTAGTGGAAAAGAGCAAAGACGACGAAGATCTGGCAACAAAAACAACCTTCTTCATCACCAACATTACGGACAGGACTATGGGTTTCCAACTACGAGACGCGTTTCAACCGCATGTTAATGTAACAGATGCCTGGGTACCAAGACGGAAGAGTGCAAAAGGAAAGGTTTTCGGTTTTGTTAGGTGTGAGAAAATCCAGAACCCAAGCTTGTTGTTGCCTTCACTGAATTACATAACTATTATGGGTTGTAGGGTGGTGGTGGCTTTGGCCATGTTTAACAGGTTCCATAGAAGAATAAACTACGATAACGACGGCGTTAGGGATGAAAATGATACTGCCAAAGGCAAAGGTGTCGGGGTGGAAGATGGCCAACCCAAAAATTACGTTCCACGTTCGACTTTCGTAGAGTATGACTGGAATAGGAATCGTTCTATGGATACAACAAAAAAGAAGCTAATCTTTGACGACTTGGGGGCGATGTATCCTAAACACTGCATGGGCCGTGCAGTGGTGGGGGTGTCAAAAGATATGGAGAAACTTCATGAGATTAAGAAGATATTGCGTTCGGGTGGTTACTCGGAGGTTGCTGATTCCTATCTTGGAGGCCTGACTATCCTGGTCACCTTCAGGGATAGGAAGGAAGTTGAAGAGTGTACTTCTTGGGTACCAGAATTCGAGTCTTCGGATGATACCTCTACCGATGACGATGTTGAAGAAGGCGAGATTAGAGATGAGTCGGACGATGATGAACAAACGGAGAATGGCGATCTGGGGGGTGGTGCCGGAGAAGACGAAACGGTTGATACAGACTCGGGTAACGTGCATGGGGAAAATAATTCTGCATTAATTGGTTTCAATCCAATTATGGGTGACGGTTCGTGCCAGCATTCTGATTCGGTAATGTCGTCAAAAGGTGGGGACCCACCTAATGTCTTTGGTACTGCTACCCCACATGGGCCAAATAACACTACTGATACATGTTCACGCGGGCCCGAAAAAACTCCTGATCCATGCTTAAACTTGGGCCGGCCCACAATCATTGAGAATAATACTAACAGGAAAAGACCCAGAGAAACCTTAACCCCATCCTCTGCTGATGCAATTGCAGATAACAACCGTAAATTACCCATGGTGGGTGAATCAGTCAATGGTTCTCTGTTTGATTCAACCGCCTTAGCCTCACCTATTACCGATGAATCTAGTGATGAATTCCTTGAATCTGTACCGGATACTGTTCGACAATCTGACGAACCTATTATCGGTGACACGGTCGAGCTGATTGACGGAGTCGATCTCAACCATATTCCCACTGATGTGCAGATGGAAGCAGAGGCTTTGAATGGGGAAATTGATGATACGGTTCAAGTCGGAGGTATGGTTGGTATTAATTTGAGTAATTCTATCGGGCATGTTGCAAACGAAGTGATCTCGGAGCTGGTCTCCGAGGAGGCATCAAGAATTGTCTATCGCTAAACGTTCGGGGAGCACGAGGTAAGGGGAAAGCCGGGTGGGTTAAGGGTTTGAAGTCTTTGTACGGTATAGACTTTATTGCAATACAGGAGGCAAAATTGGCGGATCCGCAAAACTGGTTCTTATCTCAGTTTTGGGGTCCGTCGAGTTTTAAGGCTGCTTTTGTTAACTCAGAGGGTATTGCGGGTGGTTTAATTAGTTGGTGGGATCCGTTATGTTTTCGTATGACTGACCTAATAAAACGCGTCATTGTTTAGTAGTAACTGGTGTATTGACGCATCCCAACTTGGTGCTAAATATTGCTAATATTCATGCGCCCAATGATGTGGTCCGAAGAAAAGGATTATGGTTACAGTTACTACAGTTCAGGCAACAAATTATGGGTCTGTGGGTGATGTTGGGCGATTTCAACGAGGTTCGAACGGCGGATGAAAGGTTTAATTCGGAGTTTTTTCCTCAGAAAGCAGCTGCCTTTAATGACTTTATTAGAGACGCCGAGCTATTCGAATATAATATGGGGGGCATCGGTTCACCTATTGTCGGGGGATGGTGTGAAATCAAGTAAATTGGATCGGTGCTTAGTATGTCGTAACTTTCTAGATCGGTGGTCGGGGGCAAAGCTGACTGCCCTTGCAAGTTTTCTTTCAGATCATCGACCGCTTATGCTCACAGTTAAAGCGTCGGATTTTGGCCACACGCCTTTTAGATTCTTTAACTCTTGGTTAGAGTTACCTGGATATGTTGATTATGTTAACTCAATATGCGAAAAAATTGTTTTTGACGGCCCTGCAGATCTGGCACTGGCTGCGAAATTAAAGTGGATTAAGGGGCGAATTCGGATATGGACCACGGCGGAAAGGGCAAAATCGGACAATAGAAGTACGGAGTGCAAGAAGATCATTGAGACAATTGAAAAGATTAGTGAATCACGTCCGCTAAACTCGAATGAAATTGATTCAAGACTTGTTGCAAAAAAGGACCTGCTTGAAGTCGAACGCCTTAAGAGTATGGACGCAAAAAAAAAGTCAAGGACTAGATGGGCCATCGACGGTGATGAAAATTCAAAATATTTTCACAACGTCATGAGGATGAATACGGCTAGTAATCGAATACATGGGGTGAAAATTGGTGACAAATGGGAGACAGACCCGATAGTATTAAAAGAAATGGCTGTAGAGTTTTTTTCTCTAAAATTCTCGGATAATAATGAGCACCGTCTCGAATTCGTATGCCCGGGTATAAAGATGATTTCTGATGAGGATACGTCCAGACTTGATTTACCATTTTTCTTTGGATGAGATTAAACGTGCGGTTTGGGAGTGTGATGGGGATAAAGCTCCGGGCCCAGACGGGTTTAATTTTAAGTTCCTAAAACGCTTTTGGGAGGGCTTAAGCATGATTTCTTACGGCTTTTTCAGTCATTCTATGATACGGGTCAGATTACACGTGGCTGCTTCTCGGCGTTTATTGCACTCCTTCCGAAAGGAAAGGACCAAACCTCTTTTGCGGATTACCGACCCATTAGCCTGGTGGGTTGTATTAACAAAGTGTTGTCTAAAGTTCTTGTCTTCCGGTTAAAACCGATCATGCCTAAGCTAATTTCGGAGGAGCAAACGGCTTTCCTTGGCAATAGAAACATCCTGGACGGTCCCATCATCCTTAGCGAAGTCGTTGTGTGTTTGAAGAAGAATAAATCCCAAGGTATGTTCTTCAAAATTATTATCGAAAAAGCATATGACTCGCTTAATTGGGATTTTCTCAATGATATACTTAGCCAAATGAACTTCTCGAGTAAGTGGAGGGGCGTCGATCATGTCGATCGTTATGAATGCTCGTACTTCGGTTCTAGTGAACGGGTCTCCAACGTATGAATTTGATTGCCAACGGGGTCTCCGTCAAGGCGATCCCATCTCACCGTTTCTCTTTATTCTTGCAATGGAGGCATTTACTTGTATTAGGAATCGGGCAGTCTCCTTAGGCGTTTTTCACGGACTAAGGGTAAACGGTAATGGTCCGATTTTATCACACTTTATATACGCAGACGATGTTGTATTTTGTGGTGAATGGTCCACTTTTAATGCAAGAAATATAAAGAGACTTCTTAGATGTTTCTTTCTCATTTCCGGGCTGAGGATCAATCTAAAGAAGTGTAGTGTTTATGGTGTGGGAGTTCGGGATGTCGAAGTTCAAGGCATGGCAAGTATCCTTGGCTGTAGTGCGGGGTCGTTTCCATTTATTCACCTTGGGATTCCAATTGGCGCAAACATGAACCTTGTCCGAAACAGGGGTCCGATTATTGATAAGTTCAAGGATCGGCTCTCTCTTTGGAAATCCATGACATTATCATATGGTGGCAGGATCACGCTACTTAAGTCGGTTCTTAATTCTTTACCGCTATATTATTTCTCACTATTCCGGGCTCCCATACAAGTATTGAACAACTTGGAAAGAATTAGACCGACGTTTTTTTGGGGAGGTAACAATGACGCGGATAGATTGAGTTGGATCGCGTAGGAAAACGTTATCTGTAACATTACGCATTTAAACTTGTACGTTACACAATCATTATTAATAAAACGTCAAGTTCCAGTATTTTTGTTGGCATTTAATTATTTTTGTCGCACTTTTGAAACCCTAATGCTTTATACATATTGTGAGTAAAAGGATAAGCCTTGGAAAATTATCAAAAAAATAATGCTTGGGTCGGGGATCGAACCCGCGCCCAAGCCGGCCCAAACAAACACACTTAACCAGCTGATCCAACCATCTTATCTGTTCTTAATCCTGTTCGTTTTTCCTTTTAACCCGACCTAGGTTGATCACAGTTGACATAGAAAGTCAACTGTGACAACCCATCCCATTAATCATCAATTCAAACGCGTAATTGGATCCAGGAATGGAAAGGATTGGTGATTTCCGGCCTTGTATGACTCGGACACACAGCAATCACAGTTAATCGTTGCCTAATTTAAACCCAAGACGCGTCCCTCATTAATACTCGGTCAATCCTTACCATAACATCGAACCAGTGCTTGGCACTATAAATTGGCCATCCTCGAACCATTACAACTCGCTCACACATCTCTCTTAACCACCAATTGCTCTGAAACATCCTCTGAACTACCCACACGAACACAGTTTGACTTTTTAAGTTGACTGAGCAATCGAGATCAAAACAACACTTTTTGTTTGAGGGTTTTGTTGATCGGCATCCATACAATGAAAGCCCTAACATTAATCGGGTTAAAGATGTGTGGATTGTTCGATTGGAAAAGCTAGGGCTCGTAATCTTGAATTGGGGATAAACTGAATTGATGTAGCATATTTATTTTATTTAAACAGAGCTAAATCACAACCACAGGCCTAGGCCAAGTGGTTGTGATCGCTGCTTATAACCAAGGGCACCCGGGTTCGAGCCCCGGCTTGGGCGTCCCTTTTTCCACTTCTTTTTAGTTTTTTTTTTTTTTTAACTAACCAAATTATATATATTACAATTAAATTTGTAAATTCATTTTTAATTATTAAAACCTTTTTATAAATTCTAAAAAAAAATTATCTTTAACAAATCTGATGTCAAAGTTTTATCTACAATTTTTATTTTTCTGAAATTCATTTATTTAATATTTATAATAATTAAATCAAATTTATACTATTATATTTATAAAAATCCATTAAAATATCAAAACAATTTTATAAATTCCCACAAAAATTATCCTGAGATTGTACAATGATAAACTTTACTGAAATGATTTTTAATTCCGAAAAATCATTTATTTTATATTTTTAATCACTTTTTGTTAGTTTTAATCATAATTAAATCATAATAAATTCAATTTTTATTATTTTTGCACCAAAATTTTATACAATTTATTTCTGAATATTTAGAACAGAAATATGATTTTTAAAATAATAATTCTTTAATTTTAGTATTATTAAATATTAAAGTTAAAGTTTGGCAATTTGTAATAAATAGATTTAATAATCTATTTTAAAGAAAATAATTTTATAAAAATTTTTATACTTTAAACACGTTATAGTGACCATATAAAACTTAAATTTCATAAAAAGAATTTTTGTTTATTTATTTACAAAAATTCTCTCAATTATCAAACAATTTTAGTATTAATCAAACGAACACTTATCCCCAAATTCGAAGCCCTAGAATGTATACATTTGTAGACTAGATAGACTTATTTATTACCTTATTATAGGGTGATATTTGGCATTGTTTGGGCAACACTATTATTCAATCTTTTCAAGAAGTATAACATTTGCTAAGGTGAGTTTTACATAGCCCCTTTTATTTATCACCAATTTTGGGGTGAAACATGTTATAACATCATTTATGCAATTCAATCATCAATGTGTCTATGTGTTTTCTATGTTGCATTATGTCTTGAGCATGACTAGGGTAAGCACCATTCTAGCATAATCATTAACTCCGTACAAGCTGACGGTATACATTGATAGATCTATTGGACTAACAATCCCACCCGGATACGTGCCTCCTACAAAGGTAGCGTGGGTGTTTGTTATCGCATAACATATTCAAGTGAACCATGAGCGTATGGGATGTACCACATTATAACAGTCACAAGGGTTGGTTATGCACTCGATTTATTTCTAGTATGTTCTCACATATGGACTAGATTGACATGACACATGAATTGCACAACATTTTTATCCAATTATCAAAAACCTATGTAATTCTCACCAACTTTTGTTGACCCAAAAATTATTTTCAAAATTAACATGTTTCAGGTAACAATGAAGCTGAGGCTTGAGTTAGCATGAGGATTTAACATGAAGTATTATTTGAAGCTATTGAAGTTTTGTTATTTGATATTATGTATTGAATTCCTAGACGTCATTTTATATTGGATATTATGTTTTGAATAAATTATTTAAAATTCAATTTATACCATGTGCTACTGAAACAATCATCAATACGTGGCACCCCGATGTTTCCGCCATCGGTTGGGGTGTTACAGATTGGTATCAGAGCCTTGGTTATAGGGAATTAGGTTATTAGAAATAATCTAGACTATAACCTTAGGGACTTAAACAGTACTTGCTCCTCTTACTTGTAACCCTAATTGCTTCCCAAATCTTATCCTTCTCCTATACCTTATATAACCTTAAGCCTACAAGTGACTACTCTTATTCGTCTGCTGCAATCCTGATCCACCCTTAGAATAATAGGACAAAATCCTCAGGTTTAACCTGAACCCCCTTGAGATCTCGTCGAAGTTCTAAATTTTAATAACGAACACGTGCAATCTGGAAGGGTTAACGCCTGTATTCTGAGTCTTCTGTCTAGGCTGGCATTGCGCATATATCCCAATCAGACGAGGGACCCGGATGCCTACCTGGGAATTCTCGGGATGAGTGTTCACTTATAGGCTAAAGCATGTCTTCATATGTTATTAGAATTTGGAATCTTTGATAAGTCAACGTTTTCGTTTATTCGTTTTAACTAATGAATAAATGATTACATTCCTCATATAATCTCATTCATTTCATTGTGTCTCATACAGATCATGCCTCCTCGTCGCAGCAGTCGTCTTAACAATGGTGACAATAACAATGGTGACAACCAAGATGATGCTGTTAGCAACAACCAGAACGCTAACCACAACAACAACAACAACAACAACGGTTTCGATACTCAATTAGCTGCGATCATTTCTCAACAATGGAAACGGCAATGGAAACGGCAATGGAAGCGGTAGCAACGGAAATGGGAACGGAAACGGACATGGGAACCACAACGGAAACGGGAATGGTAATGGTAATGGTCATGGGAAGGGGAACGCTCATCAGACCTGCACCCTCAAGCACTTCAATACCTGCAATCCTCCCAGGTTCAGCGGGGACGAAGGAGCGACTGGCCTCCTGCAATGGTTCGAGGGTATCGAGAATACCATCATAAACTGTGAATGTCCTGATAACCTCAAGGTTCGCTACGCCATGAGTGTTCTTCACAAGCGAGCACTCACCTGGTGGAATGAGGAGAAGCGCACCCGTGGTGCTGAGGTTGCACTAGCAATGACTTGGGATCAAGTCAAGGAAATTATGAAGAATGAGTTCTGCCCGCGTAATGAAGTTAAGAAACTGGAGGATGAGTTTCATGTCCTGGCCCAAGACAGCGGGGAAAACTTGGCTTACAACACTCGTTTTCACGAGTTAAGCCTACTACTGCCTCACAAGGTCACTCCCCTACCCATAGCCATCGAGAAGTATATTGGTGGCTTGCCCATGTTGATCCAGGACACCATGTGGGGTAGGAATCCTACCACTTTGGAAGAAGCCAAGCGTCTAGCGGCCACACTGACTGGTAACCACGTGAAAGACGGTACTCTCTTTCGCAAGGGCACCAAGAAGACGGTTGCCAAGGACACTCCTCAGCCCGCTATTGAAGTCAAGCCTGAGACTTCAAACAACAAGAAACGCAAGGCTAAAAACTACATGGTTGCTGCTACTCCACCTGCTGCCCAGAACCCAGCCAAGAAACCATACACCGGACCTCACCCCTTGTGCAACACTTGCAAGTACCATCATCCAGCACAGGTGCCATGTCGTTTTTGTACTAAGTGTCAAAGATATGGTCACCTGGTGAACGTCTGCCGAGCCCCTCTTACTACCCAAAACAACAATACCCCAGCTCCCAACCAACAAAACAACAGGCCTGCTCGTGGTCAATGCTACGAGTGTGGCAGCCCTAATCACTACATCAACAATTGCCCTAATCGTAACCAAAACCAGAACCAGAACCAAAACCGCAACCAAAACCAAAACCACAACCGCAACCAGAATCAAGGTGCTCGAGGTCGCGCCTACAATCTCAATGCTAACCAGGCTCGTGATGACAACGAAGTGGTGAATGGTACGTTCCTCATTAATAACCACTATGCATCCATATTATTTGATTCGGGAGCTGATAAGTCATTTGTGTCACTAAAGTTTGAACCTTTACTTAACTTACCCCACACTAATCTAGAGGAACCTTTAGTAGTAGAGGTAGCTAATGGGAAGTCTATTTCGATCAACTCTATTATTCGTAACTGTTTGTTGAACCTCGACGGTCATACCTTCCCTATCAATCTCATCCCCATGCATCTTGGAAGTTTTGATGTTATAGTAGGCATGGACTGGTTGTCAACCCATCGTGCCGAAATCCTATGCTTTGAGAAAGTCATACGCATCCCTCTCGAATCTGGTGATATTTTGAAGATCTATGGTGAGAAACCCTGTGGCGAGCTTAAGCTTATGTCTTGTACTACCGCCCGAAAGTACTTACGAAAGGGGTACACAGCCTTCTTAGCTAACGTGGTAGAGAAGAAGGACAAAGGCAAAAGTATCCAAGACATTCCCATTATACGAGACTATCCTGAAGTCTTTCCAGAGGACTTACCTGGTTTACCTCCAGCTCGACAAGTGGAGTTCAGAATCGATCTTGTTCCTGGTGCTAATCCTGTCGCCAAAGCTCCTTATCGTCTTGCACCCTCTGAGATGCAAGAACTTGACAGTCAACTACAGGAACTTTCTGATAAAGGGTTCATTCGCCCTAGTTCTTCTCCATGGGGAGCCCCTGTCTTGTTCGTTAAAAAGAAGGATTGTTCTCTTAGAATGTGTATTGACTATCGTGAACTCAAAAAACTCACCATCAAGAATCGTTATCCACTGCCTAGGATTGACGATCTCTTCGATCAACTTCAAGGAGCAACCCACTTCTCGAAGATTGATCTCCGTTCTGGTTATCATCAGCTTAGAGTCCACGAAGAAGATATTCCCAAGACAGCTTTTCGCACGCGTTATGGTCACTATGAATTCATGGTTATGCCTTTTGGATTAACCAATGCTCCCGCAGTGTTTATGGATTTGATGAATCGAGTTTGTAGACCCTACCTCGACAAATTCGTGATCGTTTTCATCGATGATATTTTGATTTACTCTAAATCAAAATCCGATCACGAGCAACACCTTCACTCCATCTTGGGTCTCCTAAAGAAGGAACAACTGTATGCCAAGTTCTCAAAATGTGAATTTTGGCTTAAGGAAGTTCAGTTTTTGGGACATGTCATTGATATGAACGGAATTCACGTTGATCCTGCAAAGATCAAAGCTGTGAAGAATTGGAGTGTTCCTACCACTCCAACGGAAGTTCGTTCTTTCCTTGGATTGGCTGGTTATTATCGTCAATTCATCGCCAACTTCTCCAAGATTGTTGTTCCTCTCACCACCTTAACTCATAAGGGTAAACCCTACGAGTGGGGACCAAAGCAAGAGGAAGCATTTGAAACTCTTAAGCTGAAACTCTGTGAAGCTCCTATCTTGTCTTTACCTGATGGTAATGATGATTTCGTGGTCTACTTTGATGCATCGAACCAAGGTCTTGGTTGTGTTCTCATGCAACGAGGAAAGGTGATTGCTTATGCGTCCCGACAACTCAAGACTCACGAAAAGAATTATACCACCAATGATCTTGAATTGGGCGCTGTTGTCTTTGCTCTTAAGATTTGGAGACATTATCTTTATGGTACCAAATGTGTGGTGTTCACAGACCACAAGAGTCTCCAACATGTCTTCGATCAGAAGAATCTTAACATGAGGCAACGACGTTGGGTTGAATTACTTAACGACTATGATTGCGAAATTCGCTACCATCCTGGTAAGGCGAATGTTGTGGCTGACGCACTTAGTCGTAAAGAGCATATCAAACTTCAATGTGCGAGAGTTCGTACTGATATTCAAGATCGCATTCTTCAGGCTCAACATACTTCAGTCACCCAAGGTAACATGTATGAAGAAATGTCTTGTGGTGCTGAGACTCAACTTGAAACCAAACCTGATGGTCTTCTTTATTTTCTTAATCGACTGTGGATTCCCGACCGTGATGATCTTCGTACTTTTCTCATGAACGAGGCTCATAAGTCTCGTTATTCTATTCATCCTGGAGCTGACAAGATGTACCAAGATCTCCGTTACTCTTATTGGTGGCCTGGTATGAAGAAAGACATTGCTCTTTTCGTTGCAAAATGCCTCACTTGTTCAAAGGTCAAGGCTGAACACCAACGACCATCTGGTATGCTCGAACAACCAGAAATTCCTGTATGGAAATGGGAGAGCATAGCTATGGATTTCATCACCAAACTCCCTCGTACACCCAAAGGCTTTGACAATATTTGGGTAATCGTCGATCGTTTGACTAAGTCAGCCCACTTCTTACCTATTCGTGAGAAGTATTCTGTAGAAAGGTTGGCAAAGATGTACGTAAGTGAAATCGTATGTCGTCACGGTATACCTTTGGACATTATCTCTGATCGCGATGGTCGTTTCACCTCTCACTTTTGGGATTCTTTGCAAGATGCTTTGGGTACCAAGTTGAACCTAAGTACTGCTTATCACCCTCAAACAGATGGTCAGACTGAACGGACCATCCAAACACTTGAGGATATGCTCAGGGCATGTGTTATCGATTTTGGTGGCGCATGGGATTCTCATCTCCCTTTGGTTGAGTTCTCATACAACAACAGTTATCATGCCAGCATTAACATGGCTCCATTCGAGGCGCTCTATGGTCGTAAATGTCGTTCACCTGTCTGTTGGACCGAGGTTGGTGAAGCCCGTATCACAGGACCTGAACTAATCCAGGAAACCACAGACAAAATCCAACTTATTCAGGATAATCTTCTCAAGGCTAGAAGTCGTCAGAAGAGTTATGCTGATAAACGTCGTAAACCCTTGGAATTTCAAGTCGGGGACCTTGTACTACTTAAGGTATCCCCTTGGAAAGGAGTAATTCGTTTCAGTAGAAAGGGAAAACTAGCTCCTCGATACGTAGGCCCCTTCAAAATTCTTGACAGAGTTGGAAAAGTGGCTTACAAACTTGATCTTCCACCTGAGCTAAGCAATGTTCACCCGACCTTCCATGTCTCGAATCTCAAGAAATGCTTAGCGGACGAGAACCTTCATGTTCCTCTTGAGGATGTGCAAATTGATGAAAGCATGCACATTATCGAGAAACCCATTGAGATTGTTGATACAGGAGTCAAGAAACTCAAGCGCAGTCGCATTCCGATCGTTAAGGTTCGTTGGGAATCTAAACGAGGCCCAGAGTTCACTTGGGAACGCAAAGACCAGATGAAGTCGAAGTATCCACATCTCTTTCCACCAGACTCTCCAACTCCAACTTCGGGACGAAGTTCCTAAAAGTAGGGGAGACTGTAACATTACGCATTTAAACTTGTACGTTACACAATCATTATTAATAAAACGTCAAGTTCCAGTATTTTTGTTGGCATTTAATTATTTTTGTCGCACTTTTGAAACCCTAATGCTTTATACATATTGTGAGTAAAAGGATAAGCCTTGGAAAATTATCAAAAAAATAATGCTTGGGCCGGGGATCGAACCCGCGCCCAAGCCGGCCCAAAAAAACACACTTAACCAGCTGATCCAACCATCTTATCTGTTCTTAATCCTGTTCGTTTTTCCTTTTAACCCGACCTAGGTTGATCACAGTTGACATAGAAAGTCAACTGTGACAACCCATCCCATTAATCATCAATTCAAACGCGTAATTGGATCCAGGAATGGAAAGGATTGGTGATTTCCGGCCTTGTATGACTCGGACACACAGCAATCACAGTTAATCGTTGCCTAATTTAAACCCAAGACGCGTCCCTCATTAATACTCGGTCAATCCTTACCATAACATCGAACCAGTGCTTGGCACTATAAATTGGCCATCCTCGAACCATTACAACTCGCTCACACATCTCTCTTAACCACCAATTGCTCTGAAACATCCTCTGAACTACCCACACGAACACAGTTTGACTTTTTAAGTTGACTGAGCAATCGAGATCAAAACAACACTGTAAGTTCAATTTTGTTTGAGGGTTTTGTTGATCGGCATCCATACAATGAAAGCCCTAACATTAATCGGGTTAAAGATGTGTGGATTGTTCGATTGGAAAAGCTAGGGCTCGTAATCTTGAATTGGGGATAAACTGAATTGATGTAGCATATTTATTTTATTTAAACAGAGCTAAATCACAACCACAGGCCTAGGCCAAGTGGTTGTGATCGCTGCTTATAACCAAGGGCACCCAGGTTCGAGCCCCGGCTTGGGCGTCCCTTTTTCCACTTCTTTTTAGTTTTTTTTTTTTTAACTAACCAAATTATATATATTACAATTAAATTTGTAAATTCATTTTTAATTATTAAAACCTTATTATAAATTCTAAAAAAAAATTATCTTTAACAAATCTGATGTCAAAGTTTTATCTACAATTTTTATTTTTCTGAAATTCATTTATTTAATATTTATAATAATTAAATCAAATTTATACTATTATATTTATAAAAATCCATTAAAATATCAAAACAATTTTATAAATTCCCACAAAAATTATCCTGAGATTGTACAATGATAAACTTTACTGAAATGATTTTTAATTCCGAAAAATCATTTATTTTATATTTTTAATCACTTTTTGTTAGTTTTAATCATAATTAAATCATAATAAATTCAATTTTTATTATTTTTGCACCAAAATTTTATACAATTTATTTCTGAATATTTAAAACAGAAATATGATTTTTAAAATAATAATTCTTTAATTTTAGTATTTTTAAATATTAAAGTTAAAGTTTGGCAATTTGTAATAAATAGATTTAATAATCTATTTTAAAGAAAATAATTTTATAAAAATTTTTATACTTTAAACACGTTATAGTGACCATATAAAACTTAAATTTCATAAAAAGAATTTTTGTTTATTTATTTACAAAAATTCTCTCAATTATCAAACAATTTTAGTATTAATCAAACGAACACTTATCCCCAAATTCGAAGCCCTAGAATGTATACATTTGTAGACTAGATAGACTTATTTATTACCTTATTATAGGGTGATATTTGGCATTGTTTGGGCAACACTATTATTCAATCTTTTCAAGAAGTATAACATTTGCTAAGGTGAGTTTTACATAGCCCCTTTTATTTATCACCATTTTTGGGGTGAAACATGTTATAACATCATTTATGCAATTCAATCATCAATGTGTCTATGTGTTTTCTATGTTGCATTATGTCTTGAGCATGACTAGGGTAAGCACCATTCTAGCATAATCATTAACTCCGTACAAGCCGACGGTATACATTGATAGATCTATTGGACTAACAATCCCACCCGGATACGTGCCTCCTACAAAGGTAGCGTGGGTGTTTGTTATCGCATAACATATTCAAGTGAACCATGAGCGTATGGGATGTACCACATTATAACAGTCACAAGGGTTGGTTATGCACTCGATTTATTTCTAGTATGTTCTCACATATGGACTAGATTGACATGACACATGAATTGCACAACATTTTTATCCAATTATTAAAAACCTATGTAATTCTCACCAACTTTTGTTGACCCAAAAATTATTTTCAAAATTAACATGTTTCAGGTAACAATGAAGCTAAGGCTTGAGTTAGCATGAGGATTTAACATGAAGTATTATTTGAAGCTATTGAAGTTTTGTTATTTGATATTATGTATTGAATTCCTAGACATCATTTTATATTGGATATTATGTTTTGAATAAATTATTTAAAATTCAATTTATACCATGTGCTACTGAAACAATCATCAATACGTAGCACCCCGATGTTTCCGCCATCGGTTGGGATGTTACATTATCGCCTCAACGGAATACGGTGGAGCTGGACTTGGATCTCTTAGAGACGCTAATCTAAGTCTACTAACCAAGTGGTGGTGGAGGTTCAAAGTCGATGTTTCGGGGTTGTGGAGAAAAGTAATCTGGGCGATATCGGGTGTGGATCGAGTATCCTGTTTTGGAAGGATCTTTGGATTGGTGACGAGCCGCTTTCGTCAGCTTTTCCTTCTTTATTTGCGCTGGATAGAAAACAAAATTGCTTTGTAGCTGATAGAGTGAAGTCAGGACCTTTGGGTTTGGGATTTTGTTAGAATTGGAGGCGTGCGGGTCTGTCCATTACAGAGGCTGCTGAACTTAACAAATTGATGCTGTTTTTGGGCGACGTGGCACTAAACGGGGCTAAGGACAGGTGGGTTTTCTCTCCAAAAGGGTTGTGTGGGTTCTCAGTCAGCACGGTAAAAATTTTGATAAGCGAAAACAGACGGTTTCAGCTGCAGACGCATTTTAACCGGTCAAAATGGGTTCCAAAAAAAGTTTGTGTTGTGGCGTGGAGAGCCAATCTTGATCGTCTTCCCACGGCTGCTGCGTTACAAAGAAGAAACATTACGGTGGCGAACGACTCGTACAGATTTTGTCAAATGAATTCGGAGTCTACTGAGCATGTGTATACGAGCTGTCCTTTCGTCATGGAAGTTTGGCAACAAATATGGAGGTAGTGTAACATTCCGTCTCAGTTGGTTTTCCATTTTAAAGATCTTCTGGGGCTGCATAATTCGGCTATGACTGGACATCGGCAGAAAGAGACGTTGTACGCGGTGGTGTTAACAACCTTTTGGAGTTTATGGCGAGCTAGAAATGAAGCCGTGTTCACCAATAAAGAGCCTTCGGTTCAAACGATCGTTGATGAGATTAAGGTAATGAGTTATTTGTGGATTACGAATCAGGCGAAAATGGGGAATATGACATGAGAAGCATGGCGAAGATCGACACGGTAAAGATGGGGAGATCCGATCCACGGCCTTAATACACGTATTCTGTTTGTATTTCTTGAACGGGTTTAGTTTTGATGTTTGTACGATCACTCGGATTTGTTTTTCGGTTATGTAAAGTTTATGCTAGCGTCTTGCTAGTAGTTCGGAAATAAAAGTTTGGTTGGCCGTTCAAAAAAAAAGTGGAAAAGAGCAACAAAGGCACTTATATAACCGTCTCGTGTATCACATTTATTGAAATTTGAAATATATTCCTATTATCAATTTAATGTCAAACAAATTAATAATTTATAATTGTTTTGTTTATTTTCTAATGTAGTTGTCTATATGACTGTCGTCTTAGGTTAACTGTTGTTGGGCTTATTTGAAGAAGATTTGGGCTGAGGGCTAGATAAGAGGATTAGCAGCTAACGGGCTTAAATATTAATGGTTCGGCAGTGGGCTTGAGCCCGGTACACCTTATGTTGATGAGGTCTTTCTGGCCTGTATATAAAACCGCCATTAGGGCTTCCAAAGAACAGAATCAGTCTCATTACATAGATTGTCTAATAGAGTTCTTTATGTTCTCTCATGATTTCCAGACTTCAGATATATTATTCGACATCAATGGAGTCTAGATATTCTTGAGTAGCAGTCATATTCAATTCTCTTCTACATCTTCTCAGACTTCTGGTCTTTGTTATCTCATCTAGGTTCAGAGATTATTATCAGAAATTATAGTTTGGTTGTTCTGGTTATCTATTGGTTGATCTAGGGTGTGAGATATTATTTAGATTTTGGTTCGTTGTGTCTTGTTGTTTAGATGTGTTAGGGTTTTGTTTGTATTTTAAGAGTCTCTGTACGTTTTTTTGGTTAAACGTTTTGGTTTGGGATAATAAATCGGTTCTTAAAGTTTTGATATCCTGTTTTTGACAACATTCAAATCAGTAAACAAAAAAAAAGTCATAACATAGATAAATCAAGAAGAAAGTGATGAATACCGTATTTGGAGATGATGTGATGATCAAAGGGGAGAGTATATGAAGTGATGTCATGGGTGACTGAAATTGGCTTTGATTTACCTTCTTTTATCATTGTTGCAAGCTCTACCAAGTCACCCATTAGAAGCTTGTATGGATTACCTTTATACCCTTCATCTCTTAGCCACTTCTCTAGTTTCTTTGGCTTCAACCATACCCAGTTTAGTAACTTCCATCCCCAACTTAAGATCACAGCTGCAACAATGGCCATTGCAACTTTACGTATTGTTTCCATGTTCTTTTTCTAAGGAGTAAGAGAGTGAATGGATAGTTAAGAAGAAGAAGAAGAAGAAATTGTTGTCCTTTATAACATCCACATAGCCGGCATGCAAAGATACTGTCAAGTGTCAAACAACGATTGATAGTAACTTAATCATCTTTCTGCACCACTAACTTCCAACCAATATATGTCAAGATGTGTTGGTTATATATATCTATTGATAGGGGTGTGTATGATGATTTCGTAAGAGCATCAACTCTTTTCAACTCTTTAATAAAAAGAAGTAATATTCAGGAACAGTTTAATATTTTTCTAATAAAATTTGGTTTCATTGCTATAAGACTACACATCATGCTCTTGAAGGGATATAAATCCACATCTGGTATCCACCTCACCTTAGGTAAAATTTTCCTCCAAGATAAAAATTCCACGAGGTGGTAGTAGCGTGGACAGTGGCTAGATGGTCTCCACATCAGGTCAATGTTTTGTCATTTTCGTTTTAATTTAACAAACAAAATGAATAGAAAAACATAGCGTTACTTAAAAATAAAAACATTACATTAAAATAAACCTAACTTAATTTATAAAACATATTTAAACATAACAAACCTAATTTAGTGTCGGACTCAACATTTGCTACGCCGAAATGTGAGAAAATTCCCCACCGTACCGAGATTGATACTCGATTTGGGTGATTCCAATCGCCACGTCTTTGGCTGTATTGACATGCACTGCTTGCAAGGTTGCTAGATGGTGAACCTCGAATCGTTCACAAATCAACCAAGCGAGTAGAACCACCAACTAAGGGAATGTTTGATAAGCCTCTTAATGAGGCTCTGAACCATTCAGCCCTGAATGATTCAGCATTCAGCGCGTTTTTTTCAGTTTCTGAATGGAATGGTTAAGGCTGAACCATTAAGACTTGGGATGTTGCTGAACCACTAAGCACCGAACCATTAATGATTTGAACTAGGCTGAACCTTAATGAGACTCTCCTACCAATGTGGGACAAAAAAAACTAACAATTAAGAGGTCCAACTTAATGATTCAGCACTTAACTATTCAGACCTCTTAATGATTTAGCACATAATCAACCAAACAACCCTTAACTCTTTGAATTCATGAAAGACGTGTGTCCAAATCAGCCCTCAGCTCGGTCTCGAAATATTGTGGACTTCCATCTAAGCCGTTATGAGAGCTATTTCCTATTCTTCCATCCAACGCGTCATGGTTGAGAGATTTGAATGATGAAAATTAGTTGAAATTTGAAAGAAAGATGGATGAATATATGAAGAATGGGTGAAAATTTGTGAAGAATGTGTTAAAAATGGTTAAAATGGTGGGTTTAAATAGGTAAAATTTAAAATACACAGTAAGTTTAAATTAAAGTTAATTAACCCTACCGTTTACAAACGGTCAGATATAAAGGCCCAATCACAGCCCACTACACTGGACACGGGGTAAGACTATGTGTGTGTGTGTGTAGGGGGCACTCAGATTGTAAACATGTGTAATGGTAATAGGTGGCGAGTAGAGCTAGGTGACATAATATTATTGAATGGTAAGTGTGAGTACTTGGGATATAAGAATAAGGGGTGAAAATGGGGGAGGGCGTGGAAGGACATGGGTCTACCACGTCAGCAGGGGGATTTCCACCATCTTCCACGCAAGAAACATGGAGGTGGTTCTACCTTCTTCCACGCCACAAGTGGCTTCTAAATCTGAGACACAAACTCCCTTCACAAAACCCATACACAAACCCAACCAGTGGATACTCATCATGTCACCATCCCAATTGCCCCTCCGCCCGTCGAGAACTCTACCCCCAGTTTTAATTCGAATTTCGAATTGAACCGAATTTAAAATCATAAATTCGTATTCGATTTATTGGACTCGAATTTGAATTGAATCGAATTCGAATTCGAATTCCTAATGGTCGAATCAAATTCTTGGTAATCGAACTAAGTCAAATTTTGAATTTTTTGAATCCGAATCGAATTCTGAACACCCCTGCCCCACGGCATGAAAACTCCACAATAAGGGGCGGTGTAGGTTGCTTGAAAGGGCTTCACTCCCCTCTCGACGCTACTACATTGTGGAGTCTAAGTATTTAAGAGGGTTATTGGGATTGCTTTTTTAAAAGTGTTTTGTCAAAAGTGTTTATTAAGTTGTGACTTTTCTAAAAACTATTTGGAATAGCTTTTGTAGTGAGAAAAACCAATAAGTTAATAAGTTGGTTTTTAAAAAAGTGTTAGACTTAGCTTATTTATGTAAAATGACAAAAAAATATTCTTATATATTTAAAACCATTAATACTTTTACATATAATATTATATACTTAACGGTTTTTTGGACATAAAATTATAAATATATAATGTAAATTATTTATACAAATTTTAGAATTTATTTATAGACTATATAATAACCTTAATGTGTAATAAAAGAGGTAGATAAAAGAGGTAGATGATAGGTAGATTTGTAATTTGTTATTAAAAAGCCAAAATTAGTTTCAAAAGCCAGGTTTTATGGATTTTCAAAGACAACTTTTTAACTCACACTAAAACACCAAACGAAAATGACTTTTTTTTATCAAGACGAAACAACTTACTTGTTTGCTTTTTGGAACTACTAATAAGTCAATAAGTGTTTTAAACTCAAACCAAAACATGCACTAACTTGATGATTTCACCTAAAGAAATATAAAAATTAGATTATTATTTTGGTGACTTTTTTTTCATTCACAATACCTTATGTTTTAGGTTGAATTTCTAAAAAATAACCGACAGATAGTAGACAAAATATTTTGTAAAAATTTTCTTAACATAAAAATGATAAGAAGAATTTTGAGTCTTTGATATGATAAATCAATAGATGAGATTGAAAGATAAAACTTAGAGGAATTAGAAGTAGGGAAATGTAAAGCCTACAGTTTTTGACTTTTTTCAACTTCCACCCCTATGTTTTAAACGTCTATAACTTTTTTATACTACATTATTTTAAAAAAAAAATACATCATAAAGTAAGTATTTTTATTCTCTTTCATTTGCATACATTATTGTTAAAGTTTAAAAAAAATTGTTGTGCTGATAACTTGCATGATTATCAGGTTTAATTATGTAATTATTTGGTTTACATATAACTTGCGTGATTATTTAGTGGTGGACAAGATCTGAGCCTAGTTATCTTTTATATGTTAAAGGTCGTTTTATCATTATCCATAAGTTGTATTATTGTTGTTTTCATTTAGACACTTTGTTTTAATTTTAGTGAAACATAGTTAGAGAAAAAGTTAAAAAAGAGATTGTGGATAACCCACTAAAATAACATCGATTGATAACATTAAATTAATATTAATAATTATCTATTAATCTATTAATCTATTAATATATATAAAAGAATTGAACATTGCTGACGTGGCGTGCAATAGTGCCTTCAACCTCTCCATAAAACTGTCACGTGGCATCATAAATGAAAGATTTTAGTATTTTTGAATTATTTCATTTTTTAATTAAAATAAAGATAAACATAAAACCCTAATTTATCTCTCTATCTCTTAATTTTCAATTACTAAAATTAAATTGAGTTATTTTAGGAAAAAAGAATTTAAAAACAAATTTAATTTTTTCTCTCTTATGTTCCTCTCATAATTTTTAAACGTTAATATCTTTTATATTCGAGATTTTTTAAATAAAAAACTTACACCAAATTAACGAACGTTTTATTATCTTTCCAACGAGTACCATAGTGCTATATAAAAAAACGGAGAAAAAAGCGACTATTTTTTGTGGGGCTATGTTCATACAGAAAAAAAAACAAAGTGTTCAGGTTATTCATTAATCATGTTTTTTCTTTTAAATCAGGTTCTTATCTACCATGTTGAAATTCAACCCAATCGCCATGCTATCATTGGAATTTTACTCTTCTAAAGATGGATAGGTATACTTCATCAAGAGAAGCTAGGAGAAAGAATCGCGCAACACTGCAACACATGGTGTCACTTTATAGTAAAGTTATATTTTATTTATTTAATTACAAGATTAATAATTATTACTATTAGAATTAGTATTATTAGAATGGTTATATTTTTCAACCCCTATCATGAATTCTATATCTATATAAGTCAAAGTCAAATTGTAACATATTTTAAATTACATGAAGATGATTATATATTGAAGGTTATCCTTTTAATACTGAATTATGTTTAATATGGATTATGCTTTTTATTTTTTTAACTTTTTAAATAAATGTTTTTTTTAACTAAGATTGATTATGTTTAAGTTATTTACTCTTTTCGTGATTTGAGTTTTCTTCTTTTACCATTTTTTATTAAATCATATTAAATTTTTCAACATCGGGATCTTCCCGGGGTAATCAGCTAGTTATAACTTATAAGATATTGATCCATGGGCTTTATAGCTTTGGTTGGGCTCCCAACCATACTTTCCGCCGAAAAACATAACAGAAAAACGTGGGCAACAAACTTAGCCATCTTTCAATCGAATCAATCGATTAATTAAATACATTAAAAGCTGAAACCCAATTTAACCCACTTCACAATAATGCTTCACAAATGTGCCACCGATGAGCAATTGAAGCTGTGGCCGCCTTCAGCTTCAGTAATTGACAATCTAGTGCTGAAATTAAAGTCAAAACATGGAGACATGGAAGCCAATTGGGAGAAAACAATACTCAATTTCAAGAAAGAGCTTCAACAAGAAGAAGAAGACGAACAATTGAAAGGTGCATCATCTTCATGTGTCGATAATAATAATAATAATAATAATAATAATAATAATAATAATAATAATAATAAGGGTAGACCAAAGTTTTGTGTTCCGCTTTCACGGAGAGAGATGGAGAAGGATTTTGAAGATATGGGGGAACGGAGACTGCCACGTAAGCCTAAGAAGAGACCCAAGATTATTCAGAATCAGTTGGATGTAAGTTATTTATTTAAGATATTATTATTTAGCTCTTTTGAAACATTAGAGTTTAAGTTGTGTTTAGTTTGATGTGAAATTACTCAATTAGAGTGTTTTTAGTGATTGAATTTAGTGATGAATGAACAAAAGTAGCGTTGTAAGAATCACTAGGTTGCGACTCAGCTGGTGGGGCACCGACTAGGGATTAATCGGGATTCGTCGGATTGGGATTTTATATGTAATTTTTTTGTTACGATAAAGACTCAAACTGAACTAAGACCCGAAATAGACCATGGACTTGGATCTAATCTACCAAATAATAAGAGTGCCTCTGAGATTCAGTCGTAAACGACTTTTCCTCGGTTGCATGATATATATACACGGACACACACAATTTTTATATGTAATTGTTTTAAATAGACATGTTTTAAACCCTTCCTTGACCCATATTTTTTAAGTAGTTCGGATTAATCACGGAATCTACATGTTTTGGCCGGAATCGCTAGACCGCCATCAAATTTTTGGCCGATTAGGACCGGTTTTGACCACCGTTGATCGCCTAGCAATGAATGGGTCGATTAGATGAAAATTAATCGGTGAACCTCTTACTAGCGATTAATCAGAGGCAAGGCACTATTTTTACAACCATGAACAAAAAACTGCAAAGCACGATACTGTCTGTAATTATTTGTTATGTTATGCATATAAGATTGAAATAAGTTTTTTTTTTCCAGAATTGGAGGTCTAGTTTGTAACTGTTGATCTGAGGTTTGTAATTTGTTGATGTTATTGCAGACTTTGTTTCCTGGTTTGTGGTTGACCGAGATACACGCTGATCTGTATAGAGTTTCCGAGACCAAGAAGGTACAATACTTTGGTTCCTAAGCGCATTAACGAATACTGTTTGAGAGCTTGTAAATACTAGTTTGTTTGTTTTTCTAATTTGTATTTTTGCGTCTTATTGGCTTTAGTTTTGTTTAATGCAGAGGTAGCGATTTCTATATTTTCTGGAACTTTGAAGAATTTTGTCTATAGTTGACCTTCGCTGAAGTAAAGTTATGTGCTTTGGTATATAACTGGAGAGCATCTAATGTAAGTATCTTTTTGGTACTATAATAGCCAGAATTTCATAAATCGTCACACTTGTAGTTGTGTAGTGTATGGATTCTCTCCTTTTAGTCTTCTGGGATGGTACAAAATTTGATCTTTGTATAGAAGACCGTTAGAAAGATTCATGTTAAGATATTTTGAAAAGTGATCGTATGTTACATGGTATGCTAGAATCTTATATTCTTTATACACGATTCGTTAACAGTATTCTTTATGTACCTGCATATATCTCGTATACATGCTTTTTTCATTTTTTTTTCAATTATTGCTTAATGTCTACAAGATGATTGATGATAATACCTTTTTTATGGAACTGCATATATAGTTGTTATATACTCTTTTTGTACTGACTATATACCAAACCAACCTTCACAGGGTGTAGTTCAATAAGATGAATTTGGGTTGGATAACCGCATGGATGAGATAATCATAAAGCACTAGCAATCTTAAATTATCTTTTACCATCATTCCCTTGAAAGTATTACTCTCATTCCCATGCCTCTGATCCAAAATCCTTAAACCAAAAACTCCCTAATCGGTCTGTTTCCAACAAGCTACGCCGCCACCCCTTTATGGATAGAAAATCCTAATCTGCTAAAAACAAAACCCCGTCCTTGAGGAGTGGAAAAGTTGTTGTGCACTACCCATTGAACCCGAACCAAAAACCGCACCCGGCCACAAACCCACTATTCCAAAACCCAGCTAGGGGGCACCCCGGTAAGATCAACGCGTGCATGTTTCCCACCTTCCCAACCAAACACCAGGACATCTGCTGGGCGCAAGGTGTACCTCCCCTCTTGCGTGATTACGGGTTAGGGTGTTACAAATAAGGAAAAAAAACAGCATTGCACATTGTCAATAAATTTTTTTAAAAAAGTAAATGATGCCTATTTATGTTTCGTAACCTTCCAGGACAAGCATGCTCTGGAAGTTACTTTAAATAATTAGGTAAATAGATATTTTTAGTGATATAAGTTTGAGAAAAGTTATGAACCGAGGCAATATAACCATCATATAACTTTTATTGCATATAACGCAAATTTGGACAAATGTAGAGCTTCAAAAAAGGGGTGCCGATTGGGAATTAAGCATGTCCGAGGTGTGGTTATGCAGAAGAGTCAGCCGATCAATCGTGTCATGCCTTGCAGCCAAAGCTCTATGGTAGCAGGTAGGAGTTTGGGTGGAAGTTCCAGCTGTTGCATTATGCACAACAGTTAAAGACGTCCCAAAAGTGGTAAGTGATTTAAAGTGTTACAATAAAAGGAAGAAGATGATACTTACGACTATGGGTGGCAAAATGGGTAGGTTGGGTGGGTTTGGTTGTTGGGTCAGAATGGGTTTGGGTTAGGATGGGTATGGGTCAAGATGGGTAGATTAAAAAAATGGGTTAGGATGGGTTGGGTCAGGATGGGTTTGGGTACGGATGGGTTTGGGTATGGATGGTTTGGATTAAGATAGGTTCATATTAAAATAAATTAAATTTTTTAAAAAAAAAATTAAAATAGCAATAAAAAATTTAAAAAGTAAATTAAAAAAATTAAAAAAAAAAACAAAAAAAACTTAAATATAAAATTTTAGGGGATCTGAAGTATTTCATTTTGAACCGGACCGATTCAACCCTATCGGGCTGGAAAATAACCCGGACCGTTACGACCCGGCCAGGCCGGGTAGCGACCAGAACTGTTTCGATCTGACCCGTCCCGTAGCGAACCGGACCGTTTCGACCTGGCCGTTTCAACCTGACCCGTCCCGTTTCGACCCGGCCGGGCCCGGTAGCGACCCGAACCGTTTCAACCCGGTCGGGCTCGGTAAAGAACCAGACCGTTTCGACCCGACAAGACGGGTAGCGACCCAGACCGTTTCGACCCGACCGGGCCCGGTAACGACCCAGACCGTTTCGACCTGACCCGTCCCGTAGAAACCCGGATTGTTTCGACCGGGCCGGGCCCGGTAGCGACCCGGACCGTTTCGACCCGGCCGAGACCGGTAGCGACCCGGACCGTTTTGACCCGGCCGGGACCGGTAGCGACCCGGACCGTTTCGACCCGGCCGAGCCCGGTAGGACCCGGACCGTTTCGACCCGACCGGGCCCGGTAGCGACCCGGACCGTTTCGACCCGACCGGGCCCGGTAACGACCCGGACCGTTTCGACTTGACCCGTCCCGTAGCGACCCGGATTGTTTCGACCGGGCCGGGCCCGGTAGCGACCCGAACCGTTTCGACCCGGCCAGGCCCGGTAGCGACCCGTCCCGTTTCGACCCGGCCGGGCCCGGTAGCGACCCGGACCGTTTCGACCCGACGGGCCCGGTAGCGACCCGAACCGTTTCGACCCGACCGGGCCCGGTAGCGACCCGGACCGTTTCGACCTGACCAGGCCCGGTAACGACCCAGACTGTTTCGACCTGACCCGTCCCGTAGCGACCCGGATTGTTTCAAACGGGCCGGGCCAGGTAACAACCCGGACCGTTTCGACTGGCCCGGGCCCGGTAGCGACCCGGACCGTTTCGACCCGGCCGGGCCCGGTAGCGACCCGGACCGTTTCGACTCGACGGGACCGGCAGTGACCCGGACCGTTTCTACCCGACCGGGCCCGGTAACGACCCGGACCGTTTCGACCCGACCGGGCCCGGTAACGACCCTGACCGTTTCAACCTGACCCATCCCGTAGCGACCCGGATTGTTTCGACCCGGCCGGACCCAGCAGCGACCCGGACCGTTTCGACCTGGTCGGGCCCTGTAACGACCCGGGCCATTTTGACCCGACGGGACCGGTAGCGGCCCGTCCCGTTTCAACTTGACCGGGCCCGGTAACGACCCGGACCGTTTCAACCTGACCCGTCCCGTATCGACCCGGACAATTTCGACCCGGCCGGGCCCGGTAGCGACCCAGACCGTTTTGACCCGACCGATCCCGTTTGCAACCTGGACCGTTTCGACCCGACCGGGCCTGTCAACGACCAGACCATTTCGAACCGAATGGGCCGGTCAACAACCCAGACCGTTTGGACTCGATTAAGTCTGCTAACGACTCGAACCGTTTCGATGAGGTTGGTCTCGTTAACGATTCGTGTTGTTTCAACATGGTCGTCCGTTAACGACTCGAACGATTTCAAACCGACTGGGTTATCTACAAATTCAAAAGATATAATTTTTTGTTTTTAGTGGCATTGATTTCTATGAGGCACCAACACTTTTGGTGTTGGGTGAGTTTTAATTCAAATTTGTATATGATTATCTAAAAATACCCATCCTGACCCATTTATTTTTTTTGACATACCCATCCTGACCCACTTACTTATTTCCTAGAATTAAAATTACCCATCCTAACCCCCTTGAAAATTATACTAAACCCATTTTAACCCACAAGGTCAAATTTTAAACCCAAAACAACCCAAACTTAACTAGATGGGTTGAAATTGCCAGGTCTACTTACGACAGTCATTATAGTGCTATGGGCAATTTGGGGAAGTAAGAACGAAAAGGTGTTAATTGGGAGGTATTCCTCTACCACAAAAATCCTTGACGAGATAAAGAAGTTAACTTTTCTATAAATGAGACATAGAATGAGGAAGAAGAGCTTGTCTCTTGATAGGCGATTGAAATTTGATGCAAATGTGGTTTGCATTTGTATTATAGCCTTCTAGCTCCTTGCTAAAAAGGTTTTTGGTGATAATAAAAGTACCCTATAGACTGTAAAATAAAAGGTTTTCTTTGAAATGAGTGTTTTTGGATAAACATATAATTTTAATTTTATACACACATAAACATAGAAATTATATATCAAACATATATAAATTTTTAACAGAGTTAATTGCAGTTTTCGTCCATGTGGTTTACCTAAACTAACAGGTTCAGCCCAGACTTAACACCCTTAGTACCTGTGGTTTCATTTTCTAACAGTTTAGATCCCTGAGACTAACGGCCGTTAGGCTTGTCTGTTAATTTGTAGAGAAATGACTATTATACCCTTCAGTTTGTGGATGAAATAACATTTATACCCTCCCCATCTTCTCCAACCAACCCACCCACCACCACCTGCAACACCACCACCACCACCACCATCTCCACCGCCACCCTCCCTCTCCTCACCATCTCCTCTCTTCTCCACCATCCTCCCCACCACCACCGGTTTTACAGCTTGTAATTTTGCCTGAAGATTACAAATCTGGATTTCAAGATCCTTTTTTATCGAGTCCCATTAAAGAAACTAAAGCTTGATGAGAGGCATTAGGTAAGGGGTCCGTAATGTAACGGATTTCTTCAAACAAGGGGGTTAACAGCTTTATCGAGTCCCTTAAACAACAAGAAGAGGAAATCGGTAACAAACCCTGAGCAGCGAAGATGAGGATAATGATAAAGGGAGATGTTTGGAAGAACACCGAAGATGAGATCCTTAAGGCTGCTGTTATGAAATATGGCAAGAATCAATGGGCTCGTATTTCTTCCTTACTCGTTCGTAAATCCGCTAAACAGTGTAAAGCTCGCTGGTATGAATGGCTCGATCCTTCCATTAAAAAGGTACCATTATTATTTTATTATTATTATTATTATTATTATTATTTCTAGGGTTGCAGGTGGTGGTCGTGGTGGTGATTGGTGTTGCAGGTGGTGGTGGTGGTGGTGGTGATTGGTGTTGCAGGTGGTGTTGGAGGTAATTTACCCCAAAACTAACGGACAAGTCTAACGGCGTTAGTCTCAGGGATCTAAACTGTTAGAAAATGAAAACACAGGTACTCAGGGTGTTAAGTCTGGGCTGAACCTGTTAGTTTAGGTAAACCACAGGGACGAAAACTGCAATTAACTCTTTTTAACACCTATCTTTTTACACCTAAATAGCACATACATTTTCAAGACCTAGTAGGAAACCCGCGCGATGCGGCGGGAGCGACACTTTGCATTGTGATACTTATTTTACATTCGTATAATATTTATTGTAACATCATTATGGTGGATATACGTTATAAACATTACACGTGTCTATTAACTACAAAGATTTAATATTGAAATTATAAAAGAATTCAAGAAACATTTGATGAAATAAAAAAGTAACATGCGAATAAGGAAAATAAGTCTTAATAAACATAAAACTTGAAAACTAAAAGCTTAAGTGTGAACTAATTGAATCATGAGATCAATTTAGTCATACGTCTTCCAAATCTGCATGATTTCATCCATATTGTCAACCCACCATTTGTCATCAAGAGCGATCTCTGAAATTTCTTGTATCTCTTCTTGTTTGATTACATCTTTTGGAGGTTGCGTTTCCTCTATCTTCTCTTGTTTTGATGACCCATCAGTAGCCGAAGTAAGTTTGGGACCTAAAAAATAAATGTTAAGTATGTTGCTAACATGTATTTTTTATAATTTTATGTTATACACCCACATATATATAGTATAGATATATATATTATATAATACATACCTGACACGTCTTCTATTTTTCTCGTTGTCTCATCCATGACAGATTCCTGATCTTTCTTTAAGAGAAAAATTAATAAGTTAGTAAAAGTGAGCAAAGTATATAAAGTAATAACATCATGTAACTATATTTAGAATGTATTTTGCGTAAACCACTAAATGCCTAAAAAAAATCATAACGTTCTCACTTACAAGCATTTTATAGATCGTGTAACACCTCCCGATAGACAACATTTGAGGTGTATACCCCGTCTCGTTTGAAGTTTTTGGCAGGATATACCTTTGTATTAGCACGTGATATCCCTCTTGACAGAGCAACATAAAGTTGTCCATGCGAGAATACGGAATCCGGAAGATAAACACCAACATGTGGAATTGTTTGACCTTGAGCTTTGTTGATTGTCATGGAAAAGCTAAGTCGAATGGGAAACTGTTTTCTTTTGAGCTTGAATGGGAACATGTCATCCTCAGAAAGACATAGTGGGATTCTCGGCAAAAATACTCTCTTTCCAGTATGTTGCCCAACTGCTATCTCTGCATCAATAACATTGCGTTGAAAGGCCTTACATATTAATCTTGTGCCATTACACAACCCATTAGATGGATCGATATTCCGCAACAATATTATGGGGCATCCGATTTTTAGACGAAGCTTATGAGGAGGCAAACCACTAACAGTTAGTGAGTTTAAGAACTCGACCGGATAGAAGTTGTGGCGATCGTCTTCGACTTCATCAAAACTATAGTAAACCTTTCCCCCTCCCCCCTTGAAACATGTCAATCATTTGATCATTGATCTCGTCAACACTGTCATTTTTAGTTGACAATATTGCTCTAGAGATTATATAATCAGAAGAATATACATTGCTTTGAATTGAAGGAAATACTTCATTGATCAATTCTGTTATAAAGTCTTTTTGATTACCGAATGGAATTGTCATGTCATCTGGTATGCGGATATAGCTTCCTTCGATCGATTCTTCAGTTCCATCACCGACTCTTAAAAGAAAATCAGAATACCAGGGATCATTCAACGCTCGCATGTTAATTGTCAATCGCATCTTTTTAGTCATAGGCCAAATAGGTGACATTCTCAGGCTGGAGTCTACAATCTGTGCTCTAGTTCCGCGTTTAATAACCGGCAACACCTGTCTAAAATCTCCTCCCATAACCATTATCTTACCACCAAATGGGAGACTAACGCCTACAATGTCTTGCAACGTTCGATCGACTGCCTCTATCGCTTGCCGTCTTGCCATTGATGCCTCATCCCATATGATTAATTTGGAGGACCTAATTAGTTCAGCTACCCCACTTTGTTTTTTTATATTACACACTGAATTGTTATTAACACAAATGGGAATCTTGAATCTCGAATGAGTCGTTCTCCCTCCAGGCATGTTATTAGCGGCAACACCTGATGATGCTGTTGCAAGAGCAATAAGACCACGTGAACGTACTTGAGCAAGCAAAGCTTTATACAAAAATGTTTTTCCCGTTCCACCTGGACCATCTATAAAGAACACACCTGGACGATCATTATCCACATGCATCATTATCTCATCAAACACTCTTTTTTGGTCTAAATTAAGTTCATCTTTGGCACGTAAATGTTCAGCTTCCACAACTATCGCGTATTCCTCTTGCACCTCACGATGAACTGCATATTGTAAGTCTGGTTCTGTTATTTTTGGAAGATCGAAATCATCAAGATTTTTACCCATAGATTGTAGGATGAGCCTAATGTCAGTAAGCACCATATTTTGAACGTGTTCCACAATTTGACAATGTAAGCGGTGATTTCAGATAGCGCATCAAAGTGCTCATCCCATAACCTACGAATATCTCCCGGCTCACAGAAAATCATTATGATTGCGAATAACCTTCTAAGAGCACTTGGAAACTGAAAAATAGACGCTTCCGTGAGACATTGCGATAAATTATTATCGTTCTCTATCAAGCCTATCTCAAGAGCTGCTTTTCGAAATGTCGCGTGCTTAACACCATTGACCGTGCAAAGATCCTCAAAAGAAGTTGGTCCTTTGATGTTTGACAAAAGTAGGCGTAAGTAATACCTTTCTCCTTCAGCTGGGTTAGCAGTAACAATACGACCTCTTTGTGGCCTAGTTACGCGAGGATTCCAACAACGTTTGGCGACGCACCATGTGAAGTATTTCGGGAAATCCTTATACAAATATTGCCTTGCCGTTACATCCCCACTGTTTTTCTCAAAAAATGCAGTCAGCATGGTTCTCTTATTTCTTTCCTTATCAACAACATTAGAGATTTTAGCTTTAGCTGTAAATGTAACCATCTGCTTATTTGGGAGATGAAGTTGTAATGCCAAAACAGCTGGATATATTTGAGAAAGAGCGAAAGAAAAAATATGCCACATAGCCTCCGGGGGGGATACATAGCGTGCATCCTGGAATCTCTTTATCTCATTAATAACACCGGGCGCGTCTGGATCAATATGGATAACCTGTTTGTCGTGCCCTTTGTAAACATATTTAAAGAGATACTTAACGGACTTTATACTTGAGCAAACCTCGACATTCATGTGGCAATTAAACATCATTAAAAGCCTTGGGTTATATGGGACAACCCATCTGTTATCAAGAGTTTTTCCTCGTACGTCCACCTGTATTCCATTGTTTCTCCTTCGATATAATGGATATGCATCGTCTCCTTGTGTTGTCTGCTCATTAAACTGTCTAGGATAACGAAACCGACATACTTGTGGATCACCCTGCATACAAGGACTATTTGTTCGTAAACTTCCTCACGGGCCATGAATCATGTGCTTGACAACAACCGCGTGCAGTTGTGGATGCCGTACCATGTTAGGAATTTCAGCACAAACGACCTTATCATAATGGTCTGGATTATTAATTTTGTGTTGCGAGTGCATGATAAGGAGGAAATGTGCACTCTTATAGGTTAAATTTCTTCATTTTTATGGTTAAAAATTTACACATATGTGTCAAAAACCTGCAGCGTTTTGTATGTGTTTAAAGACCCAAATCTAGAATGGTAAATGATTAGTTATTGGGTAAGATTTGTCCTTAAAACTCGGGAAAGTGAGGCGCGTGCCTCATGTACATGGCCATTTTTTGTGCAACAACATGTTGTACAGCAGGCTTTTAAGGTTGTACATACAGGTAATTTTTATGTTAAAACGTATATGAGACTTAAATATAACTACATCTTGGTAAGGGGATGCTAAAACCTATGAAATATAAAAAAAAAATCTAAATAACATTGTGACTCGGCTATGAAAAGAGGTGCGCTTTGCGCCTCAGTTTTAGACCATGTCGCTTTTGTGAGTCACCTCTCTTTTTAAAACAAAAAAATAGAATGGAAAGAATATATGTCTTGTTGTAAATAAATCTAGCGAAAAGAGAAAATTAAAGTGATAAAAAATGAGTAAAACATGGCTTCTTCAAAGAATGCACTAAAAAACCACCACAGATTGTATATAAAATATTCAAACCCAAATTAACTATCTATGTTGCCAATTATCTGTTTGAAGATTAATTAAAACCAATACAAAACAATATGTAGAGTACAGTAAAGGGTCATCCAGGTAACCAAGGATTTCAAAGAATGTATAACAAAGGGGAAAAAAATGTCTATCTCAAAGTAAAACATGTGGTGACAGTTAAACAGTTTGGCACTAATTACAACAGAATATATGAAAACATAGAACAAAACAATAAAGCAAAAGTTGGTATTGTAGGCATATACATATTGGTACTAACAAAAAACAAAACGAAAATGTATTAATCAATAAAGAAAAGGTTTTTCATTTGTGTCACTCATAGTAATCAATTTTTTTTAAATGGTCTTTTGAGATTACTTAAGTTTTATATTGAAAAATGGTATGTTATAGTCTGCTCTTTTTATATATTTTGCTAACAATAACAATGATAAACAAACCACCTATTTATATGGTAAAAAACAATCAAGAGAAAAAAAAAACAAAGATGAAGTTAAAAATTAGGATAAATGAGTTACCATTAACGGTTAATGTAACAACCCTGGCTGATGTGGCTGGGTTGTCGGGTCGGGTTATCGGAGTTACACAGCGGAATCCAGGGTAATAACAGTCTTTTAGTCTTCCAGGATCCACGTCATCATATCTGTTGGGTTACCTGAACACATGTCAAAAATAGTTTCTGTCAACATAAAGTTGGTGAGGTCGTGCATTTTATAAAGTGAACGGCCAGTTCGTTTATTGATAATTCCTTTATTTAAAATATTCTTTTATAAACATGCTTTACAATTCTATTTCTGGAGGGGAACATATATTCTATTAATTCGATTATATGTCTATTATTCCGATTATATTCTATGAGTTGCCATTCCTGTCTATGGTATCACTCTGCTTGTGATAATATATGATTATTTCTACCCTCTACTCGGGGAAAACTGGTTCTTGTCCTCTAGTTGGACAAGAAAGGAAATGGCGATACCGTCCAGTACTGTCCTCGTTGTTTCTATTGCCCCTTTATATAACTTCTATTAATAGTTATTCTTTTATGTAAAGCATTATGTTTTCTTATAAATGACATGTATTTCCCCGAAAACACTTAATAAAACAGTAAAAGTGGGGAGTTCACGATACTCACAGTTTGCGTTATCTCTTCAGCTAATCTTCTTATTACAATTATATGTCCTATATATATGGATACGTTTTACGCATAGGACTTGTTAGATTGTAATACTTAGGATATATATCATATATACAATTTATATATATATAGAATTCGGTATATATTAGATAGTCCTAAACTCGGGGTTTGGGCATTCTAGGCAAAAAGAAATAAAGCTGGCCTTTACAGCTTGGCACCCGAACCTAAAAGAACTCTAGACATAACTTACCCGAGTCTAGTATATCGTTTTATATATAGAATCTTATATATATAAACATATATATTTTATATATGTTTATTATTCTCTTATTATTATTATCAAGTCCGTACGTTATTCGTATTATATATATATTCGTATTATTCTAATAATATTCCTCGTCTAGTTATCGGACCGGGTTCTATTCCGGGTGTTGACAGAGTCACTGAGTCGACTCGGCGACGACTCGTATTCACCTTGATTATCGGTACATCGCACAATCATAACCATTATATTAATATCCGATTATTAGATTGTGTAACCAATAAATCAATATATTAGAACTTACCAAGATAATAACCGGACCTCACCGGATAATTATCGGGATATGACTGGAAGTTGATCGGGATTTAACCGGGTGTCGGACCCGTCATCCGTATTGGTACCTTACAATAATCAACATACAATATGTTAATAATTATACCCAATTCATAAGCAATTTATAATGAGAACCCGATCAGTAACAACATATCACTCAATAAGATTGGGCAGATGTACTCTATCCCGACATGGGGACGGGTCACGAGCACGTACAGGAGGATAAGTTATTGGTAGTTTATCAAAACAGATCTGAATCTGATGAGAATCACTAACCCGATAACAGTGACAAACAACTGACAATACCCGGTTTGTTTATCAGGAACAAGGAGCCGACAAGCTGGTTTATCGGGTAGAAGTTATAGAGGGTTCCGGGTGTGATTCGAGGGTGGTTTCAGCGGTCACAGACCCGAACTGAGAGATGGTTCACGGGTTATAACTGAACTCAAGAGAGGAACAGAGCATAAGGATGGTCTGATGGTTGGGTTGCTACTTGTTAATCGGGACAGAAGAGAAGGAGGGTTAGTCAGCGGTCTTACCGGAGAACGTGGCGGCGGCGTTGATGGTGACCGGAGGAGGACTGTGATGGTCGGAAGCAGAGCAGCGGTGGTCGGAGAGGAGGCGGCGTAAGCCGGCCATGTTCTCCGGTGGAGGCTTCCTGGTTCCGGCATCTCACACACACAAGTGTGTTGTCTGGTTTGTGATATGCAGAGAGAGAGAACGAGAGATAAGAGAGAGGGGTGGTTTATATAGAAGAATAATAATAGAGGGTGTTTGGCTACGGGGATAATTACTAGAACTCGCGATAATTGATAACGAGTATAACAAGAGAATAATAGGCGTTTGGCAGCGGGTTAATAACAGATAAGGAGCGTTTAACCGCGATAATAATAATTCAATAATTATTATATATATATTCGGTTGAAACGGTTTGTCGCAAGATTCGAACTTGAATATTTAATATAGTAATCGGGTGGTCAGGTCCGACCCGACCCGTTTAAGAGACACGTAAGGTGACGTAACACTTCGAGACTTCGAGGTGTTACAATCTCCCCCCCTTAGGAAATTTCATCCCCGAAATTTGAATGATCTTGTCCTTTATATTCTTAATCTATAAGGACGTTATAATTAGAACGAAATACTTGTCATCGGGACATAATTGGTTCTTATGGTTTGCGAGGAAATCGATCTGGTATCAATCCAATATTTGAAATGTCAATCTGTACGACTACATCTTGATCATATTTCTAATTACGTTTTAACCTTTCTTGCTATAGTCATATTAATTCAGATACATGGATTATCTGTATTATTTTGATATGACTATTAAAGGTTCTCGTATTGATACTATAATTCCATCGTTTGATATTCGGATTTATTTACAATGACGGATTCTAGATAGTTCTTAGGAGATAGATACGGAAGTCCCTTCATTATCATGACTTGAATGGGATCCGAGCTACTACCTCTTATGTTTGAACTTTAGAATTAACCATCATTGTAATTCCGTTTCTTAAAGAGTAGGGATAACCTTGGTAACTATCGGATTAATTCTTATGAATTCTATCCTTCGAATTCCGTCTATATGGTGGATCTCTAGGTTACCTCTATCCGTGGATATACTTAAGAGGTTTCTCATATCATTAGACGTATCTTATCTGAATTCTTAAAGGTACCGGAAAAGACTAATTCATGGATAATTGAGATTTCTCTTAAATCATCTATAATAATCTTACTGACTATTTCATTGATGATTAACTGCATTGTGTCTAATACATATTATTTGACTTTTCTCAGTGTATCATCGTGAATGAGGTCTTTCACAATTCTACTGTCAATATATGTAAGTTTCTCTTTATAGTCTCGGAATCTACTGGTAACAGTCGTTGTTACGATTCTTTTGACTTTAAAATTTTAAGAACAATGCATCATTCAGTCTTTCTCAAAACCATGATTATCATTCCGGATTACTATACTTATCGCATTAACTATTTCTGTAAAATTCTTTCTTAGTTCTAATTCGGGATTCGATACACTCTCGGTAAAATATTTCTTTATAATTTTCTAGTTGTTTTTATACTACTTATATTTTTATCTGATAATTTCTTTTAATGTTTATATTCTTATTCTGATAATTATATTTCTTGGCATATCGGATGCCTTTCTATTTTTCAGACATATCGGATGTCTTTTTAATTTATAGTTCTTATTTTTCGATTTATATTCTTTTATTTATCTATTCATATTCTTTTATATCCAAGCAAATACTGATAATATCTATAGCACACACTATAAATTCAGTATTTCTATAATATATGTTTGCTTGGAATAATTCCTTTATATTTATGTATTCGATTGAAGTTTATACTTTCAGTGTCTGAAAACACTTTCCGATAAACTTATATATATAGGCAATTTATCATAGATTCTTAATCCAACTTATTATAAGCGAGGCTTATTTCGTTGAGATATTCGTATAGATAGTTTTGCCAGAACAGTGATTTCTTATAATAACTCTCATAAACCGTTATTCGGAAGAGGAAATCCATCCTTCTTTGGCCAGAGAGTTTCACTGGAAAAATGAGCATAACTCTATTAATTTTTCGTTTTTACTTCGATTATACCTTGTGAATCTCTACGCGATTCCGCTTGGTATCAATTATATTTCGATATATTCGTTATAATTTACTTCTTTTAATAATTCATTGGATTCTACTATTTCTGGTTTTTGAATCCATATTGATTTTTATCTATAATATTCTTAAGGATTTTAACAATTCTTTTATCACTTCTTAAATTTCAAACTTGGTAACACTTGACCGTTTTACCAATTTGATTGTATTATAACTCACGTAAGTTTTTATACGAAGTGACTGCGAAGATTTGTTCATAGTACTATATATCTTCATAAAGAATCCTGTGACTTAGTGGCAAATGTCCGGATATACCTTCTGTAAGGGTCCGGATATCCTTTGCCGCAGGGATTACACAGAGGACAT